>VONZ01000522.1:0-442500 GCA_012976165.1 Labeo catla
TGCAGATGTTGTTAGACAGCTTGCTTAGGTCTTTGATGGTCATCCCATGTGCAGCTTGAAGGTCTGCTTGGATGGGGTCTGTTCTTTCGGGGACAGGAAAGAATTCTGTGGCGAAGGCAGGTGAGGTTTTGGGTTGTGGCTCTTCGCTTCTTTCATTGGATGCCAGTTCTTGGCCGTGAGAGTCTGTTCTGCTCAGCAGTGGTGAGGCTGAGAGATGTTTCAGTTCATAAGCCTGTTTGAGTTCTTTTCTGACCATGCAGAGCTCGTCGTTGGCATCATCTAGATGTTGGGTCAGATTGTCAATTTCAGTGCCGTACCTTTCAAGGTGGTCTTCTAAAGCACTGATTTCAGCATTCTTGTCTCTGATGTTTTTTCCTGGCTTTCTCTAGTAGCTGTTCGGCATACTGAAGTCTGTTTACCAGGTCTTTCTGGGCAGCATTTGCTTGTTGTTGGTCACGTTGAGCTGCTGCCAGGGCTGCTTGGAGCTTCTTAACTTGTTCCGTTGTTTCCTGCTCCCTCTCGTTGGGTGCTTTGAGTTGATCTTGAACTTTCACTTCCAGCTTGTCTATGCGGCTTTGGGCACGTGTCAGCTCCTCTTGGAGGTGGGTGATGTGCTTGTCGCTCAGGTGCAGCTGGGCTGTGAAGGCATAGCTTAGGGAGCTTGTGATCTTGACTAGCTCCTCGTGGTTGTTGTTCTGGCTTGAATCATGTGTCAGGAGTCTTCTCAGGATTAGGATTATTATTAGAAATAATAACAGTTCACAGGTCTTGGGGGTGAGGCTTTCTGTCATGCCTCTCAGCCAAGTGTTCACATCTTCCCCTTGGGCGATGGGGTCTGCAGTCTGCGGCATGTTGGCGCGCTGAGGAGAAGAGGGACTGACACAGATCTGTGTGGTGTAGAAGCCTATGTGTGGTGGGACAACTAAATGTTGGGTCAGTGATTGTGAACCACTAGTGAAGTATAGTGGTGGTTGTGTTGGTCTCAAGGTGTCTAGGCAGACTAGGGAGGTGAAGACTTCGTCACTCTAATGAGGAAGAGGAAAAAGAGAGAAAGGTGAAACACAATTCAGTGTAATAAATCAATTCCTTTGCCAATGGGAATTTTTCGATTAGATTTTGTTATCAAGAAGGTAAACAATATTATTATATCTCTGTTTGAGACAAAAGAATACAATAATAACGTTGATATCTCTTTTCTTAGTCTGACAGGATTGACACCGTACACCTTACAGTTGGACCGCCTACCTGGGATGCTTCAAAAGCGACGGTTGTTCAACACTTATCTCTATTAATTGATCTCAGCGTTTGGTGAGATGCAAAAATTTGAAATGCGTTTTAAAAGGCAGGGAGGTTAGGAAGAACGAAGGAGGGTTTGGTTACAATCAAATTCATAAGGATGATTCGTCTTCGACAAGATTGTTTATTTCATTCACTTAGAATCGATTGATGGTTCTTACAGGTCCCTAAAAATGTGAAGAGGGAAGAAAGCAGAAGAGAACAGGAGAGACTTGTGTAGAAGGAAAGAAAGGAGAGTAGATCTGGTCCACTCACAGACTGTGTTGCTGTTATGCCCAACTACGAGTATAGCGTTGTTAATAGTTGCCGTACAACTAATGAAACAACAATAAAATTTGAGTGAAAGAGAGTTGTCTTCCTAATTTATTCGAACTTGTAGCGAGGGATAACAATGTCTCCTGTTAAGGGCTCAGGTGTGTCATTCCCGAACTAGGATACCAGGAGGAAAGAGAGAGGTAAGATAAAGTGGAACTGAAAGTAATAAATGGCAAAATAATCAAAATGGAATTAAATGAAAGAGGAAATCAATAAATAAATATAGAGGCTAAGTGTATAGCCAAACAGGAAGAAGGAAGGGTAAAACGCAATAAGAGTAAGTGCGATTCTGAATAGAATCTATTAGTAAGGGTTATAAATCAGTTAGGTAGAATAAGTTTACTTAAACTTTCAAAGTTCAAGGCTCATTCTTACCTACAATGATTAACTGTTAGGCGTAAAAGAATACTAGAAATAATGATCATATGAAATGACCTGATGAGGAAATCTGAATGATTCCAAATAAATTGAATTTGAATTTGGCACAATTAATAATTGTGGAGCAGTATTTCCATTTCTAGTAAAATGCAAATAAGTAGTAGAAAGTGAGAAATTGGAGAAATAAGAAATAGAAAGAGACCAACGGGTGTATTAGTTAAGATGTTCAAAGGGTTAAATCACTTTAGCTTTACCCAAACACACTGTATACAACCAGTAGATGTTAATGCTAACTGCTAACCTTTGAGGCTAATCTTTAGCATAGATTTCAATGTAAACACAACAGTTTCGTTAGCTTAGCAACACCGTAGAGTTTGTTTACATATGACGTCGACGTGCTGCGCGTGCGCAGTTCAGAGTTGCTCCGGAAGTAGGTTAAGACTTCCGAGTCACGATCGTAACTATGGCAACCAAACAAACTTTAGTGGACTAAGCACATGAATGTTGCATTGCAAGTACAGTTAAGCATGTTAAATGAAATGTCGGCGCATTTCAACACTGTACAAATAACACCACTTTTAGTTGGTTTTGCGATGTGGCGCTTTAACTCTTAGTTCGTTTAGAGTTAGATTTGAAATGTATTCAAATACAGCTTGGCGCTACAATAGGGGAAACAAGGATATCGATCTCGGCGGATCGTAAATCTACGTGTCAATTTCTCTGGGCACGTAAACACAACACAACAGGGTTTCTTCGCTGTTGGTTCAAAGTTAACTTTACTTGATCAAGCTTTTAAAACACTCCCATTCAGATCACACACGTAGTGTAACACGAGATATGTATCTTAAATTCACTTAGTGAACAGACACAAACAGGCAAGCATTATTTCTAATGTTTAACCCAGGGAGTCGAATAGCATAGTTGAATTGGCAATGGAACACGCACTGACAATCAATCTATGAACAATAAGGCCTTAGAAATAGATTGAGGAACACGCTCAAACTATTTTTATCCGTCGATTTATTTCCCTTTGAATTACTGCAGTTTAGCTCTGTTCAGCTAACGGTGACTGAGATTCCCTGGTCGGGAGTATAGCTATTGAATGACACTGGAACACGCAATGACATCAATTCAGCTATAAACAAGGCATTACAGAAAATGAGGAACACGCTCAATTTCGACCTTATTGTACGATCTCAGATCTTACCTTTGAATTCATTTACTACAGTCTATAAGAGAGGCGCGAACTCGAGTTGCAGCCTTCTCTGCGCTCATGCATTCAAGCGTTCAGTCATTCAAGCGGCCGCGCGCTGCTTACGTCACACACACGTATCGACTCAGAAGTTTCTCATCTTTCATCCGCAGCAATAGAAAAGATGAAATAACTTGGTTTATGCCTAAAAATTAGATTAAACTGCCCGCATTCTCCACCATTATACTGTAGGGGATCTACAGAAGTCAATTTTGCTCAAAGGGAATCATTTAAGATTGAACAGAATCTCCGTTTTACAGCGGATCAATGAATCGGTCAGTGATTCATTGAGCGAGCCGTATAACATCAACTCTACTGGATACTAATATCCAAAATATAGTGAAAACACTATTTCTTAGCACGGTAACAAGGTCGGCAGTTTAAGACATTAATTTATAAGCACAAACACAAGATACTTCTCTTTTCAATATGAATAGGAATTTATTGGAAAAACCTAAGACATATAAACTAATCTAACACATAGACGCGCATTCACACATTCATACAAGTTGCAGAAAGAGAGAGAGATGAGGAAAGAATGAGTTTAGAAGAGTGAAAATGTGAAATCCCAAGTTTATAGCATAAGTATATGCAATTGCTTAGACCTGAACAACCATCAATCATTTAATTAACCCTCGCGTTGAGTTTCTTAATGAGGTTATTAAACTTTATATTAAGTGCACCAGTTCAGCTAGAATCTGGAGGTTGTACTTGCGTTGCCTTTGTGTTAAGGGGTTTCCTTTGATGACGTCGTTGCAGAAAGGGGTTCCCCAAGGTTGCTGATTGGTTGGAAGTCCGTGGTCATTGGAAGTGATGTCTTGGGCGTTGGCTGGAGGATGGAGTTGTGTACGCTGGTTGAAGTTTTGAGGCGGGCACGAAGTCTGAGACACGGCTTAGCGGCAAAACTTAACTTAGAACACGAAACTCTCAACGGAAAGAAAAGATTAAAGTAAAAGAAAGAAATGTGACGGTCTCCTCATGTTTTCACTAGAGGAGTGGCTGGCGTGCAAGCCAGGAAACGTTCAAAGAACGCAAAAAGCATGGCGAAGACCAATAGCTAAAAGCTAAAAGCAACGGCTAAAAGCATGGCTAGGAGCGATGGAAATAGCAAAAAGCCCAAACTAAAAGCAAAATTTGATGGTGTCCTGTGGTTTTAAACTCAGCTTTGGACACATCCCAAAATGGTGTCTTGACCAATTAGATGTTGTCTTAACTCGGGATATTGCTATGTTTCTCCTCCCAAAACATAAATCAGCACGTTATCTTATCAGTCACATGGTCAGAATTTTCCCGCTCTTGCAGAGTATAATTTGCCATGATTCCTATAACATGAATACAACGCATTTGACAATGAATTGATTGGTGGAAACATTCAAAGCATGAATTTTCAAACTCATACATACCAAACATGAATATAAACCCTTAAGCTATTCAATAGTTATTAAAAAGGACATACACACCGAGTGATTAGAACATAATAGACAAATGTGTGGGTGACATACATAGTAGGGAGTTATTCAATGGTCTGATGTTCATTCATAAGTCCTTTTAAGCATCATTTTGGTGCATATTTAGGTAAAATGGACAGTCTCTGCCATTCTGTGAACTAAGGGCATGTTCCAAGGAACAAAGGAATTTAGAAGGAACTTAGTCTGGTTCTTGTCTTGGGTGGGGGAGCACCACCCAACAAAGTTTCCTCATGTGATGGTCCTGATGTGCTGCATCTTTGACCATTAATCTTGGGTTTCTCGCCCCAATATTGACAATCTCCTTCCTGAATTGGGATTATCAATAATTGTGTTCTTCTTGTTTAATGTTGCAAGTTGTTCAAAGCTGTGAAAGTTGGTTGGTTAGGCTTACTTCTGGCTGGCTGGCGCCAGGGTTTCCTGGACAGATTTATGACGTGGTCCTGGCCCCTTTGTGGAATTTGGCTCTTTGGTTTCAACCAAATGTTCTGATCGAATCTTCTATTTGTCTGATTCGCACTGATACCCTACAATTATATATTAAAACCCAGAATAATATTTAAAATATTAGTAAGTTTAATATATATTAAATCATCATTTATTGGGGTGGTTTCAATTGGGAGGTGGCTGTCCCAAACCACAACCCCTAAATTTCAGCTAATGAAAATGATATTGAAATAATTTTTGTATTTTTTCCCCTTTGTTGTTTTTAGAAATATGTTTTTGATTCTTTTAAAAAGTAAGGTTAAATATATATTTTATATTTTCTTTGTAAATTATGAAACTTTACATTAAAAAAATGTGTCCTGCATTTTCATGTCACTACCAAAACAGTTTTAGTCCATTGGCTGAGATTGATTTTAATTACACCCCTACATTTACGATCAGGAAATATTCTTGTGTCCCCCTTTCATAGCTATATGCCGAGTTACATCCTTTTGAGGTACATGTGTTCAAAAGTCTGAAAATCTGTGTGTAACTTTAATGTCACTACCGAACACCATTTTTCTATAATTAAACAGACCGTTTTGGGAGTTATGCCATAACATTTAATTTTTATATGTGTTCCACTGTTCAGAACTGTGCTAGCTAACTGTGGCATCTCTCGAGGACCACACCACAGACTTTTTGTTACTAGCCAACTTAACACATTACCTGGATAGCTGCTCGTTCTACCACATGGGACTTAACACCACCACATGAGCTGTTTGGGGAAGATCCTCGAGAGAGCCTTGCCACCTATGTTGAGTGGGTGCTGGTGTTTTGCCGATCTTAGTTGACTGTGGACATTGACGCCGACGACAACAGCCCCACTCATGACCCAGAGCCCAGCCAACAACCACCCTGATTTGCGGAGCATGAGCCCGAGCTCAACGCGACCGACGAGTCATTGCCAAATGGTGCGACAGAGCTGAGGATCACTCCGGAACCTGAGCCCGTCACGTCCGACTAGGTGCGAGAGCTGGCAACATCACTCACGATGGAGGACGTCTCAGTGGAGCGTGAGGATGCCGAGGAAGGCCCCGCCCACTGCACCTCCGCTGAGGGTGAGCTAAAACTGGAACTGGGACAAATGGACATTATAAACTTTGATGAGGATATATATGCAGACATGCCCCCTCTTCTCCCACCATCATCAAAACTATCAGTTGATTCTGAACCCTCTGTCTGCACTGACCTGTCTGCCGGCCTGGATTTCCACCCACCGTCCCTCTCTTGCCTCATCCTTTCATCCCTGCCTCAGCCACGCCACCACTGTCTCCTGACAGCCCCTCTGCTCACCCTCAGCCCACCATCTGTGCGGTGGGTTCGCAGCGGGTCTGCCAGTTTCCGTCGGCGTCGTGGCTGGAGGATCCCTCGTTTCCGCCTCCAGCTTCCGAGTCCTGGACTACGCCTTAACCCTTCAGACCCTGTGGCTCTGCCCCAGCTCCTGGCTCCCTCGTCTACACCGTTGGCCGTCGGCCCACCAGCTCCACCGGGCTCCCTTGTCCCTCCGGCTCTGCCTTGGATGGTGGTCGACCCGTCATCGCTTCAGGACTCCACTCCTCTGGCTGCGCCTCATTGCTCCGTCCCACTGGCTCCATTGGGCTCCTCCCTCCCTCCAGCTCCACCTCAGTCCTCTGTCACTCTGGCGCAGACCTCTGGACCTCCGCCTCGGTTGCCTGGGCCTTGGACTCCACCTTGGCCCTCCCTGGAGCCATCAGCCCTTCCTCCACCATGGCTCTTACCCTCCGTCGACTCCACCACGGCCACCATCATGGCTGCGGCCTGGGTCTCGCCTGGTTCCTCCTCCTCCGGGTCCCTTCTGTCTCCACCCTGGGTCCTTCCTCTGTCTGATCCACCCTGGACCCTTCTGTCTCCTCCTTGGCTCCTCCCTCTCTCGTCACCACCGTGGACTTTGTTTGTTGTCCTCCTCTTGGATCCCACGTCCACTCCTTTGTTTCCAACTCTTTGAACTGACTTTGGACCAATTCTGTAGAATGGCCCATATAGCTGTCACAAACTAAAACTCAAAAAAAGCGTTGCAAATGAATTTCCACTAAAAAGAAACAAACAAACAAAAAAGTATCACAATTCTTGAGTTTCACTTACAAAATGCATTGTTTTTGCAATTAAATACAGCTTTTGCAACTGTGGCATCATTTTGAGTGCACTGAGATTCTTATCAGTTTTGTGCCAGATAGAACTCCTCTGAACGTAATTTGCATAATCTGAAAGATATATTTTCAAAATTATATTGCTTCCTTAAATAGCTGCAGTGCAGTTAGCTGCATTGCATTAGCAGCTTGTAATGGTTTTTAAATTATTAGCATCAGCTTGGAAAAGCCACATTTTCAAAGAAGCTTCCCCAGCACCGATAAATACTGAATGTGACATTTTCACAGGCACTGTAGCAACTGTTCTATTGCAAAACTCTTACTCTGCACAAATGCTAATTACAAGTAATTGACTTTTTTCCTGTTGTTTAACCTCAAGAATCTTAAAACAAAAAAAGAGTGTGTAATACATCATTTAAAAGGATTAAAGCTTCACATTATTGTCAAACTACAGTTCTCAGACATCAAGCAATGTTTCCGTGTTCAGAACAGGTACGTCTGTAGTTTATACCTGTTTATTTTCCACACTTGTGAGTTTCAGAGTGTCTGCAGAGTGCTGGTGTGGGCGTCCAGAGATGCGTGGGATGACTGGGGAAAAGAGACCAGACGCTGAAGCTGTCAGAGCTTAAATAGACGGGAAAGTGAAGCACTGCTCATCACGTACTGACTCACATCACTGAGGTAGATTGGAACGATATGAGGGGGTCAAAGAACAATGACGACTGAATCACCCCAGAAAAAGAAGCGGTTGAGAAAGCAAGAGAAGTGGATAAGGAGAAAAGACACCAGAGGAAAAAACATAAGTGATAATTGAGACGCCAGGTGAATTTGCCCAGTCATTTTGAATTATTCATGCCTGAGTCAGAGTAAAAAAAGCTGCCAAGAGAGAAAGAGAGACACAGAGATTGAGAGAGAGACTGCGGAATCAAAGAAAGAGAGCAAATAAATGAATGCCTGAGAGAATAAATGAGTATCAGGTTGTCTAACCTCACTCTGGGGATTCAGGCCTGAGTTTCCTATGAATTTACACAACACTGGGCATACAAGTCCTTTCCTCATTATGGCTCTTCTTTTAACGTCTCATCTCTTGTTGTGGGAAAAAAACTTGTATTTAAGTCAAATTTTCAAACACAGTGGTGATGATGCAAAGCGTCTTTATTACAAGAAATCTAAAAGCCCCCCTCAAGTGCTTTCAGAGATGCTCCAGAGCACATAATATTCAAAATAAGCTCAAAACACACGCTTCTATAGCACGCACAAAACAAAGACTTCAGCGTCCAAGGAACCAACTACTTATGAGCAAAGCTTGAGGCTAAAAGACACTTGAGCAGAAAGGAAGTCTCCATCTACCATAAGAAATTAATGAAACTTGATAACAAGAGACATTATGACTGTTCTCATAAGAATTTAGTAATTTAATATTACTAGAATGTGAAAAAACAACACAAAAAATGCACAAGTATGCACGGAATATCCAACAGGATAATTAAAGCGATAGTTCACCCAAAAATGAAAATTCTGTCATTAATACTCACCCTCATGTCATTACAAACCTGTAAGACCTTTGTTCATCTTCAGAACACAAATTAAGATATTTTTGATGAAATCCGAGAGCTTTCTGACCCTGCATAGACAGTGATGCAACTATCACGCGCAAGGTGAAAATAGTCTGTATCTTGAAGGAGTAGTTCACTTCCAGAACAAAAATTTACGGATAATGTACACACCCCCTTGTCATCCATGATGTTCATGTCTTTTTATCAGTCATAAAGTAATTGTTTTTTGAGGAAAACATTTCAGGACTTCTGTCCATATAATGGACTTCTATAGTGGCCCCCGAGTTTGAACTTCCAAAATGTAGTTTAAATGCAGCTTCAAAGGGCTCTAAACGATCCCAGCCGAGAAGGTTCTTATCTAGCGAAACGATCGGTTATTTTCTAAAAAAAAATTGACAATTGACATACTTTTTAACCTCAAACACTCGTCTTGTCCAGCTCTGCGTGAACTCTATGTATTCTGGTTCATGACAGTTCAAAATCATCCTACATTGCTGCAGAATAACATAAACTGTTTTTATTCGTTATAATACTGCTTCTAATTAATTCAGATTTTAAAAATATGTTCTCAAAACTCTGTACTGTTTGTTTAATGGCAGGCTATGAAGTCAGTCACGTTATCTTTCAGTTACGAGTAAAACTCGAGGCGGCGGCTTGAAGTTCGCAGCTTCCCCAGGGAATAGCAGCCCATAGTGGGCTCAGATTTTAGCGATACACCGGAACGAGAACCGGCACTATTTCGGTTAAAAAGGATAACAGAGAACCATTTAATACACTTGAATTAAAATATTACTTTAAAATGTTATATATTTTTTTCTAAAATTAAAGTTGAAAACTATGCTGAATAATTCAATTTGTCCATGGGTGTTTTCAATTACTAATAAATATTCACGTTTTTCTCTTGCCTCTAGTAATTCTGTGTCTGCTTTTTAATTTCCAACCTATTTTTGGTTAATTTTATGCCAGGAATAGTAATTTCCATTCAATATTTGAGTTAATTAAAACAACCCAGCATGTTGGGTCAAAGATTTAAAATAACCCAATGCTGGGTTTGTCCATATTTGAACCAGGGTTGGGTTACCAAAATGTTTTGACCCAGCATTTTTTTTTTTTTTAGAGTGTACTGTTTATCGTGTAACATAAATATATTACTTTTGTATTACTTTTGTACTGTATAATGTACTGGATAATGTCTTTTGCTCTGGAAGTGAAGTACTCCTTTAATTTTATGCTTGCAAAACAAGTTGTAGCGAATCCGGGTTCTACGTCAGAACGCCCGCTCCTGTGCCAGCAGCACCCCACACATTTGTGTTTCAAAGATGAACGAACGTCTTGCGGTTCTGTAACGACATGAGGGTGAGTAATTAATGACAGAATTTTCTTTTTTTGGGTAAACTATCCCTCTAACAAGCATTAATAAGAGATAAAAGATACACAAATGCAGATGGTTTTACAAACCCATTAAATTACTAAATCCTTCACTTTCCAGCAACAGCACTTAAAAGATGAATCATTAGTCAAACATAATGATGAGAGTGTAACAATAAAGAGTGTAATTTCTGCTTTTTTGCTGGAATCAGCCATAAAAATAACTGCACAAGCACAGCGCTGTCACAGTTTGTACAGAATAATTTTCCCTCAGACTGTCTCTCTGTATCATAATGCTTTGTCCTTTACCATTTCCATTACAACTGTCTTTCTACCATTTGTATAGCCCTTGTATCACTATGACATCATTTGCTTCGGAAAAATCTGACTTAAAAACGGCTTTGCGTCGTGCCAGGCTAATGCCTTTACATAATGCCCTTCAAATGTTTTAATTAAAGAAAAAATAAAGCATAAACTGAGGGCGGCTGACATTCAGCAAATGGCGGATAGTTTTAGACTGTTTGAGAACATCCTACATCTATTAATAGCTGAGCACCATGGCGGTGTTTACAAGTGGCATTTAGTCATGCTTGTACTCGATTAGACAGATGTGAACTTCTCGTCTAAACCCACATTACAGCTAAGGCCCTGCACAATCGCGACAAATTACATCCGCACTCCCACGAACGATCTGACGCGCCGCGCTATTGTGAAGATTAATCTCCCTCCGTAATGCTGACCAGACTCGCAATAGTCTGGCTTTCCCGCCACTTTCACACTCTTCAATCCAGCTTGTGTCATGCTTGAGTGTGCGTGTTGTTAATGCTTTTAAACAAAGATGTTCTGTTGCTGTTTTTATCCCTTGCTTAGTGTTCCAGGGGGAGGGGGGAACTAAGAAACACATTTCTATAACTGCCTGGCTCCATTCACCTTAATTTACATTCAAGCATTTGGCAGACATTTTTAGCCAAAGTGACTTAGAGTGCATTCAGGGTATACATTTTATCAATACAAGTGTTCCCTGAGAATCGAAACCGTGACCTTGGCTTTGCTAGCGTCATGCATTACCAGCTATAGGAAGACGAGGATTTCAAGGAGAACCTTCTCACCAAATATGTACCCATCAATACCATTCACGCTTAATGGTTAATTAAAGTGCTAAGAAATCACTAAAATAAATTAATGCTGATGGGACAATGTGAAAACCTGTCGAGATTGACAAGTGACAGACACTACAAAGAATGGATGTTTTTGTTGGCTAGAATCAATTAAGCGAATAGGTTCACCTTGCAACTTACTCTGGCCAAAAGTAAGTTGCCAGACAAAAAGAGACTAGAGTCTAGACGATATGTAAAGCAAACAAATAGTTTGCTTTGTTTTTTTTAGAAGATATCTAGTGAAATGTCACGATTGTATCACAAAGAAAGATCTACCTATGTATTGTTAAAAGCATAGTTCACTCAAAAATAAAAATTACCCTATGATTTACTCACCCTCAAGCCATCCTAGGTGTAAAAACACAGTTTCAAACACAATCAAAGTTGTTAACGGAGAAGTCCACTTTCAGAGCAACAATTTACACAATGTACGCATCCTCTTGTCATCCAAGATGTTCATGTCTTTCTTTCTTCAGTCGTAAAGAAATTGTGTTTTTTGAGGAAAACATTTCAGGATTTTTCTCCATATAATGGACTGATATTGTGCCCCGAGTTTGAACTTCCAAAATGCAGTTTAAATGCGGCTTCAAAAAACCCCAAATGCAGTTGTAAATGATCCCAGCCGAAGAAGAAGAATTTTCATTAAAAAAAAAACAATTTAAATACATTTTTAATATCAAATGTCCTGGCTCTTTCAAGCTTTATAACGGCATTGAATGGTGGTTGAGATTTTGAAGCCAAACAAATGGAAACATCCATCATAAAACGTGCTCCACACGACTCTGTGAAGTTAATTAAAGGGGTCATCGGATGCCCATTTCCCACAAGTTAATATGATTCTTTAGGGTCTTAATGAAAAGTCTATAATATACTTTGATTAAAAATTCTCAATGGTTGTGTAAAACAACACACTTTTTACCCTGCCAAAATCAACTCTGCAAAAATCATCATCATTAAATTACTGATCAATTAAACGATTAGTCGTTAACCTTAATACTACAAAATGCATCTACTGCAGCGGCATATAGTAACCGGTATGACACGCCAGCTTCCTCACTTGTTTTCGCGTGTCTTACTGTGTTAAACATGTTGGAGGGGAAAAGAAAGATTCTGTGGCCATGAATTAAGAATTCATTCCTATGACATCATACGTTCCATTTTAGTTAAATCATGTGTTATCTAGTGCAGGAGTTTTCAAACCTGTTCTGGAGGCCCCCTGCTCTGCACATTTTGCATGTCTCCCTCATCTAACACACCTGAATCAAATCATCAGGTCATTAGTAGAGACTGCAAGTCCTGATTTGGGGTGTCTAATAAGGGAGACATACATAATGTGCCGGGCCTACAGGTTTGAAAACCCCTGATCTAGGGAACAAATTAATGAAACATGGAACGTGGCCACAAATTAATAAGTCATAGGAACATATATTTTGAATGATGGATTTTTTTTTTTTCAATATTGCATCACTTCAGAAGGCCTTTGTTAACCTCCTGAAATACTTTTTTATGATGGATGTTTCCATTTTTTTTGGCTTCAAAACCTCAACAGCCATTCACTGCCATTATAAAGCTTGAAAGAGCCAGGATATTTTTTTTAATATAACTCCAATTGTATTCATCTGAAAGAAGAAAGTCACCTAGGATGGCTTGAGGGTGAGTACATCATGGGTGAACTATCCCTTTAATACACAGAAATATACACTGTTTTTCACTGTAAGCCTTTATATTACAATTTAAACAACCCTGTATTCATCGTAACAGACTCAAAACAGAAGAGTTACAGTAGAAAAAAGACTTCAAGTGAAACCTAAAGCTCAGCTTTTTCTGCTGAGGAAGAAACTGATTTATTGAGTGTCTGATTGGATCATTTCTACAGATGAGCAATAAATGTATCATAAAGTAACAGCTGTGTCATAATGCCCAATATAGCAAGTGTCTGTTTTGTCATCTGATGCTGTCTGATGACAAAGTACAGATATTTTTCAAAGAGACTTTGATACTGATGATGAATTATGGGAAAACATTAGAACGAGGGAGATGCTGCAAAACTTTTATTTGCTGTTACAATTGAAAATCGTTTTGTGATGACTAAAGCCCAAAGTACACTTTTTGTACACGTACGCTTGAGTAGGCTTTTAAAGTACACTCCATTTGACAGTGTGTGCGAATGTAGGCGGTCTACACATGCGCTCTAGAAAGCTTCATCTTTGTCCAGTGTCTGCTGTATTTTTCTGCAAAAGTTATGGACGATAAAAATGTCGCTTTATTCTTTACTCAAACCTCACAGAGGAGCTCGTCAATTTGGCCATTTGTTGTTGCTGCTGTTTCCATAAAACTTTTTGTTGTTGTTGTTCCGTCTCTTTAGTTTTCTAGTTTTCTATAATCTCCTGCATTGAAACAACAGCCCGGGACAGTGCTGCCACCTTGAGGAACAACTGATTACTGCAAAACCAAATCAATGTCCATGTGCGGATACAAAAATCTGGTGGTGCGCGTATAGTACGCACATACCATTCTGGTACACGGACCCTCCCGTCCCCGTAAAAACTGAAGTATACTTTGGCCGTAAAGGTCTTTAACACATGGTGAAGCCTGCATGCCTTCACTTTAAGTTAAGCATCACAAACTCAAATTACCTGGGGGCCACTGGCCAGCCATACCAAAACGAAATGTTTTTACAGCTATATACAGTTATTGATGCATGGACAGACCTTTCTGGAGTTGAGTGACTCATCTCTCCTTCATACCTTGCAGACTACTTTGTATGTTTAGTAATGATGCCAGAGATTGTTTTCCTTGAGAACTGCAATTTACTCTGTGAAGATAAGAGACTAGAAACATCAGAAGATGGCTTTGATGCATGGGCCATATGTTATTTAAATATATAAGGACTAATTACACAGCAAACGATTAAAACATTTCAGATGGACAGGGAAAATAAAGTGATTGAAGTATCTGTGCTGCCTGTCAACACTAGAAACAAGGCAGAATAAACTAATCAGCCAAAGATAAAACAACTATGCCAACACAAAAATAAAGACCTTTATTTGATTGAATTTTAATATTAAATTTCACATAATTTTGTTTAATCCAAGATTTAATCCAAACGTGTTTGATTTGCTCCTAACTCAAATAATTTTGTCCATTGAGGATTTATTCATTGTCATTTCCTAACTTATTTTGATTTCATGATGACTTCAAGTCACCTCTTACTTGTCTGAAAGTCGCCTCTGAGCTGCAGTTTAAGAGCCTGCTTTAAAGTGTACGGAATAACTCATCCAACATTTCTGTCTCAGTCTCACTTTGTTTCTTGCTTTCTTTTTTGTCTCAGAGCTGCATGGTATCTCTTGATCTGTTTGTCTGCCTCAGATGTGCTGAATTTGGGTACCTTAGATACCAAAACATCACAAAAGTGTTGAGTTACAACACAGCACTCTGTTATCACACCACCTTCTCTCCATTTCGCTTTCACACACACACAAACACTGACATTCAAAAACACACACATCTCCACCCACGGGATTTAACTGGTTTTTCCTCTCTTCTATCTCTATCAGTATTTTGCTGAGGCTGTTTGGAGGGGATGAAACACTTCTCTCTCTAGATTCACCCTGATAACAGAGACATCATACACACTAAAGAAGGCAAAGGGCTGAGCCTTTTCCACATCTATAAGATTAAGAGTCAAATTGATCTTTTATATACTTTTTTCACTTTATTCTTTTAAATTCCTCAGAAGAAATTTAAATGGGAAAGTCCAAAGATATGAATGAAGGATTCGGGTTTGAAGATGCTGGTAAACCCATGGTGTAACAATCTCACTAAAATTACTCTCTCCCTCCTTGCCCAAAGTTATTTGAACCTCTTACTCTAGAGACTTCTGATATCATTTTATCCGCTTAGAATACCAGACATTTACTTAAACCTGAGGTCACAGTTTAGTTGTTCCCCTGCGGTTACTGTCTAAAAGTTACATTCAACCAATAACATAATAATAATGGCATAACTACAAAAATGACAGTAACTATTAAAACATAACCTCAGAGGTCTAGACATGGATTAAAGGGATAGTTCACCCAAAAATGAAAATTCTGTCATTAATGACCCAGCTAACAAAAAAGTGTTCCATGAACATTTTGTTAACATTCCCACTAAGTTATAAAAACATTTCTGAATGTTTAAATAAATTTAACATTCTAATCTACCATTGTCATAACATTATGAGAACCTTATATTTGAATGTTCTCTTTGTTTGAAACACCCAACAATTTATGTTATGAGAATTTTTTTTACTGATTATACAAACACTGGACAAACATTGGACAAACAACACTATTTCTTAATGCTTTGTAAACAACTGAAACGTCCAGTTTTTAGGAACATTTTTTCGTACCATTACAAGAACCTCAATCGCATACAAGTAACATCAAAAGAACTTTCTGAGAATGTTGTTGTAAGAATGTTTTCTCTTACCATTAAGAGAGCCTCAATCGCTTACAAATAACATCAAAAGAACGTTCTTAGAATGTTGTTGTAAGAACGTTTTTCTCTTTCCATTACAAGAACCTCAATCATGTACAAGTAACATCAAAAGAACGTTCCGAGAATGTTGTAATAATGTTTTCTTTTACCATTAAGAGAACCTCAATTGCTTACAAATAACATTAAAAGAATGTTCCGAGAAAGTTGTTCTGAGAATGTTTTCTGGTACCATTACGAGAACCTCAAACGCGTACAAGTAACTTAAAAACATAGTTCAGAGAATGTTGTTCTAAGAACGTTTTCTGGTACCATTACGAGAACCTCAATCGAGTACAAATAACATTAAAAGAACGTTCCGAGAATGTTGTTCTGACGTTTTCTCTTACAATTACGAGAACCTCAGTCGCGTACAAATAACATTAAAAGAATGTTCTGAGAATGTTGTTCTGAGAACGTTTTCTGGTACCATTACAAGAACCTCAATCGCGTACAAATAACATTAAAAGAATGTTCTGAGAATGTTGTTCTGAGAACGCTTTCTGGTACCATTACAAGAACTCTCAATCGTACAAATAACATTAAAAGAACGCTCCGAGAATGTTGTTCTGACGCTTCTCTTACAATTACGAACCTCAGTCGCTGCATAAATAACATTAAAAGAATGTTCTGAGAATGTTGTTCTGAGATTACAAGAACCTCAATCGTGTACAAATAACATTAAAAGAACTTTCCGAGAATGTTGTTCTGACGTTTTCTCTTACCATTATGAGAACCTCAATCGTGTACAAATAACATTAAAAGAACATTCCGAGAATGTTGTTCTGACGTTTTCTCTTACCATTACGAGAACCTCAATTGCGTACAAATAACATCAAAAGAACGTTCTGAGAATGTTGTTCTAAGAACGTTTTCTGGTACCATTAAGGGAACGTCAATCGCGAACAAATAACATCGTTAATGAAGATTGTGGGAATGTTCCCTGTCACCTGGAGACTCTGAATTCTGTTCATCTTCAGAACACAAATTTAAGATAATTTCAAAGAAATCTGAGAGCTTTTTCACCCTGCATAACTACCACATTCAAGACCCAAAAAGGTAGTTAGGACATCATTCTCATAGTTCAACCGTAATTTTATGAAGCTACGAGAATACTTTTTGTGTGCAAAGAAAACAAAAATTATGACTTTATTCAACAATTTACTCTCTTATGTTTCAGTCAGGTTCAGAAAGCTCTAGGATATCATCAAAAATATCTTAATTTGTATTCCGAAGATGAACAAAGGTCTTGGACAAGGGTGAGTAATTAATGACAGAATTTTCATTTTTGTGTGCACTATCCTTCTAAGTTCAATTAGGGCTGCTGTTAGCAGTTTTTGGGCCCAAAAACAGGTTCATCAGTTGAAATTGTTACTGAAGACTGCAGGGTGGACTGCAGTTTAGATACTTTTAGAAACAGTTTAGAAACTCTAAACTATCAAGGAAAAAAAAACTGAAAATAATCTTGTATTAGACTAGAATAAGTCTAAGCAGATACTCAAGATCGCGGTATCTGTATTGGACAACAAAAACTGGTTTTGAGCCTTCCCATACTCTAGCAACTATGGTATAATGGTGAAAGCTATACTGCATTTGTGCGAGGAACATTTTTGAAAGAATGCTAGTGCAAAATGATTGTGAAGTTAATCAGCATGCAACAGCGTTTCAGTCATTTATCACCTTCAGTGACTGAACGACCACAAATTCATCATCAGTCTCTAACTAGAGGTCTGGGGGCCAGTAGACGGATAGAGTGAGCGAGATGTCGCCATGACAGACCTCCACCCATTCGAAAGAACATTTGCTCCCTATAGTCAAGTCCTTTTGAAAGAGTGTGATGGATGAATTTCAAATTGGCGTTCACATATGCTCAACTGAGACTTAAACCACCATCAACCAAGGAGTCATGGAAAGAGAAAATGATTTAGAAGTCACACATGAACACGCATGAAACTTTTCAATTGAATCGCTCACACATTGCACAATTCCACACAAACGTTACTGATATTAAAGTCAGTGAAGCACATTTAGGACTCGAGCCTAATTACAAGCTTGTCTGGGTAAACAGTAATAACCAATGAAAATGAAAAGCATATCGCCCCCCTCTTCTCTAATGAGATCCTGACCCAGAGGTCAAGCAAATTAGAAAGATTTCTTAAACTGGAAATAAAGTACAAGAGATATTTTGAATGCTTACATAATGGAATAGGGGATTACGGAAGAATACCTCCTGTCATCTGTTTGGGCAATGATGAATAGAGTAGAGAGACAGAAAGAGAGAAAAGATGAGACAGACAGAAGGAGAGATAAGGTACTGGGAGAGACATAAAGACAGAACTGGGCCAGCTAGGTTGGGCTGAGCCGTGCAGACACATGGGGAAACAGGAGAGGAGGGTTGTCCATGTTTGGCAGGGAGGTCAGGGAGACCTTTGTGGAAAGTAATTGCTTGGGAAAGCAGGGGAAGGTTAAACACACGCTCTGCCATGACAGAAACGACTCCTAAATCTGCAAAATAAACCTAAAAAAATCCAACTGGACTAGGACAGCTAGGATGGGCATAGACTAAAATCTGTAAAATGTTCTTCTCAAAAGAAGATAGCACACAAAAAAAGGGTATGTTCTTGCTTTGGGACAAGCTGTAAAAAAATGTAAACCTCCAAAAGCATCTTTCTCACAGTCCTTGAACTATACAGTGTATTTTAACAAAACCTTTCTTTATAGAAGTTCTCTTCCAGAATGAACATTTCCTGATAATTTACACACCCCTATGAAGATGTTCATGTCTTCTTTCTTCATTCGAAAAGAAATTAAGGTTTTTGAAGAAACCATTCCAGGATTTTTCTCCATATAGTGGACTTCAATGGTGGCCAATGGGATAAAGGTTCAAATTGTAGTTTCAATGCAGCTTCAAAGGACAAAACACGGTTTGTATGATCGTATGCTGCACGGAAGAAAGGCTGAGAAATCAAACAGATGAATCATTGTAATTTAGGAACAAAATCATCTTGGTATTTGAAACGTGTTTGTGATCTTTAACGATCTGTTGAATTAAAATGCTTTGTCACATTGGTGGTGACACATCTATTGCAACATGTTTAGCTTATCACAAATATTATAGTCTACTTTGCTTTTTCGACTTCTGATCGCAAGTGTAGCCATACCTTGGAGCGCTATGCGCTTAGATTAGCGAGCAAGGGTCCTGGCAGATCGCTGGGTCGTGTCCTCACAGATAAAAGAACCGCATATAGGAATCGATAGGCGGAATCGAAATTTTCATTTTACAAGTATTCGATTCCTGACCTTAAGTATGCGATTCTGGAATCGGAATCGATTTTCGATACCTAACCCTACTAAACACCATCATGGTAACACACATGAAACTGAAATAATGCAATAAACATTCATTTAACAACATTAGCTGTAACATGCAACTCTAATGTACAAAACTGATAAGAAAAAACCTAAATATTTTGAAATTTAAGGCAGTAACGCGTAAATGTCAATTTACAGTAATTCACTATAAATTTGACATTCTTTTTCACTTTGAAAAAAAATGTATACTACCATAAAATTACATCCAATGTCTGATACAGTTTTTCACTGTATATAGTAGGGGAATTTACCATTAACCATTTAACAGGATTTTACTGTTGCATTTTTACAGCCTTTTACTGTTAAATTCATGGTAATTTACAGTGTACCTTTCTGAACCAAAGTACACAGATGAAGAACTAACTGCAAATGACTTTTCTTTGTGGCTGAAGAAAGAAAGACATAAACATTTCGGAAGAGTAAATTATCAGGAAATTTTAATTCTGGAAGTGAACTTCTCCATTAAGCAACATATAAATTATTTCATGCTGATTTGCTTAGGAAATAATATGGTGCCATAAACTAAAATGTGCAATCAAATAATCACATACTTTAACAAGATACTGCTTTCTCAAGCATTTATTCAATATCCTCTTATCAGTGGTAAGTCATGAGAACATAAACGTCATGTGAATGATGTACCACAGAGGAACACGACTCTAGAAAGTTGCATAAAACATGAACTTTTAAGTAAAATGATCTGACTTGGCTGCTATCCTCGTGCATCTACTGAGAAATCAAATTGGCAACTGGCTTGAGGCCAACACTTGTTAAAAGCAGGGATTTAAAATAGTTGATGTTTCCTCTTTGCTCTCTTTCTAAGATTGCACTGCCTCCTCTAGAGAGCTTATGAGGAGGAGATGTATTTAAGGCTTTTTTGGAAAATAATAATTAAATTATCACCAATTTTATGTCCCCTGCTTAAGGGCCAGGAACTTTGGTTGTCATCTGCAATCGGGAGTTGACTGATTGTGACCTTGTCTGTTGAGGCAACGTCGTTTCTGAACCGAAGGCAAATCAAGCTGGTACTTTCTAGGTGCTTTCACAGCACATTTCTGTGAGGATGCCAAATAAAATTTGATTGATTGACTGGCCTCTTGAATACTTGATTTATTGAGGTTGCGCTGAAGAGCTGCACATTTTTATGTTGTGGAAGCATCTTGCTATCGCTACAAGGTAAACAGCCAAGACAGATTCAATTACACCAAGCACATTTTAAACTTCTTAGCACTGCATATTCATACAATCAATGTTAATCACAAAGCAATTTGACTCAGAGATCATGGTCAGGGGTTGTCCCTCAGGAAACATCTCTAGAGAGTTCATATTAATGCGTACGCATGTTTTTGTGTGCAAACTTATTTTTGGGAGAGCACAAGTGCATCTTTGCGCCTACCAAGTATGATTGAAAACAGGCATGTTCTTAAATCAACATATTTGGTCCTGGATGGTTATTAAAGGGATAGTTAAACCAAAATTATTGGTCATTAATTACTCACCCTCATGTTTTTCCAAACCCGTCATTCATCTTCTGAACAGAAATTAAGATATTTTTGATGAAATCAGAGAGCTTTTTGGCCCTGCATAGACAGCAATGCAACTACCACGTTGTGTTATGAAACTACGAGGACACTTTTTGTGCGCAACATGAATCGTGGTACTGTCATGAACACCACGTTGAAGACATAGAAAAGAAGAAACTGTTAAAGTTATTTTTGTTTTCTTTACGCACAAAAAGTATCCTCGTAGCTTTATAACATTATGGTTGAACCGCTGATGTCATATGGACTATCTGTCCTTACTACCTTTCTGGGCCTTGAACATGTCACGTTGCTGTCTATGCCGGGTCAGACGCTTTTAGATTTCATCAAAAATATCTTATTTGCATTCTGAAGATAAGTGAAGGTCTTACGGGTTTGGAACGACATGAGGGTGAGTAATAAATGACAGAATTTTCATTTTTGGGTGAACAATCCCTTCAAGATGGGGATTTCAAATGCAAAATCAGAGAGCTTTCTGGCCCTGCATAGACAGCAATGCAACTACCACGTTCAAGAACCAGGAAAGTAGTAAGGACATCAATAAAATAGTCCATGTGACATCAGTGGTTCAACCTTAATTTTATGAAGCTACGAGAACACTTTTTGTACGCAACATGAATCATGGTACTGCCGTGAACGCACGTCGAAGACTTACATAGAAATGAAGAAATTGTTAAATAAAGTTATTTTTGTTTTCTTTGCGTGCAAAAAGTATCCTCGTAGCTTCATAACATTATGGTTGAACCGCTGATGTCATATGGACTATCTTTTCGATGTCCTTACTACCTTTCTGGGCCTTGAACTATGCAGGGTCAGAAGCTTTTAGATTTCATCAAAAATATCTTAATTTGCGTTCTGAAGATGAGTGAAGGTCTTACGGATTTGGAACGACATGAGGGTGAGTAATTAATGACAGAATTTTCATTTTTGGGTGAACAATCCCTTTAAGATCGGGTTTTCAAATGCAAAATTTTAAACTTCCACATTTGGTCTGTGCAATCTCAAATATTTGGTTACATTCAAACCCCAAAATGGTCGATCCAGCCCCAACAAAGATGATCCTACTCCAAAATCACACCACAATACCATGTGTCCCACATGTGTGCACACATTAATAATCACAGTGCAATTACCCATTTTCCCCATTAGAGGATGCAGCGAACTACTACAATCTGACATACTTGCAGGGGCTGTACCATGTCACTCCAACAGTACGAACCATACACCTGAAACATCTCGTTATAACATCAAATTACTCTACACTGTGCTTGATTGGTATACAGTATATACGCTGCTATATAATTGTTCTCTATCATCTGATGAAATACCGCTGTCAACGGAACATTTAAACAAACATCTTCAACATTTTACACCTGGTTAGACTGAATACAAATGGTTTATGAATAGGTCAGGTTCCTAAAATACCACACTGAAGTTGTGAAATTGTTTAATCAATTTGTACTACACTAAATGTGCATATAGGCATCATGGCATATTTGTTTGTGGATGATGGCATGACCAAGCAGAGACGATTTCTGTCTCTACCTGTCTGTGTCACTATTAATGAGAGACAACTCTCAGTGCCTGTCTGTCTCTTTAAGCAAACCACCCCTCAGGTCCCGCTCATTTCACATGCTGTATTTGCAGAGTGCCAAGAGACTGGAAAATACACTGAGATAAAGCGAAACTGCAGTGATGTCAGAAAGAAGAATGAGAAGGAGGGGGACACTGACGGAGGGGAAAAGAGCTTTGAGACGAAGAGCAATAAAGTAAATGAGGAAAAAAAAAAGATAAGAGAAACTGACAGATAAGAGCGAGAAAGTCTCTCTGTTTGCGTTAGTTTTACACCTTCAACAAACGTCAGGCACTCCCAGCACACGGACTGCACGAAACTGAACGCTAAACCAATAAAAGTGGTACAATCCTAATCCCCTAAAAGTGATTGTGTACATGAGGATGTGTGTATTAGAGAGAGAGAGAAAGACGGGTGAGGGGGATGACTGTGTGTGCGAGTGTGTGAATTTGGCAGCGATAACCGACTCGGAACGCACGACTGCGATGCTCTTCCTGAGGTGACTGAAAACTGTCACCATTGGCACCTCAAGCGCTCTCTCTCGCGCACTCTCTCTCTCCTCCACTCTACCCATCAAGGACAGACTCGGCAGAGTGAAGGAAGAACAGTAGCGTTAACTCTCTCTCACCCTCCTCTTTTTCTCTCCCTTCATCTTTCTGTTTTCTCTTCTCCATTGTTCTCATTCATCATTCTTGTTCTTCTCCCACTCTCTTTTACACTCACTCGCTCGCTTTCCCTCACTCGATTGCGCTCGCTCTCCCTCCCTCACTTGTTCTCTCATGAATGTCACCTTTACTGGTGGTAGCCGCTGGATTTGCGCACACACTCAAATACACACACGCTCGCTGGCTTTGGGGTGGGGGGGGTAATGTAGGGCTGTGGGGAGAGATAGCGCGTGCCAGAAGAGGCAGAAGGGAAATTTCTCCGAGTCCATTCTTCTTTTGCCGGCTCCCGTCCTGTGACTCAGGGCTTCGTCCGTCCCAGCAGCTCAAGCAGAAGTGCCTCTGGACACGGGAGCGCTGGATTACCACTCCAGATTATTATTATTTATTTTTTACTAAAGTTAGCCATAGGGACTGCAGGCTGACCATCTGCCCATTTTTGACAGGATCTGTTCCCGATTTGAGTCGAATAATTCCGCTGCTGGTGAGTGAAGAACTTTCCACGAGGACCAGCCATGTGTGGGTGAGAAAGCTCATCGTTTCCGTGTGCTAAACTTTAGCTTTGTCAGTGTTTTTGTCTTCAGGAACAAGACACAAGGGGAGGGGAAGGGAGAAGAGACGAGGGGGGGGACAAATATGTCGGCAATGTCGCAACGATGACTTTGTCAGGCTCTTTCTGTATCTTTTTGTGGAAATGTAACCGCGTCGATTTACGTTTTACGGATTTGTTGATATGTGTTTAGCTAAACAAACATAATGAAGGACAAACCATGGACAGGTTGTGAGTGGACCAGAACTTAACCTCTTCCCATACTGGAGGGAAACACACGGACACGTGAGGAACCTACCTGAATTCTTGGCTCACCACGCAAGGTTTGACCCTTGACTTTTATCTCTTCGTGTTGCTGGTACAAAAAGACAAGTGCATCCAGAGAGGGTCTCTTAGGCAAACAGAGACCCCCCTCCCAAAGGTGAGAGGGGGGGGAAGATGGCAGCTCTTGCCAGTTCTCTCATCAGACAAAAACGGGCAGTCAAGGACGACCAAGCCAACCGGCCGATAGCCAACAAACGGAAGCCGTGCCCCAAGAGCAACAAGTCCCTTTGCCAGAAACAAATTCTTGTTCTAATATCAAAAGTACGGTTATGTGGCGGTCGCAGAGGAAGAACGGACAAAAGACCAGGTAGGTTCATTTAGAACTTTTCTATTTCAACCACTTTCAATTGGTGGAACCACCAACTGAAAATGAAAAAAGTTAATCTAAAGTTCTTCTTGGCTTCTATGTTGACACAAAGCTGGTCTGAAATACAGTTGTCTCAGTGAAGCAATGCTCCATAGGTCACATAAAGGAGAGAACCACTAAGCTCATTAAGTTGGAGTGTTATGGGATTTATTCAGACTTTTATAACAGAGGAAAGGCTTTGAATGCTATTTTACAACATGAATAGGGCTGGAAGAGGCAAGCCCTTTATAAGGTGTGATTTACAGTCTTTCAAAGCGTCCCACATGCATAGGCTATTCTGGGTTGCGTTAAGACCTGCCCTTAGGATGCTAATTACTACCTCGAGACACATCATATCTTCTATGCTCGCACATGGGCAAGCATGCCTGCATATTACTACTTATTCCAACTGTGTTTCATAAAAGATTGTTACTCTGTGGTGCCATGAAATTGGAAGTTGGACTCCGGCCATGTTTTAGTTCCGGTAACCTTGCCATTGGCCAAACAGAAAAAAAACAGCATGCTCTCTGATTACAGCACTGATACTGAGACAGAAGCTATGCGATTGTTATGCCAACCTACAGGGCAAAAATACAAAACACCACAACTCTGACTAGCAGTTTTATTGAAACGAAAACATCTCTGTTTGATGTCACCGCCATTAGTTGTAAGCTTCGTAACATCTTGGGGACCAAACGCTTATGACATTGTGCAACTGACGCCATAGCCTAAGACTGAATAAAAGAACTGTCAATGTAAAAACAAAAGTGATAAACACATAAGGCAGTGAGTGAGTGTGAGAGAGAGTGGGTGTTTTGTACATAAACAAAAATGATTATAGTCAGGGATATTAATCTGCCTCTTTATCCGCCTCTCTCACCAATGAACATGAAACGCGCCACACTGCAATCACCAGAAAAAATATGGGTATGAACAGAAACGAATGTGAAAGGGAGAACGTGTGCATGTATTTTTATGATACTGAAGTAACGCTGATAGCCTGTCCTGCTCCTGGGACTCTATTCTGTAATATTTACATTCCTTTGATATCAACTGAACACATTATCGCATTATGCTCCAGTACCGTTAGCATAATGTGATTTAGAGACATACTGAAATGCAAATATATTTTCACACAAAGCTGCATATAGTACTCCACTGCTACTACAGGTGATATTTCTACTGCAGGTCTTTCCTTATTCTAACCCTTACATCGAACCCTATGCTTGTCTAGACAAGTTAGCGCTGATTTAGTGCTTATCTACCAGGAGTCAAGGTTTGGAGGGTTCATATGGCCTTGTTACCCCTTCCTGGTAGATGTCAAACATACACTTGTCTTTTCAGCAGGATAGCCCTGAATACCTCAATCTGTGACGTATGAGTCGTGCTTCAGAATTCAATCCATAGCACTCTGGGTGAACTCAAGCGGTCAAAAATTGACAAATTAGTGGGCGTCACCTAGCCACAGTAGTGTGGGATCATGAGATCACTGCTGCATTGTCAGGTCAGTGATCCATATACATCCATCATAACAATGTCAAGCCCCTGCTGTACCCGCAACACCCTTCACATCTGTCTCACGCACACCTGTCTCTGGTTTAGGATGGGTTCCCTTGCTGCTCTAAGATGGCGTCATGGTCTCACACCCTCTGAGGTCGGCGCTGAGTCTACTGGTCTCTCGATCGATGCAGCTCATTAACGTATACTGATTAATCAATGATCACCCTCTCCATTTGCCCAGTGCCCAATTTCACGCAAGGTGGAGATGGTATAGAAATGTAAACCACATACACACACACACACACCGTTCTCTTAATAGCAGAGGCTGTTTTACACCTTTACAGTTTTATGGAGCACTTGGCTTCTGCGGAGAGTTTGGCTTTATTCAACAACAAATCTCCTTATAGAGGAGAGAGACAGAGCGAGAGAGAACCGATTATTATCAGCAAAGGAGTGAGAAAACCCCTCACACAGACTACTCTCGAATTTTCCTTTACAATACACAACAGCTTACAGGAGTGGATTGAATTCCATCTATACGAATGAATAAAAGTCAAGCAAACAGCTGTGAGTAACACCTCAAATCAGTGTCTAAAGTAATCTTGTCATCCAAGATGTTCATGTCTTTCTTCAGTCGTAAAGAAATTAGGTTTTTTGAGGAAAACATTTGAGGATTTTTCTCCATATAATGGACTCATATGGTGCCCCAAGTTTGAACTTCCAAAATGCAGTTTAAATGCAGCTTCAAACGATCCAAAATGTGGTAGTAAACAATCCCAGCAGAGGAAGAAGGGTCTTATCTAGCGAAACGATTGGTTATTTTCATTACTTTTTAATGTCGAACGCTCATCTTGTCTTGCTCTCCCTGAACTCTGTGTATTCTGGCTCAAGAAAGTTAGGGTATGTCGAAAAACTCAGATCTTATTTTCTCCCTCAACTTCAAAATCCTCCTATATCGCTGTTTTACCTTTTTTGTTAAGGGTGTTCGATCTTCTTTGCATGTTCACTTTACAAAGACTAGGTCGGAACTTCTGCAGCGATGTAGGATGATTCTAAAATGATTTTTGAAGTTGAGGGAGAAAATACGATCTGAGTTTTTCCACATACCCTAACTGTCTTGAGGCAGAATACACAGAGATCTAGGAGAGCAAAACAAGACGAGCGTTTGAGATTAAGAAGTATTTAAATTGTATTTGTTTTAATGAAAATAACCGATCATTTCGCTAGATAAGAAGCCTTCCTTGGCTGGGATCGTTTACAACTTCATTTGGGATCGTTTGCAGCCGCATTTAAACTGCATTTTGGAAGTTCAGACTCGGGGCACCATATCAGTCCATTATATGGAAAAAAATCCTAAAAATGCTTTCCTCAAAAAACACAATTTCTTTACAACTGAAGAAAGAAAGACATGAACATCTTGGATGACAAGGGGGTGAGTACATTATTTGTAAATTGCTGTTCTGGAAGTGGACTTCTCCTTTAAAGATGGCGTCTTCCCTAACATTAAAAACTCTTACCAGAGTCCAACGAAGGTACAAGTTCATCTGTCAAATCCTACTTTTCTGACTGGCATTGAATGTTTTATTTTTTAGAAGACAACAGTGGAAAACAGTATCTCGAGCTGAACTTTCAGATGACATACTATTGCAGCATGTGTGCAGTGCAGAGCCTATCGCAGTTTATGGCGTGACGGCCAACTTGATGCCCAGTGCAGTTCTGATCACAGCACAGACCAATCAAAGTCACTATGAAGATTTAGTTGCGAATTCTGAAAGTGTAAGGGAGTCCATTTGGTTACAGAATATGGATGTTGCTGTTATTAATAAACAAACAGTGTGTGAACGTAACCATATTTAATCACTCTGAAACTGACAACTGGCAGATAACTATTTTCTGCTGCTGGGTAAACGCAGCCTTAGAGTTCCAGTGCACTCCATTAGGGTGGGAAATTAACAACTGTCACCAGCCAAGTGAGAATTTTTTCTTTTTTTTCTCTTTCACAGTTGTGGGTGAACCAGTTCAGTGGTGGAAAACATTTAAGATGGCTCAGATTGGCCTTGGATAAAAAAAAAAAGCTGTCACTACGTAGTATACTTGTTTATGTGTACATTCTGATTAGATCTTAAAACAGAAAATGTTCAGGGTGAAATCGGCTTATAATGTACGATTTCTTTTAAGCTGTCAGGATTTAGTGATTTGTGCCAAACATTTAGTGCCTATAAGGGAAAAAAAACCCACAAATGCATGATGGACACTACTGTAGCTGAAAGAGAAGTTAAAGGGTTAACCCAATAATGAAAATTCTGTCATTAATTACTAACCCTCATGTCGTTCCAAACCTGTAGTTTTTATGATGAAATCCAAATCCTTCAAGGACCAGAAAGGTATGAACATTTTTAAAAACAGTCAATGTGACATCACTGGTTCAACTGTAATGATACTGTATGTACTTACGAGAACTCTTATTGTGTGAAAAGTAAACAAAAATAACAACTTTATTCAACATTCAAAAAGAGAAGAAATTGCTGTATGAAGTCATTATTTTTTGGTGTTTTTTTGCACACAAAAAGTATTCTCGTAGCTTCATAAAATTAAGGTTGAACCACTGATGTCACAAGGACTATTTTAATGATATTCTTACAACCTTTCTGGGCCTTGAGCATAGTAGTTACATTGCTGTGTATGCAGGGTTAGTAAGTTCTTGGATTTCATCAAAAATATCTTAATTTGTGTTCCAAAGATGAACGAAGGTCTTACGGGTTTGGAACGACATGAGGTTGAGTAATTAATGACAGAATTTTCATTTTTGGGTAAACGATCCCTTTAATTTCCCATCCTGCATTCAACCTTCAAAATTACTAGATAGAAAATGAAAAAGAAGAAGAGAGATGAGATCTACAGATGTGTAGCAAGGAGAATGCAGTAGTTCTGCTCTGGGTTCGGTCTAAAGGAGTCGCTCAGGGCACGAGGACGTGGCACTGGAGGAGGACAGCATTAAGCTGACCGCTGAAGATGGGCTGTCTATCTCGCTTACTCGACAACACCTGATCACACTGCACAGTGTTAGGTAGCCTCTCATCTGAGTACTGAGAGTGCCAGGGGTCAGAAAGAAAGAGTGAGTGAAAGAGAAAGAGAAAGAGAAAGAGAAAGAGAGAGAGGAAGAGACAGTAATGTGGCGAGGAAGGAAGTAAAGGAGAGATGGAAGAGGTGGAGGAGAGGAAAGAAAGGAGGAGAGACAGGTAGAAAGACAAAAAGTGAGTCACTGCAGAAGACAGAAGGACATGCAGAGGGAATTCAGAGGAAGGGAGAAAATCACTGATGATTAAGCAAAAGTTCTGGCAGAGAGTATGTTAAATTAAAACTGGCAGCCTGTTCTTTCAGTGCATGAAGTTTTTTGTTCCTTTTCTTATGTTAAAATATGAGAAAACACTTTGTTATTTTGAAAGAAAGGGTTCAAGTTCTTCTGCTATGCTTAAGTTGTATGAACACGCAGAAAGCAATTCTTTATGCTTCAGTTTGTAACAACAAAAATTGTGTCTACAGTCTGGGGGCAAGACATCGCACAGGGATAAACACTACAAAATGAAAGTACAGCCACAAGACCTAACATTGCATAATAAAACTGCATACTAACATTTTCTGTCTAAGCTATATCAAATTCAACTCCTGGCATGACCATATAAAGAGTAAACCTAGTAATGTTTGGCACAATACCTGCAACATTCATTTAAAAATCCACCTGGTGGAATTTCATCTGCAATGCATAGATACAAGTTCATCAGCAAAGCGCAGTAGACCAACAGCAATAGTCTGTGTATATACAGTTGAAGTCGAAAGTTTACATACACCTTGCAGAATGTGCAAAATGTTAATTATTTTACCAAAATAAGAAGGATCACACAAAATGTATGTTATTTTTTTTATAGTACTGACCTGAATAAGATATTTCACATAAAATTACCCCGATCAAAATTAGTGTATGATTTTAAGATCCATCTTTTCACACTGAGGACAACTGAGGGACTCCTATGCTATTACAGAAGGTTTAAACGCTCACTGATGCTCCAGAAAAACAAAACAAAACAATGCATTAAGAGCCGAGGGGTCAAAACTTTTGGAATTTGAAGATTAGGGTAAATTTATTTTGTCTTCTGGGAAACATGAAAGTATCTTCTGTAGCTTCTGAAGGGCAGTACTAAATGAAAAAAAAAATATATTTAGGCAAAATAAGAAAAATGTGCTCTCATGATCTCATTCCGTTCAAAAGTTTACACCCCTGGTTCTTAATGCATCGTTTTTACTTCTGGAGCATCAGTGAGTGTTTGAACCTTCTGTAATAGTTGCATATGAGTCCCTCAGTTGAGAAGTTCACTTCCAGAACAAAGATTTACATATAATGTACTCACCCCCTTGTCATCTAAGATGTTCATGTCTTTCTTTCTTCCGTAAATAAAAAATTATGTTTTTTGAGGAAAACATTTCAGCAATTTTCTCCATACAGTGGACTGATATGGTGCCCCGAGTTTGAACTTGCAAATGTAGATTCAAACGATCCCAAATGCAGTTGTAAATGATCACAGCCGAGGAAGAAGGGTCTTATCTAGCGAAATGATCAGTTATTTTCATAAAAATAATACAATTTATATACTTTTTAATCTCAAACACTCGTCTTGTCTTGCTTTCCCTGAACTCTGTTTCACTCTGTTTCTCAATTTCAAAATCATCCTACATCACTGTTTTGCCTTCTTTGTTAAGGGTGTTTGATCTTCTTTGCATGTTCACTTTGCAAACTCTGGGTCGGAACTTCTGCAGCGATGTAGAATGATTTTGAAATCACTTTTGAAGTTGAGAGAGAAAATACGTTTGGAGTTTTTCGACATACCATAATTGTCTTGAGCCAGAATACACAGAGTTCAGGCAGAGCGAGACAAGATGAGTGTTTGAGATTTAAAAGTATATAAATGGTATTATTTTTATTAAAATAATCGATTGTTTCGCTAGATAAGACCCTTCTTCCTCTGGGAGGAGGAATTGCTTTATGACTGAATAAAAAAAGACATTAACATCTTAGATGACAAGGGGGTGATTACATTATCTGTAAATCTTTGTTCTGGAAGTGGACTTCTCCTTTAAGAATCAAGTGTATGTAAACTTTTGGACAGGGACTTTTTTATAAATTAAATTATTATTTGTTCTTGTGGACTATATGTAAACGTCTTTTATGTTAAATATCTTATTTAGGCCAGTATTAAAAAAAATATCATGCATTTTATACGATCCTCTTATTTTGGTTTGCAGTACACTTTGCAGATTCTGCAAGGTGTATGTAAACTTTTGGCTTTTTGTGTGTGTGTGTGTGTGTGTGTGTGTGTGTGTGTGTGTGTATTATATATATATATATATATATATATATATACACACACACACACACACACACACATGTACAAGTAACCTAATAAGGGATCTAACCAGTATGTACACAATTGATTATGAAGCTGCTGGTACAGACACTGAAACTGAATTTTGTTTGTCCTATCTCTGAGCTCACAACACAGCACTTGTTCAAGTAATTAATGAATTAAGATGTAGCTCATTAATGATTTTGTTTTAGTCAACAAATGAACTAAAGATGTACTGCGCAGTTGCCACTCTCAGGTCCCTCTGGACGATCCTATAGGCAGAAGTGAATAAGATATTGGACGAGAGAAGTAAATATGACAGAAATGAAAGACATCAAGGCATCACTTTACTGGACAGTTAACACTATTGATCCCCATGTCAGGGCCGGTGGGACGATCAGTGATTGACCATCTGAAAGAGTCTAATAATGTGGCAGGAAAGAAAACCCGCATGTGACTAATGGCCCCTACTGAGTACATTTTATTGGTGTTAACATTAGCCGAGGCATTGTCAGAGCTAACAGCATTAATCTGTTCTATTCTCTTCTAGCGTCCTTCCAAAATAGTGCATTTGACAGGTTGCAGATAGGTCACATCTGGTAATTTGAGTCAATGTGCACTAGACGAAAAAAAAAAGTACTTGTACGTTTACAGACATTTCCTTTAACCCTAAAAAATAATGCTATGCATTATTCTAAATACAGGTAAAACGTCAGTGAAAAATCAATACAGAAAATGTATTACTTTGTGCCCTATTTTTAATGGACTTCTTGGAGTGTAACATCCACACTCCAAAACAAGTCCAAGTCGGCTGTCCTGTCAGCTCCAATTCCGACAAATCTCAGCTGCAGCAATCACTGCTCACTACCATCTGTATGAAATGAATATCCGATTAGTTTTGCGGCTGCAACAGCAGCCAAACGAGTTTCCTAGACTCTTTTGTTGATAATGAGGACGCCAAACATACAAACATCAGCTTATGCCGTTACACAACCAAAGATTGAGAAGGGTTTCATAATCTATCAAGAATTTAATTCCAGATGAAAAGATATTTAAAGCTGAAGGGATTGATGCTTTTGTTTTGAAGGTTTATTTCAGTGCTGCCTCTGGATTGGAGTGCTGGACTTGTAGAAGCGGATTGTGGAAAAGTTCCATCAGTTTGGAAGAGATCAGATTAGGACTAAATTTGCCTGAAAGAGATCAGAGAAAAGGCAGCACTGAGATAAATGCTACTAGCCTCTGATTAGTATGAGTGAATTCAAGCTGGAGCAAAGAGTCACGTATCATATCCATCAAACACTATTGATAAAACAAAAAAAACCACACACCACAAAAAATGGATATGAGGCTCAAAAATTGGCATGAAATAGAGGGGGGAGAATGTATCTTCGCAAAGCTGAATTTGGTATTTGGGGCAAAAATCTAAAATTAGTAGAAGCAGAGCTTAGTAAGAAAAGAATAAAGAACGCTTTACCTTCATGGAGCTTTTTGGTTACAGCACAGCCAAGGAGCTTTCTGGGAAAAATACATTTTAAAGTCAGGCAATGCAAAAGCGTAGCATTTTTGTGAAGGAAACAACACTCCAGCAGCATTATCTGCATACAAACAAAATGTAAACTACATTTCTTTCCCATTTCAAAAGATCCTGTTAAGTCTTTTAAATCTTCAGGTGTCATTTATTCGAATGACAGAAACAGAAAGTAGTGCATTTGTGATATCTTAGCATATTAATTACAGTGCTATAACTTTATATTTTGCTATTTGCTTTACATGCGCTTAAAACCTGTAATACAGAAAATAAACAATTCAAGACATATTCTCTAAAAAACAATTATTAAATTCATCTTGCTTAAGTCTGTTTCCTCTGGAAAAAAAGACACATGGTTTAAGAAAATGATTTTTGCAGTGTGCCGTTTTAATGCACATATAAATGTAAAATGAGAATTTGAGTCTTAAAGTGATAGTTTACCAAACAAATTTAAATTCTGTCGTTAAATAACTCACCCTCATGTCGTTCGAAACCCTGAAGACCTTCGTTCATCTTTGGAACTCAAATTAAGATATTTTTGATGAAATCCGAGAGCTTTCTGACCCTACTTAGACAGCAACGGAGCCACCACATTCAAGGCCCAGAAAGCTAGTAAGGACATCAATAAAATAGTCCTAGTGGTTCAACTGTAATGTTATGAAGCTACAAGAATATTTTTTGTGCGCAAAGAAAAGAAAAAAAAAAGACTTTATTCAACAATTTCTTCTCTTCTGTGTCAGTCTTTGAAGCTCGTTCACAACAGTATCATGCATAGTAGTGTTAATTTTATCTTAACTTTAGTCTTAGTCCCGTGTCAAATGTCCTTTTTAGTTTTTAATCATATTTAGTCAGCCTTATCCTATGTAGTTTTAAGTTTTAGTCGACTTAAAGTCTCAACATTTCAGACTAGTTTTAGTCGAAGAAAACCTGAAGTATTTTAATCTAGTTTTAGTTAATGAAAACATTTTAGCAATATGATTATTATTAATTAACTGTACAGCAGTATTAATTTTGGCAGCCATTTTTAATTTAGTCTAATTTAGTCTAAAATGCACATTTTAGTTATCATATTTAGTCAACCTTGTCCTGTTTTTGTTTAGTCAAGTTTAAGTCAACAAAACATATGAGTATTTTAGTCAGGTTGTTGAAATCTTGGTCACATTTTCGTCATGCTGTATAATTGTTAAACTGATAAAAATGATTTTTTGCTCAAAATTATAATTATAATGATAACATTTCAGGTATTGCACTTTTACCAAGCACAAAGCAATGGAATGTGGACACATACACATAGTTTATTTTACCTCATCTAGTGTACTGATTTATTATACTGTAGGCTTTTTACTATATAAAATAATACCAAAGACTTATGCACGCTCTGTCTACATAATGAAAACTGGTAAAACAAATAAAAAATTCTGTAACCGTGAAATTCCTAATAGTAATTCCAAATTGCAATAGCCTATTTTTCTATTAAAACAACAGCGTCTGAGTAAGTGCATTTATTCAGCCACCACAATCGCAAACAACATAGTCAAAATCTCATGATAGAACACAGACCGGTTGACTGACGCATTTACTTAGATCGCTAAACTCCAGCTTGTTTGTCAGTGTTTCAAATTATCGTCAGCAGCGCTTCTGCAGTGAGAAGCAAGCGTGTGCGCATGGTTGCCAGATTGCTTAAAATAAACAAAACACCAGGCAGGATTTTAACTCTTGATATCTGGCAACCGCATATGAAAGCTCGCATAGTAGAGGTGCGTAGAGCAATCTGCAATAACATTTTGTCTCCTTTTTTGACAAAATTAAAAGAGATTTTTGGTAAAGTTTTTATTTTTTGAATACATCTTGGTCTCGTCTTTATTCATTAACGAAATTGCATGTTGATATAATCATAGTTATCATTTATTGACCTTTTTGTCATCTCGTCTTTGTCTCGTCTTAGTCATGGGAAAAAAAAGAAAGCATGTCAACAAACTTTTTTCATCACAGTTTTCATCAACGAAATTAACACTAATGCATACCTTCATAAAATTATGGTTGAACCACTGATGGACTATTTTAACAATGTCCTTACTACCTTTCTGGGCCTCGAACGTGTCAGCTGTCTATGCAGGGTCAGAAGGTTATCAGATTTTATCAAAAATATCTCAATTTGTGTTTCAAAGATGAACGAAGGTCTTACGGGTTTGGAACGACATCAGGGTGAGTAATTAATGACAGAATTTTCATTTTGGGGTAAACTATCCCTTTAATATTATTGTTCATGTTTCACAGATCTTTTCTCAGAGAGTAAAGGAATTCTGGCACCTTTAGGTACTGACAGAAGGCAATTGGACTTTATTTACCCTAAAACGATGAGTAAATGCATCAGAATCGGAAACGCCCCCATGCCCTCTCGTCTCACTGCCTAATGACATTGCGAATGACAAAGAATGCCTTAATAGCCTCTCTCACACAGCAGCTGAAATTGAATTTGTGGATACTTTGATTAAACCTGACAAGGACAGATTGAGTTTGACCTCTAACAAGAGGGAGACACACAAAAGAAGTGTGTGTGTGTGTTAGAGGGGGCAGATGATAAGAAGGAGCAGACAGAAAAAGGTAGACATTTACCTCAGTAATTTCTGAGCACTTAAGTGCTGGTGTTGACGTCATGAGCGGGCAAGGCTCCATTACTGTTGGGCTGTCATCCCAGAGAGTCAGATTGCTTTATAGTTACATATAACACGTCCACCACTGCAAGTACCGGAAGCAAACCAGCATGTAAAACCACCTTTTATTCAAGTTTTGTACATTCAGCTGCCTGCGCGACAGTATTTCAAAACTTGCTAGTCGGCATTTATACATACTTTCAATCTCTCATTTTGTCAATTCAGAATAGACGACAATCAAATCGGACATGGCTGTCATCTCTGGGGACGGTCCCTTGAGGTCGCATAATAATGCTGACAAGGTCATGTCAAACACGCAGCACAGAAAGACAGAACAACTGACGTGTCTGATTGGATTATTGACCTCTAAAAGATTAATAACCATAAACACTCAGTAATGTTCACCCCCGTGGGTCTTATGATAGAAACATGGCATTAGAAATTTAATTGTTTGCCATTTTTATTTTTGCTGATACTTCACAGAGTGAATCTAGCAAAATTGAAAAGAAAATTTGAATTTGAATTTGAAAATAACACAAGGACAGATTCTCACAGCGATTTAACAAAATAATAACCTCCTAGATCAACAATTTTGCTGGTCCTGGAACAACATTATGATCAAACAATCAGATTTGTAATGTTCAGGAATTCTTATTTCTCTCTGATTTAAGGGGTAGTTAATGTTTAGCTTTAGGTACAGGGATTTGAAATTGTAATATTAAACAGAAAACTTAAAATTAGTGAGGTAAAAATAAATAAACAAATGATGTTAGCTTTGTCTGAAACAGTTCACCTAAATAGTGACATTTAATTCCTCCAAAGATGCATTTTGACCATGTCAGTGTATATTTTTTGCCCATAATATATATTATTTTATTAAATATTTTATGTTTACCTGCACACCATATGACCATTAACCAGTGTCAGAGAACCGTAACATGCAAAATGTTGCAAATGCCTAATTATTAAAACATTTATTTTAAAGTCTCAGGGGTAAAAAGAGGGGTAAAAAGAGGTGCTGAAGTCTAATTTTGTGGGGTGTGCTTTAAAATTAAATTAGAAATATCATTTTGATCGTTATTTTAAAAATAATTTATTTTAATTTTACATTTTTATGATTTAGTTACTTGTTAGCCTTTCATTAAACTCACAAACCCCAGTTTGGGAAACCTTGATTTAATATAATGTTTAATGCACTTGATGTTATTAATTCAAATAAAAGGAATATAATTTCTCACTCTTTGTATTTTTACATCATTATGGTACAAGATTATCCTGTTTAAATCAATGTGATAAACAAGTTAGATCAAAAGTAATTAGAAGTAATCAAAAAAAGTAATCTGATTACATTACCTAAAATGTGTAATGTAATGGATTACGTTACTGACTACAATGTTTGGAATTTGGAATCAGTAACGGATTACAATTTATAGGAAATCTATCCACCTCCGTGCGCTACTTATTACATTTTAAATACGGTAACTTGTTATTTTATTGTTTTGATAATTTAAAAAAAGTATTCTAAAACTGTTTTAATGCATCAATACTGAAAAAGACTAATAATAGATAAACATGCCTGAGCTCAGTAGACTATAATTTAATTACTCTGATTTCTGTGTAGAAAATGAAATGAAATATCCAATATTCTTGGATATTCTTGGAAAGGCAAAACATACTAAAACGTTGGGTTTGTGTACTTAAAATAAAGCAAACCAAAATGAATTTAGTTCAGCCAACTGTAATGCAACTGCAATGTGTAAAAGAATATAAAAAACAGAGATGCCTATGAGCTCACATTTAAATATGAACATCCATATCCATTTTTTTTTTTTTACAGATAAATTAAAAGGTAAACGTGGGCTCTTGCAATTGCTTTCCATCCTTGTAAATATATAATGCGCTAGAATCTCTTGCAAAAACTGGAGGGGGTGTTTACAGGGAAACCTCTGCAATAGAGAGATCGAAAGAATAAGAAATAGGGTTAAGAAAAGAAAGAGAACAGACCAGGAGGGAAGATCTGATGAAGGAGGTAGACATAGAGAGAGGGAAAAGAAGAATGAGAAACGCGAGAGAGATAAGAGGGGAAAAACTGCTGAGAGTTGCAGAGAATGAGAGACAGCAGAGAGAGAGGGGACTGGTGGGGAGTCCTAATAAAGGTTGAGGGAAGCCCTGGTAGTTTGGCCTTAGTCAGGGAGGGGAGTCACAGATGCCCTTGGCTGTTCGCTGAAGCAGCGCCTGTAATTACTCTGCACTCTCTTATCATTACGGGGTAAGCCGGCATCTCACAGCTATAAAGCAGCACACCACACTGTACCAGACACTCTGTCCAGAACCTCCCATACACATACACCACCAAATACACGCTCCTTGCACATACACGAAAGGTTACTTGACAGTTAACCTCTATCGATCCTGTGAACACCAGCAGGAAAATAGGGTGCGACTTTTGGCTCTGCTACAGTGCGACTGATCAAACCACGCACACATAATTGAAAGAACACATGGAGGCTTCGTCTTGGTTATTGTATTTTCTGCCTGACTTTGAGAAGCTGCACTGAGCACTGCTGCATTTTAAATAAACAGCCAGAGCTCTCAATACAAACGGCTGAAGAGGACATCCCGCTCCGTACTAGAGTCCTACATTACAGTGTGTGTGGTGACATCACAAGTGGGCAAAAGATAAGCAAGAGACAAAACCGGAAAGCACCAGCAGGAACATGATTAGCATTACTGCATTTGTATCACTGTAGCTAGTGTTGGGAATATCAATGCTTGGCTAATAATGCCAACATTGCTTAATTCTGCTCTCAGAGGGGTTGGTTGTACAGAGAGAATTGTTGGTTAAGCAGGATTGTTGGTTTGTATGTTGTATGTTTGCTGTTAATTTCCCAAGTGTTTGTCACTCTCAGAAAAGCAGAAAAATAGCATGTAACAGTATGAGAATCCCTCAGCCAATCATATTAATTAAAAGTCATCGATGCGTGAGATTAAATTAGACAGAGCTAGGGGTGAAAAGGGGATCACTGTAAGCTGGGTGCGGAGATATAAAGAAAAATGAGAGGAATGAGTAGAATTGCAAATATTTTCTTTAGCGGGTCATAAGATGGCACAAACAATATTGATAATGTGACATCTGCAACGCTGCTCTACTGGAGTATCAATAAAGTGGATAAATTTGCTACTGAAGACATAAAACAATCAAAATTGATTCTATTTACTTAATACACATTCCTAGTCTTGTGCATGTTGAACCAAAAAAATGTTTTCATGATCTTTTATCAAAGTGCAGTAGCTTGTCCCACCTCTCAAGTGACTTTCCTGTTTCTATCTTTATTTATCGTTTCTTTTATCTTCCCACGTTCACGGAGTATAAAAGCAGAGCAGACTCATGAAACAGACTGATCTTTCACCATGCTCTGCTCCTCACGGTTACTGTTTCTGGCTCAGAAGCTTTACAGAATATCCAACTGGAATGAATCAGAGATTTTTATGAAGAGAGCAATTTTAATAAATTTGCTGGTAAAGTGGTGCAACGTCTATGGATATTATCTATACTTGGGGTGTAATGATTTCTGAAATGCAAAGCATTTTTCTCTGATGTATTTCTTAAAGGGACAGTTCACCCAAAAACGAAAATTGTCATTAATTGCTCACCTTAATGTCATTCCAAATCTGTAAGACCTTCGCTCATCTTCAGAAGACAAATTAAGATATTTTTGATGAAATCCGAGAGCTTACCATGAATAGACAGCAGCGGAACTACCAAGCTCAAGGCCTAGAAAGGTGTGCAAGGACATTGTTAAAAACAACTTTATTCAACAATTTCTTCTCTTCAATGTCAGCCTTCGCCCACATTTTCATAAGAGTACTTGATGTGTGGTGCTGCTGACGCAGGAGCCAGTGTTCTGACATAGAACGTCCATTTCTGTATAATCTGCTTCAAATAAGTAGAGTTTGGGCAAAAAAAGTCATCCTCTCTGTCAAAATCTTCAGACATGTTTACGAAGACTGTGTATGTCTTCTTCTGCTTGTAAACAAGGCTCTATGTCAGAGTGCCGGCTCAAGCATACATCGTGGCTCTCGTGAACATGCATCTAAGACTGACACGGAGAAGAAATTGTTGAATAAAGTCGTTATTTTTGTTCTCTTTGCGCACAAAAAGTATTCTTGTCGTTTCATAACATTACAGATAAACCAGTGATGTCACATGGACTATTTTAATAATGTCCTTAAACGTGTCAGTCGCATTGCTGTCTAAGCAGGGTCAGAAAGCTCTCAAGATTTCATCAAAAATATTTTAATTTGTGTTCTGAAGATGAATGATGGTCTTACAGGTTTAGAGTGACAAGAAGGTGAGTAAGTAATGAATTTTAAATAAAGTCAATTTTAAATAAAGTGACACAGTGACAGTAATTATAAAAAATGGTATAGACTGTAAATCTGGCAAATGCTTAGAAAAGTCAAGTCTCATTTGATATTACTTTAGAAAATTGGGAGTGTAAACTCAACTCTAATAGATTTGATATTGTCCCAATCTCCAAATAGGCATTTTAACACTTCTAAAAGTGGTACTGAAATAACTCCCAAATAGAGTTAAAAACAACTCCACATAGAGCTAAAGTTGACCTTCAATAACTGAGGAATACCCGTGCAGTCTAACACTAGCCAGAATTGAATCCTATGTAGTATACTGAGTTAAAAGCAAAACTATTCATATTTCACACATATGGTAACTTCAAAATGATTACATTACCTAAAATGTGCAATGTAATGGATTAAGTTACTGACTACAATATTTGGAATTTGAAATCAGTAACGGATTACAATTTATAAGAAATCTATCAACCTCTGTGCACAACTTACTACAACTTACTACTTAAATATGGTAACTTGTTATCTGTAACCTATTACATTTCCGAAAACACAACTTCAAAAAAAATGCCAAAAAAACTATTTAATTACCAATGATAAACAGTACAAACACAAATTTATTGGCACATAGGTAATTATGAAAATGTTCAAGTTTTAAACCACTTCCTGACCTGTTAAATCACTAACCATCAGAAACTCACCTCTCAGTTCTTTTATTCCTGATGTCTGCCGCTGTGCAACTATAAAGTTCCTCACTGTATGATGTGCTGAATACGAAGCGAGCTTTGAAGAGTTTGTCACTGTCGAAAAAGCTCGTATTTTGCTTTTAATTGCCTTCTTGTCCACAATGATGTAGAGTTTCTGGATACTCTGTTTGTGTTTTCTAATGCAGAGCAGGAAAGGCTGGAAGGACACAATGGTCTGAATGTCTGTATAAACCTGTAAAGAAAGTAAACAACATTGTCTACATTCAAATTCTTGCAACAAATAAAGCAAGACTCCATCAATTTCCAATAAATAAATAAATAAATAAATAAAGGCACATTGTCCAATTAAAAATACCTTCAGAGACCTCAACAAATGCCTCAGGAGAAACAATTTCTGTTGTCCTATTGTGACCTTTTGTAATTGGAGGAATAGCAGCAAGATAACAACCTCAATCTAGAATACACATTAAAATATCTGTTAAAAAATGTTAAACATATAAATAAAAGAAAGAAAAAGTTTAGTTTACCTTGCCACAATCACTTTCTCCTTGGGCAGATGTATTGAGCTAATCAATATATATGCTAGTCGTATCCTTGGTATCTTGCAGTCTCAATAAAGTTCCACTTTTTAAAGAGCATCACGATGTTCTGGTTAATCTTGCATATATGATAAAGTACTGAATCAATGCATTATTCAAGTGTACAATAGGTTATGTATAACGTTATAATACTTTTATTCAAATAAAGTCTAATCATGAGCTGATGAGTTGAATAAGCCTTGCTAAAACATGCAGTGATGGGTTACTCGAGGACTAGGAAATGTGGCCTTAAAAAAGACAAAAGTTTGCAGTGCCTGCAGATTTCCATGCTCCCTTTTATCACTTAGTTGCAGTCAGTTCACCTCTGTCAGGTGGAAAGCCAAACATTTCTGACACTGCAAAAAGTAAGATTAGCCAGATCAAAATTTTGATTTTGATCAACTTTAAAGACTACTGCATTAGGCAAAAATGCTCCCACGAATATTTTGCAGTTCATCTAAAGTGTATCACAGAACCTACCTGCTTGTATTTGTCATAGCCCCCAATCAGTTTGTCAGCCCCTCATGCAAATGAGTTTTAAAATGTGCAATGTTTTGATTCCAGTTTTACAATACTAAATACAAATATCTTAAGAGAAATAAAGTTTGCAGGTTTGTAAAACTTACTGCAAAAAGCCACATCAGTTCTAAAAAAAAAAAAACAAAAAAAACTAAAATAAACAAAAAAAGACAAATATTTAGTTTGTATACTCAAAACAATACTGAGGTGTAGCTTGTGAGCTGCAGATTCAGTTTCTAAAAATCAAGAGTAAACTTTAATTTTATGGACATCTGTGACTGCTTGTTAAGCAAGTTATATTACACAGCTCAAGCCATAACATTAATGACTATAGAAACAATTACTCAAATAAAATGTAGCTTAAAAAGCTCTCTGGAAAATAACGCTTTTATAAGGTTTGTTATTAGTTACAGGCAATATTTCTACCTGAGGTACAGCAACTAGCACCCTGATTACTCACCTACCTGTACATGTTCTAGAAGTGTTTCTTTGAACGCAAAGAAAACGTAATCAAGTTCGTTCTTTGACAAGTATATTGAGGTATTTTACAAAACCGAAACGTTAATTAGAAAGACGATATTACACAGTGTCGAAAGAGCATCTTACCGTTTTTAGTGAGGTAAAATCCCGCCCATTTTTCAGGCTAATGTCTTTCAAGAAGAAAAAGACTGATATTTAGATATAAATATTATATTAGAGTGCATAAATAGGCAGATGTATTTTACACAAAATGCTATTATATGTCATAATGTAGGTATATTTCCTTAAATGGACAATATCCATGCACTCTCCACAGAAATCTTACCCATTAAATATCAAACTGGCGTCAGTTACGTAGGACGTACGTGGAGGTGTGGTTAAGCAACAACCGTAGGTAGGAGCAGGAGTGATGCTTAAACTGTCAATAAAACTTTTATTTTAATGTTGCTTAATTAATTGTTCATTTTAAAACCTACTACGACTGAACTTAAGGTAAAAAAAAAAAAATGTACGAAACTTCATTTTCACATGAACATTACTGGAAGTGATGATTCCTGAAGCAGTTCAGTGCGTCATGTACTGATCAGGATGATTCGTCAGAAATTGTAAGGTCTCTTTGAATGATTCGCTAAAAGAATCATTTGCTAATGAATCGTTCAACACTGGTACTGTACTGTACATTTGTGTATATGTTTCTGGGCACAGGAATGATACAGGCTTATCACAGATTTTGTTTTATACGCTTTTGTACATTCAATTCAGATTTCGAAGTTATTCACTCGAGGCACTGGAAAGCGTTGCAGGAAACACTTACAGTAAACTAAAACTAAAACATTTTGTTTACTCTTTGACCCTTTATTTTGTGAAATAAAGTAAAGGTGCTTTGTTCCCCATTTAATGACCAATGCTTAATCAATACTTAAATGAAATGATGATAATGAAATTAAATGTTAATAATATTGATTTGCACTGGAGCAAATGTAAGTGTCCTTGTTGATGCTTTATTGCTTGATTTAGAAATAAGACTACATAGTTAATTCAGATTCAGGACATGTATTTCTCAATAGTTATTTAGAAATGTATAAAAGGGAGAAACTTCAGTTTATCTATGCATTCAGTATGTAACCAGTAGTGCCCAAGCAACAACGTTTTAGCATATTTTGGATAATTCCTGTTGAAATACTGTTTAGCTGTATAGCTCATTGGACTGAAAAGAGCAATGGTGTGTATGACAGTAATAAAATGGCAGATGGGAACAGTTGCTATTAAAATGGGATTGATCCATAACGCTTAGCGAAGAGGTAGCTGAGCTGAAGTGTAAAAGTTGTATTATGTGTAACATACTGTATATATTCCAGGGAGGGATAAAAAGATAAAAATAAAAGCCTGATAGGGAACATGCATACAGTAGATTAACACAACATTATGTAACATGGTATAAAGTGCACAAGTTATACCCAGTGCAAAATAATGGCTGGCATATGGACCACAAACTTACTGCCAATAAGAATAGTTCACTTAAAAATAAAAAATGTCATAATTTACTTACCTTCATATTGTTCCAAATCTAAAGCCATTTGGAGTTTTCTACCATTAAAATTGTTCTGTTGGTCATTTCATTACATTTCAAGCATCTGAAGTCTTTTGAACTACAATACATTTGATAAACAGTTTTGTGAGGAACAGACCAAAATTGAAGTCTTTTATACACTGATAATTTATTCATTGATTCATAAACAAATCATATAGCTTCAGAAGACTTTGCAGATCTTATGGCTCCCTGTTATGATTTTTTATGCTACATTTGCATCCTTGAAAGCATCAACACTATGTCACAGTTCTTCAGAATTCTCATGGAAGAAAGAAAATCATATGTTTTGGTACTGCGAGATAACTGTGTAGAGATGAGAAGCTGAAAGACAAATAATGAAAGATAAAATGAATCCAAGATAAACAGAATTCGAGCATTTATTTCTCCAGTAGCAGCTTCCAGTCGCTTTGCTAAATCCTGGCAAACAGTATTTCATCCAGTGCATGTTAGTCTGAACGAGAGCGAGAGAATAAAAGCTGGTGGCTTGTCCTCACAGGCAGGATTCGGCACAGCACACCAGCCGTCATTTGCTGTATCTCCAGCGTGGAGCTGGCAGCAGCTCAGTGATTTCTGACAAAATTACCATCTGTAACAGCCTGGAACTGGACACTGCACACTGCCACTCTCCACACACACCTCACCTCCACCAGATAAACAGCACCCAGGGGGGAAATCAGAGCAGTCACTCGCTTTCTTTTTTCTTTTTCTAAGATTTTTACACAGAGGGGGATTACAAAGAATACAGTTCTTTGTAATCCAGCTCCCAGAATAGCACATTCATTAGTTTCATTCCTTTCCATTCTCATTTTATGAAAATCTCAACATGGCAAAAAGCATGTGCGTAAATATAAAGCTCCATAATACCTGGTTAGCCAATCATATAAGCCGTAAATGCCACGTGACTACTCTCAAGCCCCAGGCAAATGGCATGGTGACTAACTACGCAAATCCAAACACTCTAGTATCAATATATACCCAGAGCAACCCACCAGTTACTTGTGTTCCTACGCAGGGCTAATTTAGTACAAAATGTCATGCAGCATTAAATGCTGCTAAACACCATGTTGGCGTGTGTATCTGTGTGTTCTGTCGCTTTGCTGTGTCATGCTGGTTTTTGGATGTGGTGTTGAAGAGCCGTGATAGCCTCGGTTCCCGCAGTTTAACAGTAGCGTGGGATGGTGTTCGCAACCCGGTGCTATATGTTGATACTCTAAAGTGAATCATCAGTGTCGCCGTTCCAGTGGAGGGCAGCTGAGATTCTGATTAGCCCTGTCATGCTTCAGCTGTCTATCAAACGAGGCTGTTAGCGTATACTTTATGCCTGTCCAATACATATAGAGCCATCTTCTCTAATGAAATTATGTCATATGCATCCCTTCCCCCATCGCACTTGGTAAATAATCACTTGTTTCCCCCTTTGGTTGGATAATGCATTACATTTTTGGTGGAGAAAGACTAAGAACCAAAGGATATTAATCAGACATATTGTAATCAGGAATTTTGTGTCATGTAAATGACCAAGTAAATAATAGGAAACTCAACATTGTAAGGTTGTGATGTCCAGATGAAAGAGGATGGAAAGCAAGCATTTTGGGGTATTTTGTAGTTAAAGGAAAAGTCCACTTCCAAAAGAAAGATTTGCATATAATGTACTCACCCCCTTGTCATCCAAGATGTTCATGTCATTCTTTCTTCAGTCGTTAAGAAATTACGTTTTTTGAGGAAAACATTTTTGCATTTTTCTCCATATAATGGACTGATATGGTGCCCCGATTTTAAACTTCCAAAAAGCAGTTTAAATGCAGCTTCAAACAATCCCAAATGCAGTTGTAAACGATCCCAGCTGAGGAAGAAGGGTCTTATCTAGCGAAACGATTGGTTATTGAACTCTGTGTATTCTGCCTCAAGACAGTTAGGGTATGTCGAAAAACTCCAATCGTATTTTCTCCCTCAACTTCAAAAATCATTTCAAAATCATCCTACATCGCTGCAGAAGTTCAGACCCAGAGTTTGCAAAGTGAACATGCAAAGAAGATCAAACACCCTTAACAAAAAAGGTAAAACAGCGATATAGGACGATTTAGAAGTTGAGGGAGAACATGAGATGAGAATTTTTCGACATACCCTAACTGTCATGAACGGAACAAAAACATTCCAAGCAGAGTAAAACAAGACAAGCGTTTGGCATTAACAAGTATCGAAATTTTACTTTTTTTATGAAAATAACCGATCGTTTCGCTAGAAAAGACCCTTCTTTCTTGGCTGGGATTGTTTACAACCGCATTTGGGATCGTTTGAAGCCACATTTAAACTGCATTTTGGAAGTTCAAAATCAGGGCACCATAGCAGTCCATTATATCTAGAAAACTGCTGAAATGTTTTCCTCAAAAAACATGATTCTTTACGATTGAAGAAAAAAAGACATGAACATCTTGGATGACAAGGGGGTGAGTACATTATTTGTAAATTATTGTTCTGGAACTGGACTTCTCCTTTAATGGTATTGTTAGAAAGTAGTTATATTGCAGTATTTTAGTCATATTTGTTATATATAACAGAGTTTTATAGTCAGTTAATGAAAAGCTAATGACTCACCCTTTGTGGTTTGCTTTACGAAAATTCATTATCTGCTAGGTAACATGCATAAATAAATAATACAGGTTGTGTAATGTGATGCAGGTGTATTCCCTAATGCTTATCCACTCGTACAGCAGAAAAAAGGGCCTTTTTGGCAACTTTTTAGTTTTTAATGTAAATGTGTGACATATCATATTTGAGTGTTTAATCAGTTTCAGGCACTTTTTGTTCCAGCGTTTGACATTTATTAAAACTGACAGACCTTTAACAGATTTTTTTTTTTCTTTTTGTTTTATGAAAGTCAGAATATATATATATATATATATATATATATATATAAAGTTTTTAAGAGTAAGATTTTTAATGTTTTTTGAAGACGTCTCTTCTGCTCACCAAGCCTGCATTTATTTAATAAAAGTACAGAAAAAAAACATTAACATTTTGAAATATTTCTAGTTTTCTATTTCAATATATTTTAAAATGTAATTTATTCCTGTGATCAAATCTAAATTTTCCAGTCTTAGTATCACATGATCCTTGTGAAATTATTCTAATATGTTGATTTGCTGTTCAAGAAACAGAATTATTATGATCAATGTTTAAAACAGTACATTTTTTGATGAATAGAAAGATCCAAAGATCAGCATTTACCTAAAATAAAGAGCTTTTGTAAGAAACCTGAAAAAAAAAACTACATTAATTATAAATGTTTTTTGAGCAGCAAATCAGAATATTAGAATGATTTCTGAAGGACCATGTGACTGGAGCTATGATGCTAAAAATTCAAATCACAGGAATAAATTTAATTTTTTGAAATCACAGGTATATAAATATGTCCAAACAGAAAGCAGATATTTTAAAAGGTAAAATATTTCAAAATTGTTCAATTTTTGGATCAAATAAATGTAGGCTTGGTGAGCAGAAGAGACTTTTTAAAACATTACAAATCTTACTGTTCAAAAACTTTTGACTGTAGTGTATATTTTTAACAAGTTTTAATATTTTTGTGTACATGTATAGATTCAATCAGTCAATCAATCAATAAATACAAAACAATGGTTATCTAAACAAAGATAGTAATGAGAATAATAATGATTTAAATATTTAAATTGTAAAAACATATATATTTTTAATTTCGACTACAGATTATGGCATTATGTCCATCATAACAAATTATTTTTTCTACATTTAGTGTACTTTGTTATCAATGAGACAACAGCTTGAGATTAATTATTAGTGTAAATATCATATTTTTGATGTGCATCATTTACAGTCAAGTTGTAATTTTGCAGATTGCTATCAAATACAGTACATAATTTGAGATATGCTTAAAAAAAAAAAAAAGACACGGGTGGAAATGTTTATGACATGCATGACAGAAGAATTTCTGTCATAATTTTAGCATGTACATAGTCATTTTAGGTGACAGTTAAAACTGTGAAAGTGTTAAAAGTGTGTTTTATTTTGTGCACTGGGTGCGAAATTGAAGCATAGTTGAAAAAACACCCAACTCACCCGACTGCTCAATTCGGAAGTAGGAGCTTCCCATGTGTACTTGAAAGCAGAATAATTTCCTATTCCTACCAATGCTTCTTGCTGATCTCAGACCAGAGATAAAACCACAGCAGCAAAACTAACACATACACAATCAGACACACACAAACCTGAGCTTTGCAACCTCTTTGTGTCAGTGGAATTTTTATCAGGATTTGCGTGGGTGAAATCAATACAAGCTTTTACCGGGTCTTGGGAAAAGTTCAGCAAATTCCACCACAGTCCTCTGCACCACTAAAGGTGTCGTGACAGCAAAGACAAATGAAAGGCCACACACACACTTAACAACACACACTCACTGTACAGGTAAGAAAAGATCTTCATATCCAATTGCGATTGGTTTTAAGCATTAATTACTACAAAGAAGTTCTCAGTTCATTTTAAGTTTGACATGATTGAAGACTCACTGTCTTTTTAACCCACCAGCTTGTTATTTATACAATACAAACCTTTAACTAATATCCTTTGCAGTGAAAACTCATAACAAGCCAGCCTATCCCTCTAGATAATCGCTTTTAAATTACTGTTTTCCTTGAGAGATTTCTTTCATTTGAATTTCACTGTGGGGGACGAATCAGTTAGTCCTAAGAAACTGTTCTTAGCATGGTCACCACATTTACCACAGCTGTTTTTTGGGAACTAGCCTGTTTACAAGCAACTTTCTGTTTAGCTTTCCTTTCACTTGTTTTTAAAATGAACACAAAGTAGGCCGGAGGGACTCTGCTAATAAAACATTCAGCTTTTGTTCTCCTCTAGTCTCATAAATAAACGTGGAATGTGAGTAAATCTTTTATAGAGTAGCAAACGCATTTTATTCGCCAAAGTCCTGTAGTGACCAAAGCTCCTCTAAAAATAAAGATGAGGTGATTGTCAATACAGTGACGGTGAAGCATTCAAAGTAAAGTGGTCACAGGGAATACGAGAGCAAATGTTGTCTTCAAGCAGTTGTACATGAGTATGTTTAAATGTCAAGTGAGTTATGCATGCTAAATGTTCATGACTAATGCATTATCTGAGGCTTTTGAAAGGTGGTCTATTCTGATCTGACCCTTTAGGTCTTTAAGGCATCTTCATGTGCAGAAGGAACAGCTGTGCTCTGGATAGTGATGCTAAATTAGTCACTTGTTCTCAACTCGTGGGTCGTGGCCCAAAAATGGGTCGCAGGTCTGTTCTTATGGCGTCATAGACAGTCGGGAAAAACAATGACACATGCAAAAACCCCTTACTTTATAAATGTTTCATTAGCATGGGAAAATAAATAGACTTCTGAACTTTTAAAAGAGATGTCTTTTGTTGTTGACATCAAAATTGAGCATCCAACCAAATGCTGTTGTATTTTGGCAGAAATTCATCTGCCACCTCTTAGAAGCTAGTCAAATCAGGCCAACATAGACAGTTTCTTCACACAAGTTCTATCTATCTATCTATCTGAGAAGGCAAAGTCCTATGTTTTTTTTTTTTTTTAAATCAAATGTAAATTCATGTACCAGTCACAGCCTTTGTTAAATAAACATTACTTACACTATCAGAAAAAGAGAGAACAGTTCGATTCTGTTTTTTTTTTTACATTAACAATGTAATCAATATTCTGTTTATTAAAGCCAAGTATGAATCTCATCAAGTTAATGTTTTTAAGCATTTTACCTTTATTCCAAATGAATAACTCAAGGCATTAACAATTTAAACAATATATATATATATATATATATATATTTTTTTTTTTATAGATTTATTTTTGGGATTTTTTATGCCTTTATTTGGACAGGACAGTGTAGATAAGACAGGAAAGCATTGAATGAAGAGAGAGGGGAGTGGGATCGGCAAAGGACCACGAGCGGGGATTCGAACTCGGGTCGCCGTGAGCGCAATTGCACTGTATGTTGGCGCACTAACCGTGAGGCTATTGGTGCCGCCAATTAAAACACTATATTTTAACTGTGAACTTATGTTCAACTATTCTTTTCTTAATAGTTAACTTTTGACTATTTAAAGATTTACTTTAAACTTCGCCAAGCTGATTACTCACTAAAAACTTCCATAGATTTTGTTATCAGACCATTTTAAGTCTTATTTTAACATAGCAAAGTGGTTATATCTAAGTGTGTGAGTTATTTAATGACTTTTTTTTAAATTAGTCTTCTCATTAACGCCATTATATTGTTTATTTAGACTGATTTGCGAAAGTGGAACACGCACGAACACGAGGCGGGATTTATCGCATGAATCAATCACAGTCAAGCGTAACCAGTCATATCCAATCATACTGAGATGGAGGCATTGCGTCCTCTCACGTGACTTTGCCCCATTCATTCTCAATTACCCCCCACCAAACCCACCGCACGCTTTAGGGGGTCTGTTAAAACTCAATGGGCTCAGGGGAGGCGAATGAGATGCGGATTCCCGATGTAACTTCACCCACTTGTGTAGCTGTTGGAAAGTGTTTCTTTAGAAAAACGAGTGATTTATACACTTTTATTGTCATATTTTGTAATATTTGTGTTAAGTTTTAAGGAGGAACTGCCTCCCTTGCCTATATATAAGAACCGAAATATATTATATACAGTGGCATGCAAAAGTTTGGGAACCCCTTGCAGAATTTGTGAAAATGTAAATAATTTTAACAAAATAAGAGAGATCATACTAAATGCATGTTATTTTTTTTTACAAAAAACAAAAAAACAAGTAGATCATCCAGGTAACCACACACAGTATTAAGAATTAAGGGTTCACAAACTTTTGAAGGGGGTTATTTTAATAATTTCAGCTATATTTTTTTTGTCTTGTGGACTATATGTCAACATCTTTTATGTAAAATATATTACTTAGGACAGTACTAAATAAAAAATAACATCTATGATCTCTCTTATTTTGTTAGAATTATTCACATTTTCACAGATTCTGCAAGGGGTTCCCAAACTTTCGCATACCACTGTATAACTTAGTAGCTTTGTGCTGCTGAGAGACTAAATTTGCCAATTTTTCTATCATTTATCCTGTTATTTTATGACTTGCTAATCATTCCACATGTCATTGGGTTTATGCAGCTTATGATAAGATTAGTAAATTATGATTTTATTTAATATATAAGCATATATATATATATATATATATATATTATGATACACTTGATGTCTTGAAACAAAACCAGTTAACAGACACTGAATTAATCATCATAGAGGAAAGATCTAATTAATTTATGCAATTCAGACCGATTCTTTTGGTTTCAAATAATTGTAGTTCACTCTAATTAAATTTACCTTTTAGCTATCAATAGGTTGCGTGTTCCTTTGTTTCGGGGGGAAATGTATGAATTTCATTGCATTACTGACAAAATATCAATCCAAATGGCAGCTGCAACTGCAAGCAAATTTTCTCATAGCTAACTTTTCCTAGTCATTTTGCAATTACTTCTTACCAAATGGTCCCAGGGAGATTTTAAATGGAAGTATGAAATCAGTTCCCCTCAAGATGTCCTAGCAAAGTAACCACAGGTATTAATAGTTAATGTGATGAAATACATGTTCCAAAAAGGTTTGGCTACCAGAACGTGTCGCAGTACGTTTTGTATTTTAAAATATGTTGTATAATTTTAAACCTATAACACCTCCTGTTAAATGTTTGCTTGTTGTAAAGTGTTAAGTTTCTAAGTTTCTATAAAAATAGGTTATTTAAACCAAGAATTTAATATTTTATCTAACGCCATGTGGTGCAAAGCTGAAGTTTTAGCATGATTACTCCAGTCTTCAGTGTCACATGATCCAGAAATCAGTGTAATATGCTAATATGCTCAAGAAACATTTCTGTTGAAATGTCGAAAACAGTTTTTTGCTGTGTAACACTTTTGTAGAAACCATGATACATTGTTTGTCAGGATTCTTTGATGAATAGAAAGTTTAAAACAACCGCATTTATAAATGTTCTGTCACTTTTGATCAATTTAATGTGTCTTTTGCAGAATAAAAGCATGAATTTTTCTTAAAACAAACAAACAAACGTTTGTGTATTTAATGGAAATAAATTATTTTCTTCCATGTATACCAAAGGAAGTTTGAACTGAATTCCCTGTCATATTAAAATGTCCACAACATTGCAGCATGACCTGTGTAGCATCAGTAACTGCTGACAATGGATAGACTCTGTGTCATTTTTAATGAAGTCGTGCCCGTATAGGTCAAGCTGTGATGTTTTCTCCCTGGACTAACATTGTGTCCCTGTTTTTGTGTTTTATCTCTGCAGAGCCACAGCTAAAAGGCATCGTCACCCGTCTGTACAGCCAGCACGGCTACTACCTGCAGATGCTGCCGGATGGCACCATGGACGGCACAAGGGACGAGAACAGCTGCTTCTGTAAGCACGTGTTCTTTCTCACTCGTTATTCACGCCTGACAGGTGCAGTGTGACCTCTGGTTGGTCACTTGTAGAAACTATTGAGGTGTGTCTGGTTGTGTCCGTGCCTATGACCACTAGACTTCTTCTGATGTTCATGTCGTTCATTCCGTCAGTCTTACAGTCTCCTCACGTACATGTTCTGTCTGTCTGTCTGCTGTAATTAATTTGAGAGCCCAGTGTTGGCATATGTCTGGTATGTCAAGCCTAAGGCCAGGTGTATAACATTTAGCCCATGGTCACTGGTGCCACTCTAAGGGATTCACACTCAGCAACATGATTGAAGATCTCATGCCGTAGCATTAATATTTGTCTGGACTAGAATTGAGGAGCCTAGCCATAGCAGATAATTAGAAGAGGATGTTCTTGGCCATGTTGTGTATTTTAATCAGATGTCTGGAAGTCACTCATTTACTCTTGTAGGTTGTTGTACAGTACATCTGCAGTAATTTCGTAATTGTTATTTTAACTATGTCCGAGCTGACAATATAGAGTGTATCACTCAATTCGCAAAAACAAAATGTCTGTGTGCAAAACACAGTGTTTTGTTGCTGAATTAATCTGTTTTTAAACAAATCGCTTTGAATGATTCAATGACACACTCATAAAAAAGGCTGCATCTGAAATCACCCTACTCTCTTAGTAGGTACTTTGTTGACGCTAAAAAGTATGTTCACATCAGGGGTGCCCAAACTTGGTCATGGAGGGTCAATGTGTTGCGCAGAGTTTAGCTCCAGCTTGCCTCAACACAGCTGCCGGGAAGATTGTAGTATGCCTAGTAAGAGCTTGATTAGCTGGTTCAGGTGTGTTAAATTGGGGTTGGAGCTAAACTCTGCAGGACACCGGCCCTCCAGGACCAAGTTTGGGCACGCCTGTTTTAAAAAGTTTGAATGTATGTAGTACAAATTTAATCTGCACATACTAAATTCATTTTGTCATTGTCATGTGGGCTATCAGTGTCAGTTGCGTTACTTTACTGGCATTCACAAATCCTCTCCTGTGACCAGGGTTGCCAGGTTTTCACAACAAAACCCGCCCCATTGCTACTCAAAACTAGCCCAAAACTAATCCAGTCACACTTCAAAGTGGGGGTCCCTCTGTAAAAATCACATTCAGGGGGGTAAAATAGGCTTTTTTAAAGGGGTTGCCCTGTTAAAAGTCGCATTCCAGTGGATAAATATCATGTTATTGGGGTCGCTTAAACCCACATTGCAAAAAAAAAAATGTCTATGAGCAAAACACAGTGTTTCGTTGCTGAATGAATCTGTGTTTTTGAACAAATCGCTTGAGTGACTGGTTCAATAACCCATTCATAAAAAAGGCTCTCTCAGTAGGTACTTTGTTGATGCTAAAAAGTATCTTCTAAGTTGGGGTGCCCTAACTCGGTCCTGGAGGGTTGGTTTCCTGCAGAGTTTAGCGCCAAGTTGCCTCAACACACCTGCTGGGAAGATTGTAGTATGCCTAGTAAGAGCTTGATTAGCTGGTTCAGGTGTGTTTAATTGGGGTTGGAGCTAAACTCTGTAGGACACTGGCCCACCAGGACTGAGTTTGGGCACCCCTGTTTTAAACAGTTTGAATGTATGTAGTATGAATGTAATCTGCACATACTACATTCATTTTGTCACTGTCATGTGGGCCACCAGTGTCAGTTGCGTTAGTTTACTGCCATTCACAAATCCTATCCTGTGACCAGGGTTGCCAAGTTTTCACAACAAAATCCGCCAAAAAGCTACTCAAAACTAGCCTAATTGCATTTCGGTAGGGGGTCCACCAATTAAAAATCACGCTCTGGGGGGTAAAATACGCTTTTTTGGTGGGGTTCCCTTGGTAAAATCCGTATTCCAGGGGATAAATATCATGTTATTGGGGTCGCTTAAACCCACATTGCAAAAACAAAATGTCTGTGAGCAAAACACAGTGTTTCGTTGCTGATTGAATCTGTTTTTGAACAAATCGCTTGAGTGAATGATTCAATAACCCATTCATAAAAAAGGCTCTCTCAGTAGGCACTTTGTTGATGCTAAAAAGTATATTCTAAATCAGGGTGCCCAAACTCTGTCCTGGAGGATTGGTGTCCTGCAGAGTTTAGCTCCAACTTGCCTCAACACACCTGCTGGGAGGATTCTAGTATGTCTAGTAAGACCTTGATTAGCTGGTTCAGGTGTGATTAATTGGGGTTGGAGCTAAACTTTGTAGGACACTGGCCCACCAGGACTGAGTTTGGGCACCCCTGTTCTAAATAGTTTGAATGTATGTAGTATGAATGTAATCTGCACATACTACATTCATTTTGTCATTATCATGTGGGCTACCAGTGTCAGTTGCGTTAGTTTACTGCCATTTACAAATCTTATCCTGTGACCAGGGTTGCCAAGTTTTCACAACAAAATCCGCCAAAAAGCTACTCAAAACTAGACCAATTGTGTTTCAGTAGGGGGTCCACCAGTTAAAAATCACACTCCGGAGGTAAATATGTTTTTATGGTGGGGTTCCCTTGGTAAAATTCGCATTCCAGGGGATAAAGTAGCCCAATTCCACGGGAAAACCCGGGACTTGACAACACTGCCTGTGGCCTCTTTGGATAGTAAATTGTCTACTGGATGCACACTTCAAATTCTCACCATCATAGTACTAAGTTATCTGAGTAGCTTTCATCTACTGTTTTATGAATACTGTGAATTTGGACATGCTAGTCCTTTCGCATACTGTTTTTCACCTACTATATAGTAGATAAGTATGCAATTTCAGTTGTAGCCACAGTGACTTGTTCCTTTTCTGAATAAATCAGCTGTTTTAAACAAAATGTTTGAATCAATGGCACAGGGACTTGCTATGACTTATTGGCTTTTTGATCTTTCTGATCCTTTTGATCTTTCATTCAAAAAAAAAAAAATCACAAAATTCTAACCTATCATTGAAGTAAAACAAAGGAAAGTGGGAGAAAATCTCACTATCAAATAAACGTTTTTCTCTAGTTCACGTTGGCCACAATTATTGGCACCCAATTATTGCAACAGCTCAGAGTTTTCTTCTATAATTCCTGATGAGTTTGGAGAACACCTGACAAGAGATCAAAAACCATTCCTTCATACAGAATCTCTCCAGATCCTTCAGATTCACAGCTCCATGTTGGTGCTTTTTGTCTTCAGTTCACCCCACTCATTTTCTATAAAGTTCAGGTCAGGAAACTGGGACAGCAATGGCAGAAGCTTCATTTTGTGCTCAGTGACACATTTTTGTGTTGCTTTTGATGTTTGTTTTGGATCATTCTCCTGATGGAAGATTCAGCCACGGCCCATTAAAAGATTTCTAACCGAGGCAGTCAGTTTTACAGTTTTTATCTGTTGGTATTTGATAGAATCCATGATACCATGTATCTGAACAAGATGTCCAGGACCTCCGGCAGAAAAATAGGCCCACAACATTAAAGATCCAGCAGTATATTTAACCATGGACATGGGGTACTTTTTATCCTTGTTTGTACCAAACCTATCTGGTGGGTTTGCTGCCAAAAAGCTCTTTTTTAGTTTTATCTGACCATAGAAGCCAATCCCGTTTAAAGTTTCAGTTGGTCTGACAACTGAATATGCTGGAGTTTGGATGAGCAAGGAGGTTTTTTCTTGAAACCCTCCCAAACAACATGTGGTGGTGTAAGAGGTTTGATTTTTTTTAGGCTTTCTGCTGTGCGCCTTGGAAAGTCTTTGGCCACTCAAACTCGCCTCCTCACCACACATTAGGGCAATATAGACACATGTCCTCTTCTAGGCAGATTTGTAAAATCTTTGGTTTATTGGAATTTCTTACTTATTGCCCTGATGGTGAAAATGTGGATTTCCAATGCTTTATCTCTTTTCTTACAGCCACTTTCTAAGTTGCGAAGCTCAACAATCTTGTTCTGCACATCAGAACTATATACTTTGGTTTTACTCCTTGTGATGGATAATTAAGGGAATTTGGCCTTTGTGTTCCTCATATTTATAATCCTATGGAACAGGAAGTCATAGCTTGACAATTTCATGCTCCTAGTCACCCTGGTGTGCTAAAAACGTTGATTATTAATGGGAATATACTTCAGAGATATTTTACTCATAAGAATAATTGTGCCCAACATGCATTGGAGAAAAACATTCATTTATCATAATGTTATTTAAGCATAATGTGAGTTTCCCCCTACTTTCAATCATTTCACTTCAATGAAAGGTTAGTATATTATATATATATATATTTTTTATTAAAGATCAAAAAGATAAACGATGCAGATTTATTGTCACAGCCGCCTTTGCTCATATTTACCAAGGGTGCCAATATTAGTGGAGGGCACTGCATATGTGACTACTGTAACAATGTCCTTACAGCCTTTTTGAGCCTTGAACGTGTCAGTTGCATTGCTGTTATGCAGGGTCAGAAAGTTCTCAGATTTCATCCAATTTCATACAGGTTTGGAACAACATAAGAGTGAGTAGTTAACGACAGAATTTTCATTTTTAACAGTGTAGAGTATGCATGTGTTCTGGAGTCAACCAAAGATTTTGGCATTGTGACGCATTTGTGCAATTCTGGTCAAGTCAATTCTTCTGTACAGGTTCAGCCTGAGGCCACAGGGGTACAATGTTGTATTTTATGTTGAGTCACCATAACATGCTGTTCATGAAGGGGAAGAGACAGTGAAGGAGAGAGAAAAACATGCCAACGAGAGCAGACATGTGATGCGTCATGAGTTCTTGTGCCTTTTGTAGCTCTGTGTGAGTTTTTTTGAGTGTACGAGTAACAGATTGAGAAGTATTTTATTGGGATGGCAGTTGTCAGGGTGCACAAGTGTAGCACATTCCTGCCTGGGTTGTCAAGGACTAGCTTACATGTCACGCTTGTCTATTGAAATGACTGTCGCACATATTAAATAACCATAAGACTGCGGCGTCCCATGAACGTTGTGACAGGGTGGTCTGACGTGAATCCTAAACACTTCCCACCCAATGAGCTGAATTTGATGGAGCTAAATTGCTACAATATGTCCGACACCAATTAGATACTGTCATATATGTGTCAAACTCCAGCAGGAAATCTCACTGTAGACTAATTGCAGAAATATTTACCCAGTGTTCTCTCAGCCCGTGCGGGAATATCTCTCTCCCTCTCATTGCCTTTTATTTTGCATGGTTTTATCTTCTGCTATCTCTCAGAAGCATTAACTGTATGATGTTCCTTGAATGATCCATATCAAACACAATCCATCTTTCTATCAAGGACAACAGACGTAGGACAGATAGTCCCTCCTGTATACCTTCCCCCACCTCACGCCATTATCTTTTCCATCCCTGTCAGTTTTACATCCGCTCTTCTGTGTTGCTCTCGTCTTCATCTCTGTTATCCTGTTTCATCCTATGTCACGTTGTCCCTAGTCTCGCAAAGCCAGGCTTGTGACTTAAGGCAAAAAGGTTGTCATTGCAGCTTATTCTACCCAAGAACCGCCCACTTAGAAATGCAAAGAAAGTTTGACTGACATCTAAAGCAACCAAATACTGTTAGGTGTTTAATCTAATTCTCTGAACATGGATTTCTCTGATTTCATTCCACAGCACAGTTCAACTTGATTCCTGTGGGTCTGCGGATAGTGGCGATTCAGGGAGCAAAGACTGGCTTCTACCTGGGCATGAACAGCGAGGGATACCTGTACACCTCCGTAAGTGACTGAATGCTCCTTTAAGGATTGATGATTATCATAATTAGAATCATTATGCCAGTGTCCTCCAAATGTCTCCACAATAATGATTCACAGATAATTGACGATGTGCTGCTTTTTGAGGGGTAAATAATTATGCAGAGTGTTTAATTACTCTCCTTATAATAAAGAGTTTGGTCAAACAGACTGGTGTGAAAGAGGATGGTCTAATTAGGAGGATGCAGACTCTGTCATTGGTTCTGAAAACTGTAGGTTTAGTTTATGGCACAAAAATACCCACTTTGGACCCAGCAGTGAAGTTCTTAAACACTCTCCATGGTGCTGAATTGGCAGTTTGCTCTCCATGGTGCTGAATTTCTTTGGCTATATCGTACTTGTCTACTTCTGTTTCTGGAGAGCCACCTTCCTTCAGATTTTACCTTAAAGGAGAAGTCTACTTCCAGAACAACAATTTACAAATAATTTACTCACCCCCTTGTCATCCAAGATGTCATCATAAGAAATTATGGTTTTTGAGGTTTTTGAACGATTCTTTCATTTTGAATGAATTAATGTGACTCGGGAAGAGCAAGTCGTCTCGGGGAGTGATTCGCGCATGCGCAACATCCTATTAGGTTTATAAGTCTTTTTTTGAGACCTCTGGAAGGTTTTTTGAGGCGTTCGTTTATCTTATGGGGCTGTCATGTGATGCTGATTTTGCTAAAATGAACGAAATGACTCGAAAAAAGATTTGTTCATTTTGCTGAACGAGACTCAAAGGTCCGAGTCGGTAAAATGATCCGAACTTCCCATCACTACTACGAATCACATCTTAGAATCACCACAAGTTCATCGTCTGTGTACCCTGGTTTAAAAAGGTAAAGTATGTCAAAAAACTCCATGTTATTTCTTTCTAAAACTTCAGAATCATCCGACATCGTACCTTTTTGTTTATAAACAGCTTTTGACTTTGTAAACACTGGGTCTGTGGTTCGACATGATTCAGTAGTACGTGAACGCGCATCCCAGAGCCTGTGCTACACAAGCTTTTGTGCTTAAAGAGTATACAAATTTTTATTTTCCAAAAAAAATGACCAATTGTTTTGCTAGATAAGACCCTTCTTCCTTGGCTGGGATCATTTAGAGCCCTTTGAAGCTGCATTTAAACTACATTTTGGAAGTTCAAAATCGGGGCACCAATGAAGTCAATATCGGGGCACCAATGAATATGGAGAAAAGTCCTGAAATGCTTTCCTTAAAAAACATAATTTCTTCACAACTGAAGACAGAAAGACATGAACATATTGGATGACAAGGGGGTGAGTAAATTATTTGTGAATTGTTGTTCTGGAAGTGGAGTTCTCCTTTAATTAAATTAACTAATTTTAGTTTAATTAACACACCTAAACCAGGTAATCAAGACTAAAAATGCCCAGGTAGGTGTGTTGGAGCAGGTTTGAGATTAACTCTGCAGTAAGGTAACAGAATTTGACACCCCAGCCATTCAGTTCTTCAGGTTCTTTCCCTTGGCATTAAATTTTTGTGATTTTGTTGTTTTTTTCCAGATTTAAGAGCTCTAATTAGGGCCCTATGATTTCCGCGATGCGGAAAACATGGATGGAATCACAGAATCCAGTCATAAAAATGGAATTTACTGTATAAAGTCATGGAATTTGCCAAATTTTTGGATGAATAACAAAAACTAGGTCAGTACACTTAAATCAAAATTCATGTCTGTGAATATTAAGCCACAAAAATACTATTTAAATATAAATCCTGCATGTTCTGCGTGTCTCTGTGTGAATGAATGGCGCAGACGCACGGTTTTGTTTACTACACACATACTAAAACGTGCGTGACACTCACAGTGTTTTCAGCCTTTTTTTTTAATCGATTTGTTAAACCTTCAAATAACAAACAGGCATTGTCATCTTTCCATTGTTAAACACACTGACAAGAATTCCAAGCAGCATTTAATATACAAAATAATACAAAAAAAAAAAAAAATGTTGTTAAATGTTTTAAAAGCTTTGAAATCTTTTATGGATTAAAATAAAATTCGAAAACATTTTTTAAATGCTGTAAAACAAGGAGAAACTTTAACAAATCTTCATTTGTGTATATACATTTGTGTACAATCAACATATTACTGCAGAGTAATTCAATCTTTTTGTTTTGCAGTGTTTTTAGTCTCTGCCGCCTTAAAATATGAGTACATGAACACATAAACAATCTCTAGAACTTCCCTGAGAGTCAGTTTATGAGCATTTTACCCTATGGTCATGTCATATACAAACAGAAACTTAAAGGTCTTCACAGCAACCGGTCAAAATAAAAGCTTGGTTCAACCTGAAGGAACTGTGACAGAAAAATATTACTTAATGTAATGATAGTACTACTACTACTACTAATACAATTATTATTAAAACAATATTTACTAGAAATTGTTTGCCAGAATTTATTTACCAGAAAAATGTAAATACACATCAGTATTTTTGAAGAAAAATAAATAAATAAATAGTAATAAATTATAGAAATGATATAAAATCAACTAATTAGAGATGCTTTTGATTATAAAAAATTAATAAAACAATTAAAATGGAATCCAGAAAATGAATTGCTGTTAAATTGTGTACGTTTTATGATTTAAATTAATTAGACATGGTTTTTGATTAATATATTTTTTAATTTAATCTTTAAAACACAGTCTAGGAAAAAAACGAATCAAGAAAAAATTAAATTTAAACCAATTTGAAAAAAATAAATAAATACAATGGAATTTGGGAAAAAAAAAATTTTCTTAGGGCCCTATCTAACGTCACATCATCAAATAAAATATTTAAGTATGCAGTTCTATATGCACTGCTGTTCAAAAGTTTGAGATTTTAATAAATGAAGAGTTCATTTGCAAAAACAGAGCTCCATTTTTACCTATTTTCAAAAATCATGTTTTTTCACTGTGCATTCTAATTAATCTCAATCAAACTGCAGTTGGGTTATTTTTCTCACAGCTAAAAAATACAGCTAACTAACACAATAAAACACAATAAAAACATAATAACATAATAAAAAAACATGATTTTTGAAAATTTAAAATTAAGAGTTATCCGTTTTTGCAAATAAACTCTGTCATACAACCCTGTTACCCTACTAAACTGCTAATAAAAAACAATTAGAAGAGTTATTTCAACAACAACAACAACAGCAACAAAAAACATAAAAAAATGTAACACAGGGAATTCTGGGAATATAAATTTACGGTTATTCACTGTAAACTTTACTGTCTTTTACGTTAACCATTTAACACGTTTTTACTGTAGCATTTTTACAGTTTTTTTACTGTTAAATTCAGAGTGATTTTTTACAGTGTATTGTGCAATATTATTACAATTTAAAATAACTTTTCTATTTCAATAGATCATAAAATGTAATTTATTACTGTGATGCTAAGTTGCATTTTCAGCATCCACTATTTCAGTATTTAGTCTCACATGATCCTTCAGAAATCAATCTAATATGTGATCAGTGTTGATATTTTTTAGAAACTGGCTACTGAATACATTTTTCAGGATTCTTTGATGAATATAAAATCCAAAAGACGAAAATTTGTTTGAAGTCACTTTTGATCAATTTAATGCATCTTCAATGAATAATTGCTTAAAATATATATACTGTATTATTGACATCAAACTCTTGAATGGTAGTGTGTTTCACAAAAAAGTTAAAAAAAAGTTCTACAGTTATACATTCTTAAGGAATTTATACAATACAATACTGTATTGCTTGTGGTTCTGGAAACATTTTGAATCTTGTGTTTAAAGTACTAGAGACCCTACATTGGATATGTGCCGTTACTGCTCCCAAAGGTCAAGCTTTCCCAAAAAAAATAAAAACAATAACAACGGATCAGCCCATGCAGTGTGACCAATTACCCAAATTGTGCTTGATGTGGAGCAGAGTGGAAAGCAGCAGCATTAGCAGGCAAGGTGGAGCAGATATTTAGACTGTGTCACGGCTAGAGCAGGATAAAGAGAACAGAGAGCGTGATGAGACAGCTCGCAGAGAGAGATATTGAGTGTGTGTTTGTTAAGCTGTGTATATGTGTGTGTGAGCGTGCATCCCAGAGCTGCCGATTAGAATGGGGGATGAGAGAGCTTTTGTCTCCTGCCTCTCTGTGAACTGAGAAATGAGGGGATTTTCTTCTCAGAAGTGGAGAGCGGCATTTGGTTCAAAGGCAACTGACTTTAATTCAGAGCCCACATCGCTTACCGATGCGCTGCGAGCTTTGGGACATCCTGTCCTGTGTCTGCGATCCTAAAACTGTCCCTCCTCCCCTCGTCTTAGGTCTCGCCTGTCCGTCCTGTCCTGTCCCTGTCATTTTCACCATTTCCTTTCATTCGGACTCGTCCTTAACAGCTTTGTCCTTCCCTATGCATCTGAATTTGTCCTCTCTGTGCCCTATTTCAGTCTTTGGCACTCAAACAAACATTATTTTTGCTTCCAGTCGTATCAAAGAACATTACATTGAATTCTGGGTAAATTGTGTGCGACGGGATGGTTTATTTTAATCAATGTCAGAGGGGTTACGTAAGCAGATTATTTTGGGAATGATATCTATGTTTACAATGCTGCTTAACTGGCATCTGGATGCAGGAAATCATGGAAATTATTGTGTTATATCACCAGTCTACGCATAAGATTGTTTAAGCAAGTGCGAGGGCAAGTGCGTGTTTGATAACCGTCGGCTTAGAGAAAGCGTGTGTAACTGAACAGACAAATATATAAGAGCGGCTCAGAGACTCGGAGGACACAGCCAATGGGGAAACACCTCTCTCCCCAGGGCATTTTTCTCCTCCGCATGCTCCCGGTCCCCTCCCCTCCTCTCCTCACTGCAGTTAAAGAGAAGGTCATTCATAATATGCCACTATATTGTCAAGCTCTGTAAGTATCTCATTGTAATAAGCCCACGTAAATTAGGCGAGCTGCCTCAGGGATTGTGCTCTTCTGCCACATAATGGATTTCGTACATCCCCTTGGGCAGACATTTCTCATGTCTTCGTGCCGCGTTTGGTGCAAATCCTGTAATGACCATTAAGGTTTAAAATGCACCGTCAGATCTGGAAGGGGCAATTCAGCTGCATGATTTAAAAGGTTAAAATCCACAAGATTTGCAATTCTGACAATATGCTTTTTGAATATGGCACATCTATAAAATAAAAATGGTAGAGTTAGATTTTTCACTGCTGTCTTAAAGTACTCTCCTTTTAGTATTTAATGTTGGACGTCGCTTGCAAGGAACAGATGTTTTATGGTATTGTTAACTATATTTGTTTTATATTAATACTCTTAACAGCATTTGAAAACCCTTATCACCAAGATCTGATGAAAATTATCTATGATGGTTATTTGCATCAGCTAATGTAATTAGAAATCACATCATTTTGGAAGATTTAAAGGAGAACTCCACTTCCAGAACAACAATTTACAAATAATTTACTCACCCCTTTGTCATCCAAGATGTTCATGTCTTTCTGTCTTCAGTTGTGAAGAAATTATGTTTTTAAGGAAGGCATTTCAGGATTTTTCTCCATATAATGGACTTCACTGGTGCTCCGATTTTGAACTTCCAAAATGTAGTTTAAATGCAGCTTCAAAAGGCTCTAAACGATCCCAACCGAGGAAGAAGGGTCTTATCTAGCGAAACGATCTGTCATTTTTTTCGGAACATAAAAATTTGTATACTTTTTAAGCACAAAAGCTTGTGTAGCACTAGCTCTGGGATACGTGTCCACTACGCTACGTACTATTGAATCACGTCTAAGAAAGACTAAGGAAGTACAGGTGAGTCAAACGATGTTTACCAAAAAAAAGGTACAGCGATGTCGGACGATTCTGAAGTTGTAGAAGAAAATAAGACGGAGTTTTTCGCCATACCTTTTTGAGCCGGAGTACGCAGACGATGAACTTGTATAGCGATGTGTAGCGTCGTGGACGAGCATCCCAGAGCCTGTGCTACACAAGCTTTTGTGCTTAAAAAGTATACAAATTATTATTTTTCGAAAAAAATGACAGTTTCACTAGATATGACCCTTCTTCCTCGGCTGGGATCGTTTAGAGTCCTTTGCAGCTGCATTTAAACTACATTTTGGAAGTTCAAATTTGGGGCACCAATGAAGTCCATTATATGGAGAAAAATCCTGAAATGTTTTCCTCAAAAACCATAATTTCTTTATGACTAAAGACAGAAAGACATGAACATCTTGGATGACAAGGGGGTGAGTAAATTATTTGTAAATTGTTGTTCTGGAAGTGGACTTCTCCTTTAACTTTAATTTAGTTGTTTAATTTGTTGTTTAATGAAGAAGAAACATTATAGCTCAGGAAAATTTAATTTAATTTAACAATGACATTGACAGGTCTAATTAAATTTATTAATATTGTTGAAAATGTGCTCTAAAATATTGGACCACAAAACCAGCCATAAGGGTCTTTTTTTTTTTTTTTTTAGTTTTAAATTGAATTCATACATCAATACAATAAATAAGCTTTCCGTTGATTGTTAGGATAGGACAATATTTGGCCGAAATAAAACTATTTAAAAATCTGGGATCTGAGGGTGAAAAATTGTCCAAATGAAGCTTTTAGCATTGCATATTACTAATCAAAAATTAAGTTTTAATATATTTACGGTAGGAAATTTACTAAATATCTTCATATCAAATATGATCTTTACTTAATATCCTAATGACGATAATTTTGACCCATACAATGTATTGTTGACTATTTCTACAAATATACCCATGCTACTTAAGACTGGTTTTGTGGTCCATGGTCACATATTTCTCTTGTGTTAAGCAAAACTTGGCCCTACATTTTTCATGTTCAAAAATTAAATTTGTTGTCTGAATGACTACTGCGTTTTAAAACTCCTCATATCTATATATAGGGTCTATATATAACAAAGTTTAGCCAGTTTCCAAGAATGATCGCTGCAATGCTAGCGGAGTGAACAAAGCTTGAGAGAATTGTGATTGAGGGCACGGGCACAGCCGTGTTGCCAGATCTAGTTATTATAAGCGTCTTTGGATTTGTCTTTTCCACTTAATTTGACAGGTTAGAAAGCTGATAAAGTGGGAAGTTGCATTCTTGGGATAGCGATGTCTTTGTCTTATATTATTTTCAGAAGATTTAAACTAATTTTGCTTTATTTTTTTTTATTGTTTTTTTTTATTGTTGGTTTTAATTTGTTTTCATAGAATATCTGGCAACACTGTATCGCTGGCACTTAACTGACATTAATCAAAAAGCCAATGGACAGGTTAATTCTGACAGGATACCACATTCATTAAGGCAGACACAAAAAACATCATGATATTATCAGTGTATCTCGTGAGTTGTAGCCTATTTGTCAGGGTTATAATAGCATAATTCTTAACCTCAGACCTCAGAAATTTTCAAACCCTGGTTACAGCCATGTTTACAACCAAATGGTTCACAAAATAGCCTGAAATGATTTATTAACAGTCTGAATGAAAGTGATTTTTGGAAATTCCACAATCTTAAAAATAAAAGTCTCAAAGGCAGGGCTTTGCAGCAATGCTATAAAATTAGCATTTTGGGTTCCCCAAATAACCTTTAAAGGGATAGTTCACACAAAAATGAAAATTCTGTCATTAATTACTCACCCTCATGTCATTCCAAACCCATAAGACATTCGTTCATCTTCAGAACACAAATTTAGATATTTTTGGTGAAATCTGAGAGTTTTCTGACCCTCGATAGACAGCAATGTAACTGAAATGTTCCCAGGCCCAAAAATGTAGTAAGGACATCGATAAAATAGTCCAAGTGACATCAGTGGTTCCACCGTAATTTTACAAAGCTACAAAATTCATTTTGAGACATGTCTCACACATGTCTCACATTCCTAGTGTGAAGAACATTTTAATGATTTAAAGAACATTTTAATGATCTTTTTCCACTATGAAGAACCAGTGCAACTGAAACTTTCCATAGATGTTAAAAGTATTTTACGTAACTGTAGACGGAGGCAAAAAACAAACAAACAAAAAACCAAGAGAGAGATTCTGTCATCATCATTTCACATATTAGATTTTCTTTCTTCCACTGAAAAGACATTTAAAGGATTGGTTCACTTCCAGAATAAAAATGTCCTGATAATTTACTCACCCCCATGTCATCCAAGATGTTCATGTCCTTCTTCCTTCAGTCAAAAAGAAGTTAAGGTTTTTGGAAAAACACTTCCTCATAGGTGACTTCAGTTGGGATCAACGGGTTGAAGGTCCAAATTGCAGTTTCAATACCAGCCTCTACACCAGTGGTCGCCAACCTATCGTTCACGATCAACTTGAAGATCTTTATCACTGTCCCAGTAGATCCTGAAAAAAAAACAGTACAATAAGTACAAAAAATACATTACATTTCTCCATTCTTTATACTGTATTTGTACTTATTTTTGTTATTTTCTGGAGGTACTGGGACAGTGCTAAAGAAAAATACATCACACCTGTGTCTGTAAGCAGGACGTTAACAGAGGTCAGAGACATTGAAGACGGACGCAAAGAGGAGAAAATACTGTAGCAGGCAGAGAACAAGCTCACTGTTCATAATGGTCGAAATATTATCAATATAAATATTGAAATGGGGGTGTGGGTTATATTAATGTATTACTGAAGAGAACTGTCTTGAGAAAAGTTTTGATGGCAATGCCATTTTCTTCTCCTCTTACCTCCATATCCACCTTATTTTTCCAGTAAGAGCAGGCATGGCCATTTGTTTTTAGCTGTACAAAGCAGCTCGTTCTGCTGCTTGATATTGCAAACTGGTGTGTCTTACCATATTATTTTATTGCATCATCTTAATTATGAACACACTTGTTTGTAGTGCAAACCGTTTTACTGTTTACTGCACTTTACTATTCTTCTCGTTATTTCCCTACGGCAGCTTATGAACTGGAAGTCTAACACATTACCAGAAAACAGCTTACTCTCGCATTGAAAAATGAGGTGGATAAAGTAGTATTTATAAGCGTAGCTCTGCTCTGTTTACAGTGGTAAACAATGAAATGCTATATCGTGGCTGTCATAGATATGTATAGATGCCACTAAACACCGCTGCTATGGCTTTATAGGTAAAGTGTTCTCTGCTAAATTGAGCAAAAACAAATAATATTGTGTTTAAAATATAACACAGTATCAACTTCTTATTTACTGAACTGTTATATTCACATTCACAAATCACATTTAAGCTTGTGATAGATCGGGACAAAATCATATCCTGTGATATGTGATATATATTAATACGACAAAACACATATAGGGGCATTTTTTGCACCCATATTTTGAATTTTAGGGCATAACTGCATTTGTGGAATTGTTTCCCTGCATCATATTTGTCAACAGTCAACTATATGAAATATAAGATGATGTACTGGTCTGGGGGCGGGGCCAATGCGTTAACTGCGTTAAAATATTTTAATTGCGTTATTTTTCATAACTAATTAATTAAGTTATCGCATTAAACTGACAGCCCTAATAATTTGGCAAAGCTAAAGTCAGACCTTTCTGGTTTTGCTTTGAATTCTGAAATTATACAAACTAATTCAAACAACATGTGTGTAACATATTTGTTTGGATTATGATTAAATTGCAGTGGTTGCCTCTAATTTCTAATGTCTACATACTGTATATTTTTGATATTTTTGTTTAAAAAGTTTGCTTGTTAAAGAGCAAATAACCAATAAATAAATTTGCTTAAAAAAAAAAAAAAAAAAAAAAAAAATCAGCAACCAGTATTGGTATCCGCAAATTTGCATTTTGATCGGTGCATTACTAATTAAAATACTAAATAAAATGCCTCAAATTGTAAGTACAATTTGGGCTTTCTTTTTCCATCAATTCTTCAGTAGGTAGATCTTGTCTTTCATAAAGGGTTAGGGTTAGGGTTAGTCAGGGATCTTTGGCTGGGGAGTGGGCAAAAAAGTTGGTGACCACTATTCCACACAAAAAGGGTCAAGAATAAGGGTCTTATCTAGCGAAACGGTTGTTCATTTTCTAAAAAAAAAACCAATATATATGTATATATACATATATATATATATATATGTATATATACATAAATATACTTATTAGGGGTTGGAATCTTTAAGCACTTCACAATCCGATCCAATTCCGATTCTGGGAGTCACGATCCGATTCCAAAACAATTCTTGATCTACATTTTTTACATCAATTCTTCTGCTCTGCAAATATATCTTTACAACCTTACATTTTAACCAAAATTGCAGTTTCTTTGCTTTTTGTTTATAGTTGGAATCTCTGCACTGCAAAACATGCTTTTCTTACTTAGATTTTTTGTCTTGTTTCCAGCCAAAATATCTAAAAATTCTAAAATCAAAAAATTCTAAAATCTAGACAAGCAAAAATTATTGTCTTCTTTTCAGTCGGTACATCTGCCTACGTCACGTGTGACTATGTAATGCGTGAAGTCAAGCTAGTGCAAGACAAGCATTTGTGGTTAAAAAGATTTTTGTTTTTTTTTTTGAAAATGACTGATCGTTTCACTACATAAGACCCTTATTCCTCGGGTGGGATCATGTAGAGCCCTTTTAAGATGCACTGAAACTGCAATTTGGACCTTCAACCCGTTGATCTCCTTTGAAGTCCACTATATGGAGAAAAATCTTTTCCTCAAGAACCTTAATTTCTTTTCGACTGAAGAAAGAAAGACATGAATATCTTGGATGACAACAGGGTGAGTACATTATCAAGAAATTTTTAATCTGGAAGTGAACAAATCCTTTAATGTTTCAGCTTCTCTTTTCTGGACTTGTCATGCTCCAAAAAGAATAATATGACAGAATTTACATTTCTGGTTGATCTATTCCATTGAGTTCCAACCATACAAAGATCAGAACTGAGCTGAAAGCTTTCCTGGAGCTTATTGTTCTGCATGTTTAATTATCCAGGCGCTAGCTGTATGTGTGTGTGTGTGTGCGCGCATTGACGCGATAGCCCTGGAGAGCAATGGGGAATGGACTGCTGAGGGAACCTCCACGCTATTGGACTACAGTAGAGGGGGTTGTGTGGGCATTGAGAACTGTGAGATACCTGTTGTGGAGTTAAGAAAATGGTTTCTAGATAAAAATAGAGCCCGGTCCCGTCCTGACCCATTTTATAGACAGTATGCTCTGGAAAAACCCTCCTGGGCTATACGAGAGAGGGTGAGAAAGAGAGCACAAAAAAGATATGGGGAGTGGGAGGCGCTGACACAGTTGTAAGGTTCTTGACAGAAATAGTAGTGGGCTTGTTGCCATGATCAGCCATTATTCAGGCGACACAGGCTTTGATTTAAAACTACTCACTCCAAACAAAGTTTCCACCAGATAACTTGTAGTATAATGGCATTGTCTGAACACAATAGGTGCGTGTGTGGGTGGGTGTGTGATTGTGTGTGACCTTAGACAAGATGTGTATAATGTGTGTTGCGGTGCCTTCATCTCAGGTTTGATAAATGGTTTCTATAGTCTCTCTCCTCCACAGATGGTATTGAGATTCAAAATGCTCCCGTCACTGAGATGCAATCACACCCATCACACCGCAGACTCAAAGAGACACATGTAGTTTCAAAAGGTAAATGAAAAGCCAGAGACCTTTTGATATGAATCCAAACTAGAACATGCAATTGCTTCCAAACACCTCATTCCCAGCATTCCTTCACAAGCCGACGAGGAACGGAGAGAGAGAGTGAGAGAGAAACAGAAGTGTAAGTGATTCCGTAATCTTCTCTTTTCCCCTTGCAGGTAATGAACTGCAGATTGTAGCTGTTCATCCCCATAAACCCTCTGCGGCATTTTAAGCTGCCTCCATTTCCCATAAGCCCCCTTATGAACCCTAGTACCCTTCAGTTGAGAATCTTGTTATTCTGTGGCCTCTCTGTCTTTGCTCAAGGTGATCTTATTAGTATTCCTAGGGATTTTTAAACATGTTGATAGACACTAATATGTAAAGTATCATGTGCATTAAATTTAGTGAAGTTCAACGATAGAAGCTTGCACACATAATGGTAGAAGATTTCTTACAAAAATACTTTTAGGCCTTGTCCACACAAATAAGTTTTTATTTGAAAATGCATCTTTTTCTCTCTGTTTTGGCCTTCAGTCCACACTGAGATGGTGTTTTTGTCAGGGTAAACTGAGCTTTTTGAAAACGCTCTCCAAAGTGGATACATTTGAAAATGGCATTTTCGCCGTAATGTGGACGTATGCTTTTGAAAACTGTTACACATTTGGTCAAGTGACTCATACTGTACCAACAGATATTTATGTTTATACAACTGTTCTTTCTGGTCCTCGAATCTAATTGGCTAAGAGGAGTGCAATATTCTAGTGATATCGTAACTCCAAACGTTTCATAGTTTGTATCACTGTTTGCAGTTTTTCTCACAGCCAGTGTCATGGCGGACGCCCAAATCCACCGTGATTTTATAAATAATACTGTTTTTGTGTCATGGAATGTAGTTTTAAGAGTTTTTTTTTTTAGGTGAAAGTGTACTTGTTTAGACTTTCGCATTGATGCATTTTTGCATTTTCCGACATGTGAGCTCCAGAGCGTCTAGTTAAAGGCACCTTAAATGAGCCGATCAACAGCTGAATCGTAACTGGACCTATGGACTCGCACTGATGACGTAACGTGTGGTAGGAACGGCCACAGCGGATTATGATTGGTCGATCGACAGGCTCAAATCTGATTGGCTAAAGAGTACGAGTGACCTGCGTGGGAGGAGTTCGCTGCCAGGAAAGTCTCAAATACACTAGTCCAATAAATACACACGAAAAAGGCTATTCACACACTCACAGTCCGTGATACACTTGTGATTTTTAAACATTCAAAATTGTTGTATACAGTTGTAAATCTGTGAACTGTGTTTTGCAATTTGTGAAACGTATTTTATGAATTTATATTCTTATTTTGTGCACGTGAATTGGTTTTTGTGAATATATATATTTTTTTTTCATGCACGTGAATTGGTGTCAGAGCCCTTGGACTGTTTGTGTTGGTTTTGCCCTTGTCTCACCCCGTTGGACTGTTTTGTTGGTTTTCCCTCTTGTGTCCATATATGGTTTTTCCTGTTCCGTTTCTTGTTAAGTCATTATTGGTTAATCACCCACACCTGTCTTTGTATCGTTAGCACTCCTTTATAAGTTGGATTCTGTTCATTGTTTGTCGTCGGAGCTTAACGTTATGTTGGTGTGTGTGTTCCCCTGCCCGACCTGTCTGGATGTACCACTTGTGGAATTTATTAAAGACTTTTCGTTATATTACGTCTTAGTTCGTCTCATTCCCACACAACCGTGACAATTGGGTTTCATGCATGTGAATTGGGACACGCATGTGTGCATCGTGTCTTTTGCGTGAATTATTAATGAGTCTAATCTGCTTCCATATAAAAGTGCCATGGTTTGTCAGACATAGCAACGGTAACTAAAGTTGGGCGGGTCTTTGCGAAGGGTGAGTTTAGAGTAGCAGGAGGTTGCTGGCTCAGATTCTGAGATCACAGCATGAACAACTTTCTTACAGTAAAAAAAAGACATCTGGCGTTTGTGCTTGACTGCAGGGTCACTTTGCTTGGCAGTGGAATCTGGTTAAATAGTTTAAAATAATTATTAATAAAAAAATAATAAATTACTAATAAATGCATAATTACCAGCTACAAATTATGCTCTAAATTATTATTATTTGCATTTTTTCTCATATTGTACAAACATAACCAGTCTAAAATGACCCAAACTGCATAAAATCTATTCCAGGTGATACTTAAATTAAGTATTTTATTTATATAAACCATCAGTTGAATATAAAAGCACAAAAACAAAAATAGACAGGCTAGAGTTCATACAGAGTCCGAAACGACAAGGCAAAGGGTTAAATACATGACGGGCAAGAATCCAAGATAACAATGCTAGATTCAAGACACAAGTGACAAAACAAGAACATGAGAAATAACTTGACATGGAAACTAGGCAAATGCTCCGTAATTGTGGCTAACACTAGAGCTAAACGCTCAACAATACTCGGCGATAGGAGAAGGAAGTCCAAGGCTTATATAGTGTGTCTGATTGCATGCAGCTGTGTGTGTGTAATCAGCACAATGGATTATGGGAAACGTCGTCCGGGGTGTGGTGCAACAATCTGTGTAATGTGAATGTCAATGGAATAAGAGGGGACATCTGGTGGTGAGCAAACCAAAGGCCACAGGCCAGATTTGTCCATTAAAGGGGTCATCGGATGCCCATTTTCCACAAGTTGATATGATTCTTTAGGGTCGTAATGAAAAGTCTATAATATACTTTGGTTAAAAAATCTTCAGTCTGTGGATTGACGAGCCTGTTTACTTTAGCCGCGTTTAGGCGCTAAACTTGCTAACTAGCACATTATTAGGAAAGGCGATCGCAAAGATTCATAAAAAAACCCCTTATACTCACTTCTGCTGTAAGTGAAGCTGGATCACGAATGATTCGCGTGAACATAGACGGATATATGTAGATCGGGAGGTGCATTCCCTTCACAAACAAACGTAATCTACTGCATCTTCAGCGGCTCAGATGTCGGGAGTAAATGACGACCACTACGTTCATTATTACATCCAGCAACACAACACCTCAATCGCTCAATTATTGTCTAGCTTACATCCCTGCTCCGGCATCAACACATGGAGGTTGGATTGTTACAGCTGATCTTATGTAAGATGCTAATGTCAATCAACTATCGTGGGAGCAGCCTCTGTGGGTGTGACGCAACAATGACTGGCATCTGAGAATGGCTCGATTTGAAAAAGGGGATATTATTTTTACAGATTAATTAAATTAATGCTACTGGACTGCATGGATTTTTATCATTACAGGGTAGATTTGTACATACACTGCCAACACACATTAATGTACAAACAGCATGTAAAAGTGAACTTAGCATCCGATGACCCTTTTAACAGTGAAATATTAGGCATTATTCTGACAAGTATTTCAAACTCTAGTACACTACATTGCATGTCTTGTATTAAAATGGACACTTTGTATTTTTAATACTTTTTTTTTGGTATGAAAACCTTTATAGTGTACTCTATGCCAGTCTGATCGAATAATGAGTCACTAACAGCTGATTGCACCAGCAATATATTCATCACACTGGAAATGGAAAGGTCAAGTTAAGTGCACTGCACAGTGGGATAGAGTATCTCATGCTGTGTTCTCTGATTTTATACCGCACATTTTGGAAAATCTAGTTCATCCCAAAAATCTATGCATACAGAAAATGCACATACTGTGCAAACAAATTATACAGACCTTATGCATCAGAGAAACAAGCACAGAGCCATCTTTAGAATTTTGTCTTTTAACTTCAGTTTTTGCAGTAGCTCTATAGCATCACTGTTAGCGAAGTAAGTCATTAATGTGGAGTTAACTAAAGTTATTGTGTATTGTAACGTTCAGAGTGGATGTCAACTAATGTCAGCAGCCTGGGAAGATTTTAAAACGAGCAGATAATTCATAAATTTGTAAGACCATTCCTTCACGCTGTGGAAAAAATACATAAGCAACAGTGCTGAAAAGAGACGGAGCTTCTCTATACTGCAAAAAATTAAAACGTATTCTTTTTTATGTATTCCACTTGTTGCGTCATTGGTGTCACAACAGTTCTGATCAATCTTTACACACACAACAGAATGAAAACATCAAGTCAAATTAGGTAAATGCGTTAACAAATCAATATGGTGCTAAATCATTCTCATTTATTATGAATAGAATTTAAACAACCAACTCGATTAATCTTTGAACCTCAAAAGATTTGCAAACATTTGTATACATCTCTAAAGTTGACAGTTTACATTTTAGATCCCATCAGTATATTTTTATTGTAAATGTACATGTGCTAGATTCAAGCTTTGCATACGAATAAAAATGAGATCCTATTACTTTGCCTTACTGTTGCTTATTAGTAATACCCCCTCTCTGTCAGCCCTGTTCTAGATCATTTATTAAAACCGGAGATGCCATCTAACATTCCATAGCATGAATCTTATTGACAAGGACCGTTCATTCGTCACTCAAAACAAAGATAAATGCCATCAGCGATCTGGAATAGCCCCGCCCACCCTCGCCAACTACACGACCATCAATAAAAGTCACCACAGGCAGAGCGTAAATGGATTATGACCTCGCCTGCATTCGTTTCATCCGTCCATTGATGTTTCCTAATGCAGCCCTGCATGCTTTATAGACTTATGTAATGTTGTATGCCACTGAACATCTGCTGAACACACAAACTTACATCAGCGAATGCGTCTTCCTACACATGTATGCATAAGTAGCAAGAAACATTACACGTATATACACATACATCAGGATTAACTGAGGCATAAACATATTGGGCCACAAACACACAAACACACAGACACACACACACACACACACACACACACACACACACACACACAAGCTTTCGTTCATGAACCGTAAGCCCCATTAAGAAGCTTTATGTTTAGATATGATCATTGGCGAGACTGGCCCCAAATGACATATACAGACAGAGATTATTGCACTGTTGGGGCTACTTTTGGTCAGACAGCATTAGATTTGATGTGGAAACCAAAGAGTTAGGGTTTAGCATGGTTGGTATGGTCCAGTTAGTTCCTGCTGGTGGATACTGTTACTACACTATTTCTCCATGGAGTGTTGCAGGGATGACATATTTTTGTAGGCCGAAATATGGAAGCAAATGTCAACATAACATCAGGTTGACGCTGGACATCAAGACATCCAGAGATGTTGCATCAGACAGATGTTGCATTTTGGTTGAGAATGAAATAGGGATGAAAGGATTTCTCGAGTAACTCGAATACAAAAAAATCATCGAGGCAAATTAGTTGCCTGGAGGGTTCGTTTAATCCATTTACAGTAACTACACACGGAACACTGTTTCCCCACGGACCATTATTACTGACGTACAAACCGATAAACGCTGGACATATTTAAGGCCGTAAATTAATGGTGGTTAGTTTTGATGTACCCAAGTTAGCTATGATTTGTGAATGACAAAGTGCCATTTATGTTGTTTGTCTCATTCTCTCTCTCTGACACACAGAAAGTTAGTGAATATCATATATACGAAGAGTGCCTCAGCATGATTACAAATGTGAATGTGATGTTATGCAACATTTCATCACTAAACAAGAAGTTAATATTAAGAGACTTACATTTTAGACAGCATATTTGCTGTTTTTGCTCTATTTCGCCAACAAATAACCATTCCAAACTCAGCCACAGCACTGTTTTGCGTCGTTGAGCAACATGACGGTGTTTCGTTCGTGAATGAATCATCCGTTAAATGATTCAGTTCAATCGCAATGACCCACTTACTTAACCGTGACTTGCTGCCACCTACTGGCGGTATTGATTTTACATTTAAAAATGTTAAAAAATACATGTAAAAATCAGTATTCAGCGCTTTGTTTAAAATAACAAAATATTATTAATGCATTTCTAACTGCGAGTTAATGTCACTCTAAGCTGAATTAAATCGTGGGTAAATAGGCCTGCATCTAAATGCCTAAATTTCTTGATTTATGCATTCGTTTTAGGTTATAATGTTTACCTGTTTCTAAAGTAATGTAAAATTGTTTTTTTTTTTTTTTGAAACCTATACAAAATAGCCAAAAAGAAATGCTCATTTTAAGAGGCTTTTAGAGGCTTTTGTATCTGAACTCATTCATATATATATATATATATATATATATGTGTGTGTGTGTGTGTATGTATTTGCATTTTGAAGGTAACTTATCAAAAAAAAAAGCATTAAATGGGTTTAGTTTTCATCTAAAAACAACAAAATATCAACATAAGATGAATAAGCTCAATGTCTAATATGCTAATATGCTCTAAATGTCAATAAGCTCATAAGCTCAATGTCTAATATCAACGTTGATTTAATGTCAATGTCATATTAACGTCATAATGGCAGATCTGGGTCAGTGATGCAGTGGAGATGAAAATGTGAAATAAAACCTTTGATTTCTTTTGCGAAAAAAGTATTCATGTAGCTTTTTAAAATTTACAGTTGAACCACTGATGTCATATGGACTACTTTGTCATTTATTTTGGTACTTTTCTGGGCCTTGAACGTGGTAGTACCCTTGCTGTCTATGGGAGCTCTGAGATTTCATCAAAAATATCTTAATTTGTGTTCTGAAGATGAACGAAGGTCTTACGGGTTTGGAACAACACAAGGGTGAGTAATTAATGACAGGATTTTCATTTTTGGGTGAACAAGTTTGTTGATAGCCTAGGTTTTTACTTCTAGTGATTGTATTTAAACTTCAAAATCCATAAAAGTTGTGGGTAACACTTTAGAATAATGGGCCGTTGTTAACAAATAACTATGCAGGAAGTAATAGGTAGTTCTACATTAACACTTAACTTAATACTATTAACTAATATAGAAGCAAGATTAACTAAGCAGTAGGTAATTGCTAATTTTGGACAAAGACAGTCCCTTATTAGGTATTTGATAATTGCTAAAGAAAAAACTGTGAACTGTGAACTGTGACCAATTCATAAAGAATAACTAATTAATTATCACAACAGTAACATTTATAAAATGAACAATTAGGTTCTTTGTGCAAACTAATTTATGAACACCACCACCATCACTGGTTGAAGTACTGGTTGAAATTGTGACTCTTACCAAAATATGAATGGATGTGTTCTCTGTTCATTTCAAACAAACAATAATATAATTTCTTTAATTAGGATGTAATGCCGGCAATGATTGGATGTTCATGATTGGATTATTTCACTATTATGAGCTGCATTTAGTTCAATGTTCAATTTTTTTTTTTTAAATAATTATGTTCTTTTACTTCTGTAATGAAGACATTAACTGCATTTATTTTGTTAAATACAAAAACATTTTCCACATTACAATGTCTGTTAGAATATCAGTATAGTGCTTCAAAGAAATGCATGGCTGTACAGTATGTCATATAAAATATGTTAAAAAAGTTTATTGTAAATTACTTGCAAAATCCATCTTAACCCCTCAATAAAGTCTTACCTTGTCAGTCCGCATGAACTACTAGTGTGATCTGGCCCATTATTTTAAAGTGAAAAACATGTTAACCCTTCACTAATAACTCAAGTGTTACCTTGCTTGTGGCTAGGTATATTTACTGTGCCAAATTTATTTTAAGAGTTTAATTTTACTTTAATTTTAAAATTTAGTTTAATTTTAATACCCCCAAGCATTTTTTTTAATTATATTAATAAGTGATTTAAAACGTAATATATAAAACGTAACGTTAACTGACCAAAATATGCAGGAAAATTCTCATTTTGATAACAATATAGCATAACAATATTTTTTATAGTCGCTAATCACACTCGAAAGTGTAAACCTAACGTCAACCATAACTCTCTCTGTACAGTAATAAAGAAAAAGATGAAAGACGGAAACGTGCAATCGCAATCATTTATTCATTGCAAAAATGTCAACAGCCGTACCAAAAAGTAATCCAAATGACTATGCGTTTGCAGCCGCAGTCGTCTCTGGCGGAATACAGTAGGTTTCTTTGAGGTACAGAGCAGGATTTAGGTTGCTGATGGCTGAAAATATTCTCCTCCTGATCCTCTCCGTGATGGCGCCTGCGCATCGTTCAAACACATCTCACCAGAAACACGGCATTTCGTAATCTGTGGCGAATGCTGGCAAGAGCCAATGAGCGTTCGATTTTCCTGCTGTAAAACTGTTGCTGCTGGAGTCGCTGCTCGGGATGGAGATGTTACGACAGCGCACAAATAAAATTGTTCCATTTTATGATTATGATGCGTGTTCGGTGTATTTTATGGTTCTATTGTTAGTCACAGCATGTCGGAGAAAACGCCTTTTAGTGTCTGGAAAAACGTAAGTAAATGTACGTTTTGTACAACCACATTTTATGTAAATACATAGGAATTATCATGAGATCACATTGCATATAGACATGTTGGTGAGGAGTTAACATGTTTTTCACTTTAAAATAATGGGCCAGATCACTAGTAGTTGATGCGGACTGACAAGGTAACACTTGAGTTATTAGTGAAGGGTTAACATGTTTTTCACTTTAAAATAATGGGCCAGATCACACTAGTAGTTCATGCGGACTGACAAGGTAAGACTTGAGTTATTATTGAGGGGTTAAGATGGATTTTGCAAGTAATTACAATAAACTTTTTTAACATATTTTATATGACATACTGTACAGCCATGCAGCCATTGAACATTGAACTAAATGCAGTTCATAATAGTGAAATAATCCAATCATGAACATCCAATCATTGCCGGCATTACATCCTAATTAAAGAAATTATATTATTGTTTGTTTGAAATGAACAGAGAACACATCCATTCATATTTTGGTAAGAGTCACAATTTCAACCAGTACTTCAACCAGTGATGGTGGTGGTGTTCATAAATTAGTTTGCACAAAGAACCTAATTGTTCATTTTATAAATGTTACTGTTGTGATAATTAATTAGTTATTCTTTATGAATTGGTCACAGTTCACAGTTCACAGTTTTTTCTTTAGTAATTATCAAATACCTAATAAGGGACTGTCTTTGTCCAAAATTAGCAATTACCTACTGCTTAGTTAATCTTGCTTCTATATTAGTTAATAGTATTAAGTTAAGTGTTAATGTAGAACTACCTATTACTTCCTGCATAGTTACTTGTTAACAACGGCCCATTATTCTAAAGTGTTACCAAGTTGTGTTCATTTGAAAACATTATCATGATGAACAAAATGTGTAAGAATCATAACTTTTGTGGGTTATAGCATCACCATTGTTTTCTTAACAAAAAAACCAATAGGACAACAGTTCAGAACGTCTCCAATAATTCCATCAGCAAAAAACCCAATAGGATTTTTTCCACTGGGCAGGCAAAAACCAATGGAAAAATCCTATTGGGTTTTTGTAGAAAGAACCAGAGTCACTTCTGGGTTGCCCTACAAAAATGCTGTACATCACTCACCAACCCAGGATCATTGGAAATACATGCCTCTCTATACATTTCTGCAACACCATAATTACATACCTTACTGCACGTTTCGCCGGCAGTTTCAAAGTGTCCAGAGAGTGGCGCTAAAACACACATTGAATACGTGACCATGGCACGTTTTTATCACGTTAGTACAGGCACATATTACTGCGTTTTTATTATGTTGCTTGAGGTACGTATTGCGGCTCTTCAGAATTCAAATATCTTAAAGGGGTCATCGGATGCTAAATTCACTTTTTCATGTTGTTTGAACATTATTGTGTGTTGGCAGTGTATGTACAAATCTACCCTATAATGATAAAAATCCATGCAGTGGTTTTTAATTAATCTGTAAAAATAATATCCCCCTTTTCAAATCGAGCCGTTCTCAGATGCCTGTCGGTGTGACGTCACACCCACAGAGGCCGCTCCCACGATAGTTGATTGACATGAGCTCTTACCTTAGACCAGCTGTCACAGTCCAGTAACTTTCCATGTTTTGATGCCAGAGCAGGGATGTAAGTTAGACAAGAATATCTCCGATTGAGCGATTGAGGTGTTGTGTTGCTGGATGTAATAATGAACATAGTGGTTGTTATTTACTCCCGACATCTGAGCAGCTGAAGATGCAGTAGATTACATTTGTTTGTGAAGGGAATGTGCCTCCCGATCTACATATATCCGTCTATGTTTGCGCGAATCATTCATGATCCAGCTTCACTTGCAGCAGAAGTGAGTATAACCGTTTTTTTATGAATCTTTGTGATTGCCTTTCCTTATAACTAGGTAGTTAGGAAGTTTAGCGGCTAAACGCGGCTAATGTAAACAAGACCGTCTTTCCACAGAGAGAAGAGAGGGGTGGGGTGAGCAGAGCTCATTTGCATTTAAAGGAACAACTCCTTAGAATGAGATGATTTTTGCAGAGCTCATTTTGGCAAGGTAAAAAGGGTGTTGTTTTACAAAACCATTGAGAATTTTTAATCAAAGTATATTTTCATTAAGACCCTAAAGAATCATATCAACTTGTGGAAAATGGGCATCCGATGACCCCTTTAAGAGTTTTGCTAAAGGTTAATGCTCTGTCCTGTTGGAAATATCCGCTACACCAAACCCATCATTAAACCTAACCGATAGTGTTACCAAATGCAAAAGTGATATAAAAACGCATTTATTGATGCTGTGCTATTTTAACTTTCTTATGCGGATTTGAGCTGATCTGTCAAACCGTAGTTTAACGGAGCTCTTCATCACTCAAGTGCAACACTGTATCGCGTAAGCTACCAAACAAACCTACTGAATCAGAAAACTCATGCATGTGAAGCTATATATGTGACAAAAAACGTTCAGAAGTATCAGTTTTCAAATCACGCAGGACGTTATAGGTACGTTTTTTTAGTTCTGCATATATGTATATAGAGGCACGTATTTCCAATGAGCCTGTGTTGGTCACTCACTTTACTGACGGCCATTTAAAAGTAGCCGTGTATTCTAAACTAAATAAGATGCTATAACCAAATATTTTGCAAATAGAAAATTTTTCTCAGCATGCATTTAATTTCTTAGCTGCTCGCTATCCAGTTCCTCTCTTTCATTTTCCGTTCTCCACCAGTGCCACAGGCCTCCTTCATTTGCAGGAAGTGCGGCGCTCATTTATAGCTTGAGTCGTAACTTTGGTATCCCAGCGTTCCTTTTTTGGCCGAGATGCTTGTTTTGTGTGTTTCCCATGATCTTGAAATGAAGGGCATATTTCTCGGTCTACATCCTGTCTGAATATAACGCCTATAGCTGTAGTCATGGATTTGGGACTAATACAGTTTCACTGAATAATACATGTGTCTTTGAAATAGCATAATTGATATCAATTATTCAACCGTGTCTCCAGCATTGTGTTACGTTTCTAGTACTTCCTGCTGAGAACGTAATGGACACAGAGGTCACGTTGGTCTTAAAATTTCAAGAAAATTTCAAAACAGCTCTGTTGCAAGACTGAAGCCTTGTGTTATGCTCTTACGGACATTTAAGAGAGTCTAGAAAGCGTATCGGATGCTTTTCTTGTCGTTGGCAGTTTAATGTGACTGTTAAATTTCTCATCTATTTAAGTTATTGTGATGGGCATTAAAGGTGCGACAGGCCTTGTGGAATATTGCAGACTGCTCTTTGTAGCACTTGATCGGGTGCTGTAAACTGTCCTCAAGTGAAATGTTTTTGCGTTTGCCATGTGGCAGTAATAAGGTCATTAACTCCATTTCGACGAGAGCTAGAAACAGCACAGCAGTCAGATCCCACACCCTCCGTCTGTCAATTTCATGCTCTCTGAACCAAAGGCTGTGAGAAGATGCTTGCAGAACATCTTGGATGGGCATGTCATAGCTCAGATCCCGTAGTGGCTGCTGAGTGTGTGGGTATATGTTTTGTTGAGTCTGCACATTTGCTAGTATGTGTAGTTCAAACTTGGATAAAATTGAGAGAAAAATCATAATTTTGAGGTTAAAATATTCAAGCAACATTATACAGTACATTTCCAAGTCTCGGTCTAGCACTGCAGCCAGTTGTAGCTAAATATATATTGTTGAAGTTTTAAAATTACATATGGTACAGTACTTTTTAATGGGAAATTGTTCGACTATCTATAAGAAGAGAGTTTTTTTTTCTAAATAAGAAAAAGCAATAACATCAAGAATATTTTGCATGTCACTATATAAGTTATTCACATCATAGTATAGATTGCATTTAATGTAGATTGATTTTTAAATTCAAGAAAACAGTATTTTCATACACAGTTTTTATAGTTACACAAAGTTTGTGATCAATAAGATATGTATTGTTTTTTAAATAAGAATCTTATGCTTTCCAAGGCACATTTATTTGATCAAAAATACAGGAAAAAACAGTAAAACGGTGAAATATTATTGCAATTTTAAATAACTGTTTTCTATTTTACTGTACTTTAAAATGTAATTAATTCCTGTGATTAAAAAGCTGAATTTCCAGCATTATTACTTCAGTCATCAGTGTCACATGATCCTTCCGAAATTAATATAATATGCTGATTTATAATCAATGCTGGACACTGTTGTGCTGCTTAATATGTTTTTTGGAACCTGTGATACCCTTTTCAGGATTCTTTGATGGAAAAAAAAAAAAAACAGCATTTATTCAGAGAAGAATAGCTGAATGTCATAATGTAAGTCTTTACTATCACTTTTTTTTAATCAATTTAACACATTCTTGATGAGTAAAAAAATAATTTACTAAGAAAAAAAAATGAGACCCCAAAATTTAAATGGTAGTGTATATTGTTACAGAACATTTCTATTTTAAATAAATGCTGTTCTTTTAAACTTTAATTGTCACAGTATATATATATCAGCACAACAGTTTCCAACTTATGTTAAAATGATTTCTGAAGGATCATGTGACACTGAAGACTGGGCTAATGATGCTGAAAATTCAGCTTTGCATCTCAGGAATAAATTATATTTTAAAATATATTAAAATACAAAACAATTATTTTAAATTGCAATATATTTCACAATATTACTGTTTTTTCTGTATTTTTGTTTCAATAAATACAGCCTTGATGAGCATAAAAACTGCTTTAAAAAACATTACTAATCTTACTGATCTCAAACTTTTGAACTGCAGTGTACATATACAGTAGTAACTTTTTATTTAGATATTCATACATTTTGAATTATTATTTTAATTAGTTATAATTATTAATTTACACAAACAATGCATTTTTCTGCTTTAACTTTTTGTTTTTGTTTTCTGTAATATATGTATGCACACATACACACACACACACACACACACACACACATATATATATATATATGATGTGTGTATTTATATGATAACATTTACAAAAACATTTTCGAAAGTAAAATGATATGGCTTTTATATATCAAGGATGCTTTTGTTTTTATTATTATATGGTGTGATGCTAAAGCATTTGGTGTGACATTCCGAATAAATTATAATACAAAATCTATTTCATATTAATATGTTTTTAAAAATATTTAAATATATTTTGGACAGAAAATGTAAATTAAATATGTATGACAAATCTGTTACTATTAGAAGAATTTTGATTTTTAAAGTTGTGGTTTGTCAAATGGCTGATTCTGATAAATACTGATAGTTTTGATTTAAAAAACCCCATTTACAAATTAAAACAATTAATGTATACTTCTAGGAGTAGTCCGCAAACATGGCAAATCGCAAACATGCTGTTTTATTTTGTTTTTCAATCTCTCGTCTTTCACCGTGAGTCATGTTTTTCACAGGATTCCACAAGTCTGATTCTCATGCCAGCTGAGCTAACAAGCAAGCTTGTTAAGTTCTCGCTGTTTTACCACCTCTAGTGTTCATTTCTGTTGGAAACTGCAGTGATATGTACTTATTGTTACGTATTTCGCATCTTGTGAAAAAGTTCCCATAGGTATGTTTTCGTCATGATGTGAGGTAGACCTTTTCATAGTAGAATAAACTGTCGCACCATATGACTTAAGTTTGTATATTTAGAAAAAGTTAAAATCCTTAAATCAATTACAAACTTCTCTTTGCTGAAGTCTGCATAAACTGGAAATCATGGCCTTATATTGTAAAGCCGAATACTAAATAAAAAAAAAAGTAGGGTAGGGACTGATTTCAGGTCACCTTTTCACTTTACAAGATTAATTATTATTAAAAATAAATAAATAAATAGGGTCAGGTTTAATTTCATGCAATCTTTAAAGGTCAGTTGTCTGTGTTTATGCACTGTAAGAAGTGATTTTGAAATGGAGGAAGTTGAAGGAGTTAGCGGGGCTAGTTCTGTTTTAGACAGAGGCTCATAAATGGACATTATTTTTTGACCAGGTGAAATAGATGCAATCAGACACTTGCATGCGAAAGGAGAGAAATGGAGGAAGGCAGTGAGGAGGAGGAGAAGGGGAGGAGAGGGGGTGGAGCGAGGGGAAGGTCAGAGTGCTGCTCTGCATGATAAAGATGTTGGCGTGGTCGTCGGGATTCTCCGCACGCAGGCCGGATATTACCTCTTTCTCCACATGTCATTCCAACCCATTCCACCAAGACGCACAAGCTGAAGGAAGCTGTCTAACTCTTTCATGAAACAGAGCAAAAGGATTAGCTTTTTGTTTAAGCCTGTAATCACGGCTACTCAGTGCTAAGCACATATAGGAGCTGGCCATCTAGGTCAAGGGTTTTTAAACTGGGGTGTATAGATAGATTGATTTTTCTCACATTTTTCCTTGGCATTAAAATGTTTAAAAATCCTTACTTAGGTTGTCCTCAGGTCAATTCTTGGATAGAGTTCAAGATCTTAATGTCTTAAAGGAGAAGTCCACTTCCAGAACAACAATTCATATATAATATATTCACCTCCTTGTCATCCAGGATGTTCATGTCTTTCTTTCATCAGTCGTAAAGAAATAGTGTTTTTTGAGGAAAACATTTCAGGATTTTTCTTCATATAATAGACTGGTATGGTGCTCCGAATTTAAACTTCCAAAATGCAGTTTGAATGTGGCTTCAAATGATCCCAAATGTGGTTGTAAATGACCCCAGCCAAGGAAGAAGGGTCTTATCTAGCGAAACGATCGGTTATTTTCATTAAAAAAAATACAGTTTAAATACTTTTTAATCTCAAACGCTCATCTTGTCTTGCTCTGCTTGAACTGCGTTACACCCCATTCACACGGGGCGTTAGCGCTAACGCTTCACGGAGGGCGTGTCTGAAGCCTCGCGCTGATTGGCCAGCGTCTGCACTGAATGGGATTGGCTAGCGTCTGCACTAGTAATTTGCATAAGGCGATCTAATTGGCTGATGCCTGCGTTGGCGCTTGAAAAGTTGAACATTTTTTAACTTCTGTCGCGAACAATGCCAGTGATGCGACGCAATGGACCCATAATTCAGTTCGGCAATGCTTGACTTCACTCCATTGGGGCGTGTGAATGGGGCGTGAATGCGAAAAATTGTATTTTCTCCCTCAACTTAAAAATCATTTAAAAATAATCCTACATCGCTGCAGAAGTTCCGACCCAGTCTTTGCAAAGTGAACATGCAAAGAAGATCAAACACCCTTAACAAAAAAGGTAAAACAGCGATATAGGACGATTTTGAAGTTGAGGGAGAACATGAGATGGGAGTTTTACGACATACCCTAACTGTCATGAACAGGAAAAAAACAGAGGTCGGGAAGAGCAAGACAAGACAAGTTTGACATTAAAAAGTATATAAGTTGTAATATTTTAATGAAAATAACCAATTGCTTCACTAGATAAGACCCTTCTTCCTCGGCTGGGATCGTTTACAACCGCATTTGGGAACGTTTGAAGGTGCATTTAAACTGCATTTTGGAAATTTAAACTCGGGGCACCATATCAGTCCATTTTATGGAGAAAAATCCTGAAATGTTTTCTTCAAAAAACATAATTTCTGTACGACTGAAGAAAGAAAGACATGAACATCTTGGATGACTAGGGGGTGAGTACATTATCTGTAAATTGTTGTTCTGGAAGTGGACTTCTCCTTTAAGATGGTTCTACCGCAAGCTGTAATGTGATATGTTGTGTAATGGGTCGAAGGTCAACTCTGCGGTCATGTATTGGAAGACTGAACTTGAAAATGTGAGGCTGGAGGTGACCATGTCCTTCACGATGGCCATGGTAACTTGATTCACATGATTGGATTGTTATTAGCATTCCATGAGGCTGATCATCTATTGATCTCCTCTGTCTGTGAGATTTTGAGGACATCAAATACGTGAGGCAAAAGCTGCTTAGTTTGATGCGTAGGCCAAGAGGAAGGGAGGGTGGGTTGGGTAAAATGAGTGAAAGAAAAAGAATGAGAGCGCTGATGAAGACAAATCTAAGAAAAAATCCTGAGCGTTGCATAGACTAAAAGCAGACGGGCAGAAATTTGGTCGTATTCGCTGGTTTTCACTCAAGTCAAGCTGAGCTGCTTACTATTGGGGAAGAAAAACTCCTGTAAACCCTTTCGTCCCCTTCCAGACCCTGGCATCTTCTTTGTTTCTCCTTCCCTCACTCGGTCCGAATTTCTCAATCTCCAGTGGCTTGCCGAAAGGCTTCAGTCAGCCGTTTCTGCTTGGCTACCCTTAGTAAATCAATCCTGCTGATTGGGTCTGCTCTCTGACAGGACAAGGACCCTGACGAAGACTAAGAGAGATGTATACATGTCGCTCCTGGTTACAGTCATCCGGCTACAGTGGCTTGGATTGGTGGGAAGGGCTCTAAGCGAAAGGGAGATGAATGGGAACGGCCGGGTTATGTTCAGAACGGGCTAAATTAAAGTTTTAGGTTGAAAGCTGAATATGTTTTTCTTCATCTCAAACCGTGACATTTTGAATATCTATAGATTTGTGGGTTCTGCTTTCAAGTGCGCACATTTACATTTGCATACCGGTACGTATGTTGAGTGGAGCTTGCTGTTTCTCCGCTCTCAGAGTACCTTTGGGGACAATGTTAAGTTCATCAGTCATGCAAATGAATGCAGTTTATGAGTAGAATAATCTACCTCCTGCTCTCTGGAGAACATTGCTTTCAAAGAAACTCTATGATGGGATTTCTGCTTACTCTATACCGATGCAGCCCGATTGGTTGAAAGTACGGCGTAATGTTATTTCTGTTTGCAACATGCTAACTTTGTCATCTTTCGTGCTCACATACATGTTACAGATGTCTGTGCTTATTAGCATATTTGTGTTTTTCATTCTTTGGCAGGAGAATTTCAACCCAGAGTGCAAATTCAAAGAGAGCGTGTTTGAGAACTACTATGTGACGTACTCCTCCATGCTGTACCGCCAGAGCCAGTCTGGACGGTCTTGGTACATCGGCATCAACCGGGATGGCCAAGTGATGAAGGGCAACCGCGTGAAGAAGACCAAAGCGGCCGCACACTTCCTACCTAAAGTCATCGAAGGTCAGATCAAGTTTTAAATGAACTTGAGACATGTTAAGATGCTGAATATAGATTGACATTCCCTGATGGAAAATGTAACTTAAAGGGGTAACTGTGTTTTAGTTTCTAGCTGGTTTAAGCTTGTCAATAGCTAGTTCAAGCAGGTTATAAACTAGTAGACCAGTTTGGACTAGTAACAAACCAGGTGGTCCAGATGGTTTTTGGAATATGGTGGCTGACCGACTTGCACCAGCTAATGACTAATATTCAGCTTGCACTAGCACAGACCAGCTAATATCTAGCTTGCACTAGCTTAGACCCGATAATAACCAACTTATACTGGCAGTTGCCATCTTAGACTTGATAATAACCAGCTTGCACTAGCTTAAATGAGCCACTAACCAGGTTAGAGAATGAATAGAGAATCAGTCACTAACCAGGTTAGAATTAATAGAGAATTAATAACCTGTTTGGACCAACTAATAACCATTTTGCACCATTTTATTATCTTAGACCAGATAATAACCAGCCTAGACCACCTAATAACCTTTTTGCACCAGCTTATATCTTGCTTGCACGCTTAGATCAGATAATAACCAGCTTGCACTAACTCAAACCACATAATAACCAGCTTTTCCCACCTAATTCCCAACTTGTACCATCTGATGACCATCTTACATCAACTAATAACAAGCCAATAAGCAGTTTAAAGTTAGTTAATAAACCGCTTGCACTATCTTAGACCAGATAATAACCAGATTGCTGTAGATTAGACAAATTAATAACAGTTTAGACCACCTAATAACCAGTTTGCACCAGCTGATAGCCATCTTAAAACAGCTAACATCCAACTTATGCCAACTTAAACCAGCAAATAACCAGACTGCACTAGCACAGACCATCCAATATCAGCTTTGACTATTTTAAACCAGATAATAACCTGCTTGCACTAGCTAATGACCATCTTAGATCAGATAACAACCGGATGCTCCAGAATAAACAAGTTATTAACCAGTTAAAACCACCTGATTAGTGGTCTGGTTAGACCAGATAATAACCAGCCTGCACCAGCTAATAGCCAGCTTGGACTAGTTTAGACCAGATAATAACCTGCTTGCACTATTTTAGACCAGATAATGACTATTTTACATTAGGATAGACCAGCTAGTAGCCATCTTGCACTATCTTAGACCAGATAATAACCAGCTTGCACTATTTTAGACCAGATAATAACCAGCCTCGACCACCTAATAACCATTTTGCACCAGCTAAGTTATTAACAAGATATTAACCAGTTAAGACCACCTAATAACCAGCCTACGCTGGCTAATAACCATCTTAAATTAGCCAACAACCAATTTCCATGTCAACCAGCAAATAACCAGACTGTACTAGCATAGACTAGACATTAATCAGATTTCTCTATATTAATTATTAGTTATTAACCAGTTTAGACCACCTAATAATTAGCTTGTGCTAGCTAATAACCATCTTAAATTATCTAACAATCAGCTTATGCCAGCTTAAACCAGCAAATAAACAGCTAGTCTAGCACAGACCAGCCATTACCCAGCTCAAGCCAGATAATAACCCGATAATGAGTTTACAGTAGATAATAACGTACTTGTACCAGCGAAGAACCCACTTACACTACCTTATGCCAAATAATAACCAGATTGCTCTAGATTAGACAAGTTATTAACCAGTTAAAGTGCTCCTATTATGCCATTTTAAAGGTTGATAATATTGTTTTAATAGACTCCCAAAACAGGTTTACATGTATGCAAGGTCAAAAAACACTTCAGTTTTCTCTAAAAAATAGATTTAATTTTACCCCATTTCTTAATGATTCCTAAACGACTCACACGAAGCAGTTCGAAGAATCAGTCTCTCTAAACCCCTCCTTTCCGTGAGCCCTCACTGCTGTGATTGGTCAGATGGCGCAGTCCTTTATGATTGGTCTACCGCGTACAGCGTGTCGGAAAACGAAACGCCCATTGCCATAACAACTCCAGCCAGAGTCTGATGATGAAACGGCTGAAGTGGCTGATGGACATGTTAACACGGTCTACCGTGGAAAGTGCTCCCAATTTGCTTATGTAAGCGAACCGGGCACACCTCTATGTTGTAAACGTCAACATTGTATAATGCATTAAGGCGGCTTTTACACCGAACGCGGAAAGCGCTGCGCTGGCAAAAGTTCATTTGAACAACTTATTTGAACTTTGTCCGTGGCCTGCGCGCTCCGCTGCGCGTCCGCTTTGGTCGAGACCGAAACAAGCCGTCCTCGCAGGGCGGAAGGCATTGAAATGAATGGGTTTCATAGCACAGCGCTTTCCGCATTCGGTGTGAAAGCCGCTTCGTGCGCCATCCTTTATCATTAGTCCAACTAATGAGACAGACAGACAGTCAAGCTGCATCAATCACAAATTGTCAGACTATTGTCAGACTACAGTGGGTCCACAGCTGAACAACAGAACTACACAAGCGTGATTTACCCGGCTAGCATGACATGTGCAGGGTTGTTACACAACATAACATACACAACTACATATTTTGAAAGATCGCCAGAAAATACAATCTTTGTAGATTCATCATCTTTTGGAAGTGAATATAAAACAGTTTTACTCACAGCGTATGATACAGCGTCTTCCGTATAATGTACTGTAAATTTCCATGTGACCTAAACCCCATGGAAATGTATGGGCGGGCAAGTTGTTTGCGACGTAGAACGTGGGCGGACATTATGCAAATGTGTTACTTCGTGACGTGTGGCCGTAACAGAAAAAGATTCGAAATCCTGACGACTCGTTTAGGCAAATGTGAGCCGACTCTTTTTTTGATAGACAATAACTTTATTTATCGTGCACTGTCGGCTTCACAACTTTGCAGATAGTTTATGTTCACATACAGCTACATGACACACTGCATGAAAGGACATATTTGAAAAGGCATAATAGGGGCACTTTAAGACCACCAAATAACCAGCCTATGTCAGCTAATAACATCTTAAAGTAGCCAACAACCAGTTTACGTCAACTTAAACCAACAAATAACCAGACTGTACTAGCATAGACCAGACAATAACCAGATTGCTCTATATTAGACAAGTTATTAACCAGCTTAGACCACCTAATAACCAGCTTGCACCAGCTAATAACCATCTTAAATTAGCTAACAATCAGCTTATGCCAACTTAAACCAGCAAATAACCAGCTAGCACTAGCACAGACCAGCCATTACCCAGCTTTATTCTCAAACTAGGTAATAACCTGCTTGGACTAGCTAATGACCATCTTAAGCCAGCTAATGACCGTCTTAGATCAGCTAACTACCAGTTTTCACCAGCCTAAACCAGCATATAACCAGCTTGCACTAACATAGACCAGCCAGTATCCAGCTTTGACTATCTCAAACCAGATAATAGCCTGCTTGGACTAGCTAATGACCATCTTGAGCTAGCTAATGACCATCTTAGACCAGCAAACAACTAGTTTGCACCAGTCGATATCCAGCTTGTACTAGCATAGTTGAGCTAATATCCAGCTTTGACTAGCTTAAACCAGATATTAACTAGTTTGTATGAGCTAATGACCCTCCCCAATATTCATTTAAGTGGTCAACCAACATTTTCATGGCAGATTTTTTCCGTTTTATATTACACTATTCATGAGACTATAACTTTAGTTCTTCTGTTGCTGCTTTAAATAACATAAATGTGTATTTGTTCTGCTCATTCCCTCAGTGGCTATGTACAAGGAACCTTCACTGCATGAGCTAGTAGCGGAGCAGAGTCCTCCACGCAAAACTGTAAAGACTTCAGACTCCCCTTCTCACCAGAACGGCAGGAAAGAGGCCCCCAGAGCTGATGCTTCATAGCACAGGGGGCGCACAGAGGGAGGGTGAGGGACTACACCGACACTGAGAACTCCATTTTCCTTCATGCAATGGGGGCAGGAAGAGCTGTGTGAGTGGCTGTTAGCTGTGAGGTTTTGAATGGGGCGGGATCAGACAGCAGCCCCTGGCTCTCTGCAATGAGCGGAGAATCCCTGCCTTTCTCCGTCGTACCAGCTCACATATATCTCCACTGACCCGGCATGACACCTGACCTTCCCGTATGATCCCATAATCCAATGCAAAAACATGTTTCTGTGCCCCCACGTGCCCTTCTTGAGTTTTCTCACAGTCTCAGACGAAAAATGCAAACAATATCCATCCTAACTGAAAAATTCAATTGACTTTCCTTTCCCTACGGTTTCGTTTTGTTTGAACGAAGAGTTTTGGTGTGAGAATGAGACCGAGAGCAAGAGAGAGAGAGAGGTTATTATCCAATATCATCATAATGATTCCAGCAGATGAGACCCTCGCTGGTTCATTTTTTTCCTGCCGCCACTTTGCCAACGGCTGCTCTGTGCCAGTCAGAACTATAGGAAGGAGTGCAGTAAAATTAGTTTTTATTGGACCATTCAAGGAGGATCCAGTTCTATTGGTCAGCAGGTGTAGATTGATTTCTGCTGGTCCACTGCCAGGGAAGCCAAAGGCGTCATGCAAAATTTGTGATTGGGCAGCTTTTAAGATTAAACATATCTCTGTAGTTCTACTTTCTTTCCACTGTTCTCAAAAACAACCCAGTGATGATGATAATGAGTTTAGATTGAATCCGCAACCCAAACACATCTGTTTTAGTTTAATTGTGGCTACACCTGCAGGCTGCAAGATCCAAAAAAAGGGAAAAAAAACTTAAATTCTCTTGTGACGACTCCATTCATGTTTAATAGCCAGTGGGCTCGAAGCGGCATCCGTATCATTGGCAAACGAGCGGAGATTATTCAGGGCAGTTGTTTGATAGCTCTTTGATGGAATTCTTACAGGGGATTACATGGAGTCCAGCCATGATTGCTTGAATTATTTACTCCTTTCCCCGGGAACGTTCGGCTCACTCAAGCAGCTCGGACGAGAGATTTTAATATGCAAATTTAAATTGTGGCGAGCCAATCAATGACGCAGTGTTTGTGTGCGTTTAGACGTGAGTATTAGAGTGTGAAAGAGACAGAACGATGTGAAATGAACATCTGCTTCCATTATTTATTTGTGTGTGTGTGGCAGTCTGGGCACACAAGTGTAAACGCATTGGCTCGCAGACACCACAGTTGATCATTTTAATGGTTCGGTTGAGTCTGAACATTTTAATCTGCCTGGAGATGTTGACTGATGACCCTCTCCAGATTTCATAATTGACACATAACCAAGAGGAAGTGCTGTGACATCCAGGCTCTCTTTGTAATTCCACAGGCATCTTTATCAGTCTACACACACCACATTCCGTAAGTTGTTTGCTTAAGTAAAGCATTGGTCAATCGCTTCCAAACAGTGCCCTTTTGTCCTACAGAAGGGAAGCGACCTCCTCTTTGATTATGACATCATGCATTTGTGAGCCAATAGCAGCCGCCTGGGCTGTGGAAGGTACGACCTGATTGGCTGTAGGCTTGATAGGTTCACAACTTTGGTTTCTGTCTGAGAAATGGTGTGACTTGCATGGTCTTAATGTCCTTGAGCTGTGCTTGAACAGCAAAAAAAAAAAAAAAAAAATAATACATGAAACCAATTTGACTGACAATATTAAATCAAAGGACTTAAAATATTTAGGAAAACGCAACAGGAAGTCAGCTGAAAGGACAGTGGATGTTGGTGAGGGTTTGCGCATGTTGCAGAACGCTTTTAGCATGTTGAAGCATGGTTCGTGTATGTCTTAATGAAAATTGATAGCAAGTTAAATGTTAACGGAATATTTCAGGTGCAATTGAATTAACAGCAGATGTGGCATAATGTTGATTATACCAAAAATGTAAAAAAGTAAGCAATCGTTGTTACAACGACACTTAAAATGGAAATTAACAAATGATCAGATTTTCAAGCAGAAATTTTACTCTTTTAATTTTATAAAACACATTTATTGTTCTGTTTAAATTTGTGTGTTATTATAGCTGTAAAGTTGTTTAAAAAAACATTTTTAATCATTTCTAGATGTTTCGTTGTCATGACAAGTTGCCAAAGTAAAACTGAGCATTTATGCAACTTTTTTTATATCTTGTGGCTATTTTATTAAAGGAATGAGTATTTTAAGGTTTTCGGATATGCCCTCTTCAGTGCCTCCCTGTACATATTTCTTTTTAGAAAAGGAGGGACAAGAGAAAATTAATTTTTGTGCTAATCAACATAAATGCCACAAGGTGCTGTCGATTGAGCTGAATTTGTATTGAGCCTGGAACAATCCTTTAAAAGGAATTGTAATTTGTAGTATGAGAAAGTCTGGAGAAAGTTTGGTTATGCGAGACCAGATTCGGGACGAAGACGAGAAGTCCTGAGGGCAGCTCGGTGATTGAAGTTAGCTGGTGGAAAGGAATACGGCTTTAGAGGCATTAGATTATGAGAAGCAAAACCAGAAGATCATTAAGTTGGATTCTTGGAGGACAGCGTGTGCTTTGGCGCTAATGATGAGAGTGATCTTGTTCTGTGAATTAGACACGAATTCTTGCTGATTGAGCGGAATGCGAGGAACAGGGTCCTTTGAGGATGGGGGGATGGGAACGCGTACTGTATGTGCGTACGTGCGGTGTATCTACCTGGCCCGACGGAGACGTTAAGAACACAAGGACGAATGTGGCCCGCATGTGTGCTCCAAAGTCACGCTCCATTTCCTGAGCAATCTCCCCAAACCCTCTCCTGTGTGTCCAGTGGCTATTAACCTTCCCTCCAGCTCTGTGTGTGTATGTGTGTGAGCGAGAGAGAGAGGGAGAGAGATAGAGCGAAGTAACGATCGATTGACTCAATAAAAGCCAAACTGGAGAGCAATAGCCCAGCGCTGTGAGCAATAATTTCCCTGTGCAACCGAGGAACCCGAGGACATTAGCAGACGATGAACTGAGCAGTTTTTTTTTTTTTTTGGGACTTTATCCAGTCGGCGGAAGAGACAACATGGAGATAAAGTGATGTTCAGATCGTAAACCCAATTTTGGTATTGTCAAATGGGCCTCGCTCGCTTGCTCTCGCTCTCTTGCTTCTGTCCAGACCTGGTTTTGCTGTGAAGTCGCTAGTATTATGGTATCAGATCTCTCCTGACTCTCGCTCTCTCTTATAAATCAGGGCAAGTTCTCAAGGACACATTGAGTCCACCCTCTGTTTCATTTGCCCTCAATTCAAGCATGCAAAAAGAGTGAGATGATCAAAGGGAACACTTATGAAATTTTCATGCTGTATTTTTGTGACGAAAAATAGATTTCATACTATCTATCTCAGAGGAGTAAAAGAGAACAATAATATGTGTATATAAATCAAAGAATGGTTAAAAAGTCATATTAAATGCAATCAAAAAATGATGACAGTACTGTAAATGGGTGCTTTTCGGGAGATGGACTGCCTGGTGTTGCCAAAACTGCTGTGAGCCATAAGGACTGTGGACATGTACAGATTTGAGTTTCTTTTTGTATTTGTTTTTATTCAATTGTGATATTAATTGCAACCGAAGGCCATTGACCCACAGTAAAAATGTCATTTTGAAGAACTGATGGGTACTTGAAATTTGCTTTTATATTTAGTGGAAAATATGTATAAACCTGAAACCTTGTATTTGTTTGACTGTTTTCATTTACTGCTATATTTTCCCTTGTGCGAACTTGTTTTTATATGTTTACTTTCTCTTTCTAAAATATTTCTTTCATGAAGCTGTGCTGTTGATGGACTAATTGGACTTTTGAGACCTCCTCACCCATACTTAAACACGATTTGCGAGTTTTAAGCAAACAAGAAAACAAAAAAAATACTCAAACTGAAACTCAAAAGCCAATGTACCTTTGTCTGATCAGGTCTTCCAAACAAAATGAAAACAAAACTTCCCTGTCCTCTCGTCTTCCAAAAAAGCAAAGTCTTCCACTAGCCAGGGCTTGCCTGAGTGTGGCAGTAAGTGCCAAACAGAATGTGGCTTCCTGCCTAGGCCCCGCCCCTGATCTTACAGCGAATGCAGGAACAGGCTGATTGGCTGACAGCCACTGGAGGCGGAGCTATACACACCTGCCCTACGAAACAGCATGGAGGCCTGCGCGGAGACTCGACGATGGCTGACCACAGGACTAACAGCCTGGGTCATCTGCCCATTCCCTGCGCCCCTAACCAGCATGGCGGACGTGCTGCTCTGAAATCCGACACATCTGGGAGAGTACTGGGACTCTACTGCATGCATCCCACTTTGGAAATACTAGGAAAGACTCCCTTGTTACAGAGCACAGGATCTCCTTAGCACCCTCTCCTGGCCTCCAACCTGGCCATCCTGTGTACGTTTCTAGAGCAATTATACATCTCTGGGTTGGGAGGAGGAAGGGGGTGTGTCTTATTATTACATATTATTGAATAAACAGTTATATTTGTATTATTGTAAAATGTGTGATGGACTGTGTTGTGTATAATGTGTGTTTTTAGGTGTCCACTGATCCTGATTTTAGAAAATTACCATGCATAATATCAGAGACATGTAGGAAACAGATGGCAGAGACAGCTGCAGGTACTTACAGGTGAGCAGTCAGGTGACAGGTGACAGACAACCTCTGCTCCCTTCACTTAGCATTGGCACGCTGCACACAGACAGCACATTCACACTTACACGAAACACTCACTGTACGCAGTGTTTATTGAACTTCTCCCTTTTATGTCACCAGACCTTGACTAATCCTCTCACTGGCCACCTACGAACATCTGCATTATGTCACTGCATTACAGGAAGTCTCGCTAATCAGATGAGGAACAGAATTAATACCGCAGGGTGGAATATAAACCACAGCCCAATCTCACTCTTGCATGCAGACTCGTTATAAAATCATAGATCATCTTCCAGACCCTTCAAGCAAGCCGAGATAATTGTCTTGAACGCCTTTACAGACCCAACAAACTCTTAAAACAAGCTTCTTCTATATATTTGAGGATTAGCTGGCAGTTGATGGATTAATATGAGAAAATTACATGCAGAACAGGGTCTGAATTTCAGCGTGGGAGGGCAAAACATAATTCAGATCCCTCTGCTGTTTAACTAAAAGTAATCCTAGAAACTAATTCTAGATCAGGGCTCCTGCTGCGAGAATATTCAGAAATATTTCGAAGGCAGATTGATTATCGGAGATAATGACAGCATGTGGGTTAAACAAGGAGAGAGTGAAGACTTCAAAAGTATGGGATAAATTAAAAAAGATGGTTGTGCTGTGATCATTTCTCTGCAGGAGGAAGGAAGAGACTAAAATACTGTCGGAAGTTTGAGAAAACACTTTAGAAGTTTTTGCAATCTCAACATTAAAGTTTTGCAAACTACTTAACTGACATCTTTTAAACATAATTCTATAGTAATTCATCAGTAAGTCTGAACATTTTTAACATTTACGATAAAATTTAAAATACAAACCAAATCACAGATGGCCTTCGAAACAAGTATGAACAGGATGGTGATGTGCACATTTTTCTTAGTTTGTCTTCTGGGAAACATGTAAATATTACCTTACTAAATAAGAAAAATCTGACATTTAAACAAACTAAGATAAAATTACACATCATCATCATTATGTTCAAAAGTTTTCACCTCCCACTCTCAATGCATTGTCTTTCCTTCTAAAACATCAGTGCATCAAATCATAATTGAGTAGATTTATAGGCCACGTTCCTCTTCAACCAAATATAAAAACTGCTGTCGGTTAATGAAGGTTTGATGGATGAACTCGCGGCTTGATTGGACTCTTGTCGTGTCAGAGAGTGATTCAACTTTAAGTTTTATGGACGTCGCCATCTTTGATATTACTTTGGTCACTGTTGATATGGTTACTGGCAAGAAATATGGGCTTGACTCCCATTGCACATTCATGCAAACAGTTTTCTTCGTAGGTAAATGCGGTTGTTAATCCCAAAAACTGATAGTGTGACCGTAGCCATAGATTCTCTTAATAACAACAAAAATAAAGTGACAAAACAACCTAGGCCAGGCCAAACCACTTTATTCCTTCAGTGTGTAAATAAGCCTATGGGGACTAGACTCAGGGGAATAATGAGTAGAATAAAAAACGCTGTAAATGGTAAAACTGCTTGCACTATAAACCAGTCTGTTCATAATTAATATAATACATTAAAATAATATGGTAAGACACACAAATTTGCAACATCAAGCAGCAAAAACAGAAGAAGAAAAAAACAGAAGCAAAAAAACAAACCCATAAATTTTACAAATTGCCGCGCCCACTTTTACGGGAAAAATAAGGTGGATACGAAACCGGCTGTGAGAACGTTAACTCTTCGAGGTTCTTTCTGCGCATGCTCTCAGATGAGAGCGCGAGCGGAAAATAGAGCGTGAGGAGCGGGAGAGACAGGTGAGGTAATACAGCAAGTCCTTAAATGGGCATGGTTTGGGCGCGTATTATGCAAATGACTATGTAAGAGCACGCGCTCCCTCGTTCAGTATGATCTTGGTTCAACAACACTGCAAGAACGCGGGTAAGAGCAAACTATTTGCGTAAGCACTTGTGCATCCTTCAGAAACTGTGCGTGTTTATTTGAGCTCATACATACCTACACAAATAGTTCAAAATATTTAGTAATTTGTGACATATAGAGGTATTACAGTTGGAATGAGTTCCTGAGCAACAAAAAACGAACGAATTCGCTCATTCATAATGCAGCTGTATTAATAATGTGCTTAAAATAGCGTTTGCTACCTCAGAACGATAAGAAAACAACATGAGAAATTCGTTAAACCTTTTGACAAGAAAAGTCATAATCAATGCAAAAGAAGACCAAGAAAAATAATAATTCCCTTATGAAAATTAACCATGGTTTTATTGTAGTAAATGTGTAGTAATCACGTTTTTGGCGCAGTGATTGCTGTTGTATAACAATAGTTTTACTATAAATATCATTGTTAATCTATAGTTAGTGTAACAAAACCATGGTTAATTTGTGGTTACCATAGCAGCCATGTTTTTTTGGTTTTTATTTGTAGTAAAACCATGGTTATTTTTTCATAAGTGTTGCCTCTTTGGGCTCCTGTAAGATACTGGCAGCAGTACACTAAATTACGTCACAAGTACGTTTGATATGACTGCATTTTACACACCCACTAACAAAAGCACACCAGAACTTGGTGTTTGAATCTCCAGGCTGAATTTGAAAGCATCAGAGAAGCTATGAGTCATGGTTGTATCAGACCCTCACCTGCGGCAAACCTCTGCAACTCTTGATAAAGGTAAACCACAACAGTAACGCACAAATCTGTCAAGGGTGATAAATGCTCAGTAGATTTTTTTTCCATGGTTAAACTCTAATGGTAAGTCTTCCAAGTGACCACATAAAAGCAGATTGCTGGGCACCCCGCCGCAATCTCTCCTACATGCACGGTGCTCTGGAGGAAATACAGCAAAATGTTAGAAGTAATAATTGATCCATGCATTATTCATAGACGTGTCCCTGGGGAGGAAGGGAAGAGGAAGGCGAGGGTGGCAGGGCCAAAGAACGCACCTCTGCATGCTGCTCCTCATTACATTTGCCATCTGGGCTCAGCATTTAGACCGGGGCTTCCCTTCCTGATCTCACCCCACACACACACACACACACACATAGGCTGCAAGTATTATGCATACAGAAACAAGTCTCTACATACACACTGGCAAGCAAATATACGCTCACAAACACAACTGTGTTCTCTTACAAGCCTCTATGATCTCTCGGAGGATGATTTTGATCCAACATGGCATCTTCTTAAAGCTTCTCGCTCTGTATGCTGTGTGCATTCAAACCTGACATCGTACACAGTATTTGAACTCTTCCCTGAGGCCTTCAGCTCTGCCCCGAGGCCTCCTGAACACATCTCCAGACTCTCCCCAAATTGTACCACTTAAACTGATCGCCAAGGTCTTTGGCGTATGAGAACGCAATAACTGTTTAAGGCCTGTTTCATACTGCTCTCTAGTGGATGTAAGAGACACTGCATCCACAACGCAAATGAAACCTGAGTCGGCAGCCTTGGTTATGATACTATGTGCACTGATTACCTAAAATACCCATAGAAATAAACATTCTTTACTTGCATTGTTGCTTTCTTAAATAACCTATAACACCCATAGAACCTTGTATTTTGTATAACGCAAATGGTTCTCTACAAGTGGAACTAGTTCTGCAAAAGTTCTTCATTTATTTGTTCAAAAATAAAGAAAAAACAGTAAAATTGTGAAATATTATTGCAATAGATAATAACAGTTTTCTATTTTAATATACTTCAAAATAAAATTAATTTCTGTGATGCAAAGCTAAATTTTCAGCATCATTACTCCAGTCTTCAGTATCATGTGATCCTTCAGAAATCATTCTGATACGCTGACTTATTAATAATGTTGGAAACAGCTGTGCTGCTTAATATTTTGGAACTTGTGATACCTTTTTCAGGATTCTTTGATGAATAAAATAATAAAAAATAAAAATAAAAACCTCTAAAATCTTTTCTAATAATGTAAGTCTTTACTATCACTTTTTAGCAGTTTAACAGATCCTTTTTGAATAAAAGTATTAATTTCTTTCAAAAAAAGAAAGAAAGAAATAAAGACAGAATTCATGAAATCTGTATGATTACAAAAGAGTTCTATTTTAAATAAATGCTGATCTTTTTTTTTTTTTTAAATTCATCTTAGAATCCTGTTTTCAACAACAATAATAAATCAGCATATTAGAATGATTTCTGAAGGATCATGTGACACTAGACTGGAGTAACGATGCTGAAAATTCAGCATTGCATAACAGGAAAGAAATTAGATTTTAAAGTATATTTTAACAGAAAACTGTGATTTTAAATTTTCTGTATTGTTAATCAAATAAATGCAGCCTTGATGAGCAGGAGAGACCTTTTAAAAATCCTACGAATCCCAAACTTCATATTTATACTATATGATTTATATTATAAATAAATACAAATTTATGTCACATATATTTCTTTAATGTATACATGTATGTGTGCATATTTATATATACATATAAATGTACACAGCACACACCATATTTTATGTATTATTATCCTGCGTAACAATTACCTTTAAAAAAAAAAAAAAAACTTAAAAAATTGATTTAAAAAACGACTAACTCAGTCATTTTAAGAAAAGGTAAAGGGAAAAAATAGACTGAAAAAAATCCATGGCACAAAGTACAGTTTTAAAACGGATTTTTCCGTGTAGTTTTTCATTTTTACAGGTTCTGCTTGTATTTTGAATTTTGCACTGTAAAAAAAAAAACTAAACTAAACCTAACCCAGACATTGCTAGTAAATTTCACAAATAATTACAATCAAATAAAACATTGAATTAAACATGACATTTTAATTTTAGCATGACATTTGAACTGTCACCCTGTCACACCACTGTGGACTGTTTTGTTGGTTTTCCCCTCATGTGTCCTTATTTGGTCTTTCCTGTTGCGTTGCTTGTTATTACGTCATTGGTTAATCACTCACACCTGTCCTTGTCTAATCAGCTGTCCTATATAAGTTTGTTTCAGTTCCTGGTGTGTTGTTGGTTTCTTAATGTTACTTTTCATTGTGTTAGCGTGTGGTTTCCCTGCTGTTCCTGTTCCCTGGTTCGGATTATATTAATAAAGTGCGTGTTCCTGACTTCCTCGTCCTTACTCCTCCTTCCCGCACACGATGCCTGACACACCCATCCCCTCAGAGGGATGCTTAAGTTTACTTCACTATATTACAATTAAATCCTAATCCAATAATGACAAACTATATATCGTTGGAAAGATTTAAGACTTCTAAATATATATTTTAGCACTGTTCTTTTGTTACAAATTATGTAGAAACAGTAATAGTTTATGACAAGATTGCACCTCAAAAATCTACATCATAACAGGACTTCTGACCTTTGTGACCAAAAGTCTTTTTTTGTTGCCTTTTTCCCTATCATGTTTAGAAAATATCATAACTTATATGTCAATTGAAAGTTTACAACCTCAAAATTCATCCTTCAAAACCCATTGTAAAATCTGACATTGCATTACCATGTAAATAGTACTTCAAAATCATATTAGAAAATGTATTTGTTCATGATTTATAACAATTTAAGTTTGGATAGTGCACTTTCATGTCTATATTCAAAAATGGGGGTTAAAGTAAAAAGACTTAAACTGTATTTTCGTGTAAAACATACTCCAATAATCTTCTAAAAACTGTTAGAAACATTTTTTTAAAGTGTGGGATGATGCTGAATTTAACACTGTTGTCAAATAATAAGCAAATAATAGACAAACCAAATTAAATGTAAACTGTTATGGCCAAAAAATAATTTATAATAAAAAAAGAAAATCTATTAAATTATGCAAATAGCATTTTCACTATACTGGTCTCAGATTTGTATGTAGCCTCTTACAAAAACACACACTCAGTGTTTATCCTAATGTCCTCTATTATCCTTCCCTGTGAGGCCCTGGCAACATCACCATTGATTTCACTTTTATCTCATTCCCACACACATTGTCTTCTGTCCTTTATTCTCTCAGTCTCACCTTCTTGTTCTCATTAGGATGTAAATGGACATTACTGTTATCAGACCCCAAGAAGGAAGAACAAAGAGAGAAACAGAGAGAGTCTGCTGAGACATTTTGGTGATGTTCAGCATCCATTACACCGATAAAGAAAGGAACAAAACAAATGTCAGAGTTCTCTGGACTGAGCCACACAGAAAGGCCACGACTCCCCCTACTGGCCGAACTGAACTCTAGCGGGATGTTTATAACAGGGGGCGGTAGTAGAAACTGTATGAGCAGACAGAGAGCGAGAGAGCACGTTTCCACGAAACTCATCTCCATAGGAACTGTGGATAAGATCAAAAAGTGGTAGCAGTGCTTCATGCTACAAGATAAATATGTATGCAAACACCTCAGAGCGAATTAAACTATACATAGCAATACGTGATAATATTACCATGAAAACAAAGCAGTTGTTAGAATTACGAGCGTCTCAATTGATACTCGTCCCATTTTCTTCCCAGCCATGAGTCACTATCAGTTGACAGTTTGAATTACTTGACTTAGAACTCTAAACAATTATAAGGGTGGGTCTAATAAGACCTCCCCCCTTACCCCTCTCCCCAACCACCCAAACATAGAGGTGACATTTAAATCTCCGCTCAGGAAAAAGCACAGCGATAAACAAAATATGATTCTTGTACTGCCATGACGAAGATATTTATAGGAAGTTTGCATTCGCACACAACGTCAGAAATAAACTTCCGAGTTTCTCATGTTCTCTGAGACAGCGACCGGTCGAGTGTGTGAAATGTCTCACTGGAGCATAAGATAGTATGAGAGTAGCTGCGTACGTGAATCTTGGATATTGCGTGTGGAGGGAAATATAAAGTAGAGAGTTTATTGTATATATTAATGTCTTTGGACTCCAGGAAATGCTCAGGGTTGGTGTTGTGTGGTTTACGGCAGAACCTGTTTGACCAGTACCGGTACGTTACAACCCTCCCCCTCTTGTGAGAACGCACTGGCAAATGATGTTCTAGCAAACAGTTTCACATACTCATAAACTAGGAAGTGTACATCCATTTGTACACACTTGTACATGCTCAGGTGTGTATGAATCACATCAGGAAATTTTTGTCTGACTGAAACCTGTGACATAGTTTGTATGATTCCTAAAGACACTCCCTTTTCTCTTTCTCTTTGTGTTTGTGATAATGTGACTAGACAAACAGAAATGGGGGTAAAAAATCATAAGTGGAATAACTTCCCTGGAAACTCTATTGAAAAGACTCTATGGAACTACAAAGCGGTTGCTACGAAACTTGTCAGAATGACATGTCAGAACAACACAGAACAACTTTGATTATGAAATAGGTTAAACAGCAGAAAAGTGTGTTGGGTTGGCTGTGGGTTTTTAAACTGGAATACAGGATGCAAAAAAAAAATATATATATATATATATATATATATATATATATACATATATATATATATATATATCTATTCTGCTTTTGTTTGAATTGATTATATTATTTGAATATACGTTTAAATTTGATTTGGCTTAGTAAAATGATAGTATAAAAGTCAATTATTTAATTTAGCATATGTATATTTAGCATATATTTAAACTAAATTGCTAAATATTGTGCCTGTGTAAATCATATGTTCATATATACTAACACATTGTGAACCCTAAGTGCATTTCCTGTAAACATTCTGACATGTGGCCTGTGAGTTTCCTGCCTTACTTTCTGTGGTAAATAGTAAGCAGTCATTTCAACTCAAGTCTAAAAATTATTCCTCAATTTATTAGGTGGTCATAGATTGTCATAACGTTCTTACTGTGTTAGGCACTTCTCTTAAGATGGGGGTTGTAACACTGTCATCCTTCATAACTATGATTCATTTGCTTTTGTGACTCAATACCATAAGCATTTGCTCAAACACTGAAACCCAAGAATATAAAAAAATGTCAACAAAGTGTTTTTTTTTTTTTTACACACATGCACACACTACCAGTCGAAAGTTTTTGAACAGTAATGTTTTTTTTAAAGAATTCTCTTCTGATCACCAAGCCTGCATTTATTTGATCGAAAATACATCAAAAGCAGTAATATTTAGAAATATTTTTACTATTTAAAATAACTCATTTCTATTTGTATATATTTTAAAAGGTGATTTATTCCTGTGATTAAAGCTAATCCTTCAGAAATCATTCTAATATGCTGATTTGCTGTTCAGGAAACATTTGTTATTATTATTATCAATGTTTAAAGCAGTTGAGTACATTTTTCAGCATTCTTTGATGAAAAGAAAGATCCAAAGATCAGCATTTATTTAAAATAAAAAGCTTTTGTAACATACACTATACCATTCAAAGGTTGGTATTTTTTTTTTTTTTAATTATTAGAAATGAGAGAAATTAATTTAGGATTGCTTTAAAGTGATGATAAAGACATTTATAATGTTACAAAACATTTATATTTCAGCAAAAAAAAAGAACAAATTCTACTAGCTGTTTTCAACATAATAATAATACTAATGATGTTTTTGAGCAGCAAATCAGAAGGATCATGTGACACTAAATTCTGAAGGATCATGTGACACTAAAGACTGATGCTAAAAATTCTGCTTTGAAATCACAGGAATAAATTACATTTTGAAATACATTAAAATAGAAAACAGTTATTTTAAATAGTAAAAATATTTCAAAAATGTACTGTTTTTGTTGTACTTTGACTCAAATAAGCAGAAGAGACTTATTTTAAAAATATTAATAATCTTACAGTCCAATATATATATATATATATATATATATACATACATATATACATATATACATATATGTGTGTGAGCGTGTGCGTGTGTGTGTATGGGTCAATGACGAGGCATCCTCATGCCATATTGGTGTCTTCATCAAAGTAAATATACAAAAGTGCTTTTATATACATAGAAAACATTAAATAGAAGCGCCTGTATGCTTTTCAATGTAGCATCATCATTCACTGTAACAAATATATTTATGTAAACACTTATGTTATGACCTATACTTATTAAAAAAATATTAAAAAGTGATCATACTAAATGTTATATTTAAATTTAATAAAATGTGTTGATAATTGTGTGTGTGTGTGTGTGTGTGTGTGTGTGTATAGGAATGGATATGGATAACAATATATAAAACGAGCTCTTTTCTCAACCACACACAGGTAAACTAACAGAGTGGGTTATGAATAAATTACCACTAATAACACAGTAACAGTGCTGTCAGTTTTTAATTGTTAATGGTTAGTTGTGTATTAGTGGTATATAAGACTAATAACACATAGTAACAGTGCTGTCAGTTTTTAACTGTTAAGTCATTATTTACAAGTTCATGAGGAATACTGCCTTTTGTATTTTCACGAAATGGCCAACATATGACTAACGTACATCCAGTTCAAAGACATGTGAGATGCGATACAGATTATAAATAAAAGTATGACCAAACTCTGGTTTGTGATAAGCGGTGACGTTTCACATACTACGATAAGGTGTCGTCACGAAACCCCCAAACCTCTACACAACAAACTAAACGGAACCGAAGACGAAACTCAGAAAGTCTCCGCCCATAAAGAGGACGACACTCTTAAAGCTCAAATCAGCAGCTCATTTCATATTCAAGGTGCGGCTACACTCAACAGGTGTCTGAGTCAGGGCATCCACATCGTCTCTTAACGGATCTTTTTCTTAATATTTTTTAAAAAGACTTTTAAAACACACTTTATTGAACGTCTGAGGACTACGAAAACCAAACTCATTTGGAGAAGATTGATAGCTCTTTGTTGAACTGCTTTCAGATATAGTTTATCTTTTAAGTTAATTGTGAGAAGATGGCAAATAAAGGACTGCAGCTCCTGGGATTTACTCTATCGCTTCTAGGTTTGATTGGGCTCATTGTTGGCACAATCTTACCTCAGTGGAAGATGTCTGCCTACGTTGGAGATAATATAATCACAGCTATAGCGATGTATCAAGGCCTTTGGATGTCGTGCGCTTTCCAGAGCACCGGACAAATGCAGTGCAAGGTGTACGACTCCATCCTACAACTCGATGGTATGTACAAAAAAATCGCCTATACGATTTTACAAAGGGTGTACTATTGACACCACTGCTGTACTTAAAAAAAAAACCAAACTTTAATTTGCACTGGACTACTTGTTTACATTAGTTGTGGTTTTAAATTCGAAAGCGGTTGCTTAGTGAAACGCTGCACCTGTGAGCGCGCATGCGCGCACCATTTAAAGTACTGGCATACGATCACTTCTTCACACTGTGATGATAATTATACGAGTATTTTGGCTTCGAATGGTGCCAGGCTACTGATATAATTTATTTGTGACGTGCCATATAACTATGTTAGTAATTAAGTATGAAATTAAAACTTGTAAACTTTTTGTTCAGAACACGAAAAACTGGATTCAAGCAATTTATTTTAATTATTACTTATAAAATATAACGTGCAAATTTCAGACCCTTGTTGTGATGTTTGTCTTGTCCGTACATGAAAGCTAGGACGCAAATTGTTTTTGGTTACCACGCCCTACAGCCATTTCGCGGCAACTCCTCTAGTGTTACAATAATAAGGACACGCACCTGTTGTTCCGAGTTCCCTTCAAAATTCTTATCTTTGTATGTTTAGTGCATAAAGTACAAAAATAAATGCGTTCTACCTCATTTTGGCTGTGATAAAGTGGCGTTTAATGACAAAATGTGTGATTAGCATCTCTCACATTCTTACAGAGCTGCGTGTTAGATAATTATTTTTGTTTTGACTTGTTACATAATGCATTTTTGTTTCATATATTCATTCGTTTTGGGTCAAAGGAAGCTCAAAGGTGGTAAAAAGGGCAGCCGACTTTCAGGAATGTGTAAAAGCAATTCTGTGGCCTTTTTAAGCCAAAGTTGTCAAAACAAAAGATTATTCATGATAAAAAGCACACAGTGTAAACCGTTTTAACATTAGGGTGAACTTTCCGACTGGGACAATGCTAGTTTAGTGTTGGGTGACACAGTTGGGTTACGCTTTTACTCAAAGTAATGATTATACGGGCGTGACTCCCACCCTTCCTCCACTCGCGGAAACTCGGTGCTCCTGTATCGGGAGGGGGAGTCAGGCATTGTCTTTGAATGACTTGTGTATTTTGCCAACGGCTTATTAAAACACAACCAAAAGAGAACTCCTTTGTAAAAGCACCTAAACACAGACAATGAAGCTTTTTAAACTCAAATAGTGCCTTTTTAGTACAGTCGTATGCTCCTTACCTAATGTTTATTTACCTTAGGCTATTTCATCCCCTCTTTACTCACCTGAGATTGATGGAAAGGTCATTTTATGGCTGTGTGTTTATACACACTAGTCATTTAGCCAATTACCACTTCAATCATTTGATTTAGCCTGATTAAAACACACTCTTATCAGTGAGTTTTTATGTTATGCACACAAAAGGTTGATATAGCCTGTTTAATAGCTTGCTGTAGTATTACTGTTAGAAATAAACCATGAGATTTAACAAGGAAAAAGCAAAGTGGGGAAAAACAGGCAAGGTGACATAACGGACATCAGCCATTTTGTATATACTGTAAGAGTATAATATGCATTCTGTTTCAAGGGATGCATTACTAATGAACTGAGTACTTTCTAATGAGAATTTATCTCAATACTAAAAGTCTTGAAAATACTTTTGAAAGTCAAACCATGCCTACAAAGCAAAAAGAAACTAGATAGATTGTTGCAATGATATCCAAGTTTCCATGACTGGTTAAACCGGTTCCTTTTCTAAAGCTGAAGGGCAAATCGTTGCCCACATATGTGTACAATCTCACTGCGCTCTCAAAGGAGGCTTCCGGTTGGAACCGGTCTCTGTTGCACCTGACTGCAGGTGTAGCTGGGGGAAGGGCTTTTTTGCGAGTTGGAGGAAGAAACAAAAGCCTGTAGAGAATTAGGCCATTTCAAAACCCTTTAGTCTGTCTGTAATCTTTCTGATTCACTATTAAAGCACTGTTTTGTGTGCTCAACTGAGTTTAACCTTAAACAATAGAATAAGCTTTCATGTAGACTTTTATTTATTTTTATTGTTATTTTTTATTTGTGTGGCAGCCTCAGTGTCCCTATCACAAATGTACTGCATTAAGACAGAATTATTTACCTTTTTACTATTTGTATCTCACTCATCTTCTACCTTGCCCCCTTTTCAGGTGCTCTCCAGGCAACTCGTGCCCTGATGATTGTCTCGATCCTTCTCTCAGTCGCAGGACTGGGTGTGGCCAGCATGGGCATGAAGTGCACTAACTGTGGCGGTGATGACAAGGCCAAAAAGTCAAAAATTGCCATGACAGGCGGTATAATCCTCATTGTTGCAGGTATGTTCACTCTACTATCAATGCTAGTTTTGTAATGTAAAAAATAATAGTAGTTTTATACTTTGTCAGTACTAAGAAGTTCCCGTTCTGGAAAAAAAAAAAAATAAATAAATAAAATCTAGAGTAGGTTTTTAAATGAATTTTTGCCAGGTTAGGAATCTGTGTTCTGTTTTTGCTACAGAATCTAATGTTGTTAGATGACTAAAATGTTCACTCCCTCTTTGTGGACAGAAATGGTCAAATAAGTAACTAATTTATCGGGTTCTCTTCCATTCCTTAGCCATCTGTAGCATTGTTGCCTGCGGCTGGTTTACAAATCAAATCGTCCGGGACTTCTACAACCCCTTCACACCGGTCAACACAAAGTAAGTTCAAATGTGGTTGCATTTATCCATGTGCTTCACCTTATTTTATAGTTTCTCTTCCTCTTGTTACCAAAAATGGAAGCTTAAAGCTTGTATTATAATATATTTTATTTTTATAGGTATGAATTCGGAGCTGCCATTTTCATCGCATGGGCAGGTGCATTCCTAGACATAATGGGTGGAGGCATGTTGGCTGCCTCCTGCCCAAAGGGTGGTAAATCATCTCCCAGGTCCTACCCCAAGTCCTCCAGACCCCCCAGCAGCAGCAAGGAGTACGTTTGAGCCACGGCAGTCGTTCACACGCTGGAGAAGAGCATGTTTTAAAATCACAGAGCATCTGTCGAAGTTTCCCTAGTCAGCTGATCTCAGATCTGTTTAGATTTTAATTCCTTGTATTGTGTTTGATTTAGAATAGAACAAACAGCTATGATCAGTGTCCTTGGGGAAAATTTTACTCGTGCTCCGATACAGCAGCCCACCTCAGAAAAAGAGGTCACTTCTGTTTTCTTTCTTTTAAGCGCCAAGTCTGTTTTTCCTGTTGTAAATCCTGTTACTGATTTGAGTTTGGAAAAAGGGGGTTCTTCCCCAGTGTGTTCCTCATTTCATAAGACTGCCGTGATTAATGAACATGAAAGAGAGGCATGCTCAGGGAAAAATCATCACTCATACTGCTCATTAACAATGCATCTCTACTATAAAGCAATGTCCTGACCTCATCTGCTTTGCTTGCTTTATGCATCGCTTTACGAACTGTGCCAGACACTGAGGTGCATGAGAGAAGAACAACTTAAATGTAACCTTTTTTGTTTTTGTTTGTTTTAAGAGCCAACATGCAAATTTCTGGTTCACTTTGCTGCATAATTTCAGTCTGGTGACTGTGACGTATCACATTTTCTCTTTTCATGCAATACTTCACTTTATACAAATCATCTGAGGGAAGTTTCGGTCATTGCTATTCAAACACAATTTCTGAAAGGAAGTAGTACATTGCTTATCTACTCTAAGTGAACGTATTTATGAAAAGGAGTGGAATGTTGAACTAGACTAAATTTGTTGGCATGCTAGTAGAGCTAGACTGAAACTGTAGGTGAAAAAAAAACAAACATTTGACTTGGTCTGGGTGAGGCTAAAGATAAAGCACTACACTTCTAATTTAGGTCAGTCTTTTTAAATGAAAGAAACGGCTCTTATTTATACAAAGTGAAACTTTTTGTTTGTTTTTGTCCTCCAGCTCCTCAGTGTCTTCCTTGGGATAAAACTATTGTTACAAAATCTTTTGACACTCCTTTCTTCTTTTTATACGCACCAAGAGAACAGGCTGTAGATATTTGCTCGGTTTTATCACAGCTGGTTACAATCCAAGGGTCACATGAATTGTCCTTTTCTGTTTGTCCACAACGTGACACTCAAACTGGTCCTCTAAGTTTTTTTTACTTTGGTCTTTGTGTTTGGACCACTTGAGGTGGGTTGCCCTCAAGTCTATTTAGGATAGTCATGTTATATTTGTAACCAGCTTATGCAAATATTTAACTTTTTAAGATGTTTTTGACTGTTCAGTTTGCAATATAAGAAATTTTATGTAAATAAATTTTTTAAAACAAGACCTGTTCATTGTCACATTCTTTATGTGCCCCCAATTAAATCTGTGGCAGTTAACCTATATTGGTGATGTGCAAATACCTTGGCCTTGAGTCACATGGTCCTCTGACTTATGTTTCAGCATAATTTGAATATTTTGGCTAACGCTGCAGACGTGTCTTAATGTAAATAATCCTGTAAAGGGAGAATATGAGTGAAGGGAAAACAGGTCATCACACAGAATCAGTGAATTGCATCAGCAACATGCTGTGGGTAACAATTACTAGGTACAGCCATTTGTATTTCACAAATATGCTACCATTGGTTAATAAACATAATAAATAAAACTACTGTATGTAAAGGGGATTTACGTTTCACCTAAATAGGCGTTCCTGTCGTTCTTTGAGTGCCGCTGCCCTGCAACGTTTGGCTCCAACCCTTAAAAAACTCACCTGTATAGCCTTAGTAATTCTGAAAACGGCTTGTTCAGGTGTGTTTGATTTGGGTTGGAGCAAAAGTCTGCAGGACAGCGTCACTCCAGGACCGACGTTGCCTATCCATGACCTATATTTCAGACAAAATGTAAGGTACTTTTCCACAATGTATAACCTGTGGTAATAGTTGCTCTCTACCGCCACTCAGAGATCACTTCCTGCTAACTTGTATCTCGTCGGTCAAACGCAGTGGGTAAACATGGTAGGTCCTGCTAATTCAGACTAGATAAAGTCGAAATAAAAGGCTTGTCTTGTTCTTTATACATGTAAATAGACATAGGCCTATACTGTATTTACACCTCACAATGGTTTCAGTAGCCTAACAACAAAAGTGAGATTACAAATTATAGACACCTGCAAATTTACCACAAATCGCGTTTACCTCAGGAAATTAGTAACAGAATACTGGGTGAGCATTTAATTGAAATAATTAGCAAATGAAACATTTACAAAGCATAAATGTTTTTAAAATCTAGGCTATATATCACATTAGGAAGTCATCTAGCAGACATTTTGCTAATTGTGGCGCCAAGAACAATTCGTATTGGGCGAGGTTAACCCATAACATATGTTATGGAAATTCATTAAAAACGTAACGCACCTACTGAATTCAGGTTTTCCAAATCATTAAACGTGTACATTTTAAGGCACTTTGCAAGTACGTAGACTGATGTCAATAAATGGATGTCAATACATGGTGACAATGCAGAAATGTAAAATTAACAATCAGTGCTTAAAAGCATAATACTAATTTTTTAGGTTTCGTTGCCATCTAGTGGACAAGGATGGAACAGTTTGACACGTCGACCCACGACAGAGCAATAAAATTAAGCTCAACTTTACATTTGTTATTTATTATGTCAAACTTTATACATTTATTCGTTTTGCATGTCCCTTTTTCCAGTGCTCAAATACAAAATCCAAGCAACACATAAAACAATATAAATTCTTCATACATGCCAAAGAATCATTCAGCCAACTAGTCAAATAACCTTATTACTTCAAAAATAACTTATCATGGCAATAATCAAGCAAGTGCATAGCTTTTCACAGTGATAAATAATGCAACGTGCAATGTTTCATAAGGCAGAAAAGCATGTAAACCAGCTAGAGATGCAAAGCCTTTAAGGAAAGTAATTCTCAGCCACGGCACGTAAAATGATTTTAGATACATAAAAAAAGTAATATAACTTAATTAAATTACTAAGCGATCACTTTTTTTGAAACCTCTGAAATTTATGTAATTAATCATTGTTTTAACATATAGATACTTCAAGTTTCTGTTAATTACAAAAAGTCAGAAATACCAGAGGAAATATCTTTTTAGTTGACATTTGAATATTGTCTTGGACAACAGGTTACAACCATGGCTCTAGGAAGCAGCATACATTTCCAGAGTTTTGAGAGACAAGTAAAACACGAGAACACTGTGCTATTCTTCTTGCCAAATGCTTAAATAAGTAAACTGAAAGACAACATCTTTAAAACAGCACAAGCCTGGACAGAGTGATCTACAGTGGCTGGTCTTTGCCTTTGGTCAGAAATATGTTAATCAGCCTACATATGCACATTTCTCCCTTTGGGAGACACAAGTGTCACACACAGAGCTCTGGTCTATGAAGCTACTACACAATAAATCACCTGTGTGGCCTGTTGTAGACTGACAGCTGCTGCCATGCGACTAGTAAACTACAGCTGAAACGCATGCGGATCTCGTGTGAATCTGATACTGGGAGAGGTGTCTGACTTTCCTCCTGCTGAAAGTATCCCGACTGTCCCGTGGCAGAAGGGCGCATTTCAGGAATAGCTGGTCCAGAATATTAACAATCTAAACAGGCTCAAGATGGCTCATTGCTGAGAGGGACAGGTAGAGGCCCGTTGTTGTTGTTCATAACGTCGTCCAGATCTTCATCTTCTATAACCACTATAAAATAAAGTTCATCTTAATTTACAAAGCGATGAAAATTTGGGTCATGGTTTAGTGTTTAGTTACAGTGTGCACAGTGTAATTAAATCACTATAGAATTACATTAATGAACAAGGTTTAACCTTACTTAAAGGGATAGTTCACCCAAAAATGAAAACGAAGAGTTCAGATGCAAAACCCTCTAAAAGCTACCTTGGTCAAAAATGAGATGAGACTGAGTGAATGCTTTAGATACATAGTATACGTCCATCAAATACTTTTACTTCTAACTCGCTAAATCCCAGCCTTAGCCCAATCAGAACTACTGGTACTTAGGTAGAAACCTATACATAGGAGCCTGATAAAAATGTTTTTTTTTTTTAAGAAAAACGTCAAATGAACTTCATCAAATTCTGTCTTGCACATTTCAAACCCGTAAAACCTTTGTTTATCTTTGGAACACAAATTAAGATTTTTTTTTAATTTCTTTGTGCACAAAAAGTTTTCTCGTAGCTTTATAAAATTAAGGTTGAACCACTGATGTCACATGGACTATTTTAAAAATGTCCTGCACCTTGAATGTGGTTGTGTTGCTGTCTACGGAGAGTCAAAAACCTCTCAAATTTCATCAAAAATATCTTCATTTGTTTCACGAAGATGAATGAAGGTCTTAAGAGTTTGAAACGACATGAGGGTGAGTAATTAATGACAGAATTTTCATTTTTGGATGAACTATCTCTTAATATGTAAATATTTAAATAAATATGTAATTCCATAAGTTATTAGAATTGCATTAGTTATTATAGGCACTTTTCTTAATACATCACCAAAAACCCCAGTATTTTATTAACAAACTGTGCCCTTTTTATCTTATATTTTCAAGTTTGTTAGTATTTTTGAATCTTCATCGTTGAATTTGTACACAATTATTCTTAAAAAACTGGATATTTGTAGAAATATCAAGAAATAATAATAAAATCTTGGTTACATGATATTTTTTAGCAAAAGCGACACATGAAACTGTCAACCCTGTTACCATATATGATTTTGTATTGTAAACAACTGATTATTAAAAAATGTATGTTTGTAGAAATATCAGCATTAAATCATTTAAACCATTTGTAATGTCATAACCTTGAGCACAATGCTAACTAAATTAGCAATAAAACTGTCAACCCTGTTATGAAAAGGCTTTTAATTCAGTTTTAAATGGCACAATGTACTTTATTAAAGCTTAAAGAGCTTCTTTACCTTATACAGTGTTTTAAATCTTCTAAATATGTATATGAAATTGACATAAAAACACATTTTAAATACATTTCCTGCAAGATGTGGTGAAAAATCATAAATCATCCAAATAAATGAAACAGAAAAACACTGCTGACCTCTCTTTGACCATCCAATGTGTCCAAGTCTTTATTATTTTACAGACACTTGTAGTTTATGTTGATATATATATATATGTATATAAAGCATTTGAAACAAGAAGCTCAGAAATGCTAGAAGAAAATGAGTCCATGGAGACCGTTAAATGTTGTACCTTAAAAACCACGATTAATATTTCTGCAAACATACGGGTTTCAGTTTACAGTTCAAAATTAGAAAAACATTACTGACCTCTCTTTGACCGTCCAATTTGTCCGAGTTTGGGGGCCCTCTGGCCTAACCTCCGTTGAGGAGATTCGGGGCTCAAGCAGTCTCTGTTGAACTCAACCCGCAAATGCTGCATCTGACACACCGAGTCACGAGGACTCGGTTGAAGTTGCCCCGAGGGCGGCAGGAGCTCGGGCATATCCGTCGTGTCAAACATCCCTGCAGCTGGAGTTTCTTCCCGGTTTCCAGCGGTGACGGTGTCTGCTTCTCCGCTGCTCATCAACGCTTCCTCCGCGCCCGTGTGCTCCTTCTCCTCCTTCTCCCTTCCACCGCAACAGTACAGCATTCAGAAGTGTAGCGGACGACGAAACGGACGTAGGGAGGATGTAACAGTTATTTTCAGTCTATACGTTGGCTGGTGTATCAGTTTGTTCAGTGTTAGCAGTTTGTCGTAGTCTCTGCAGTGAGCTCGTGTTTCATTCCACTTCGTTATTCAGGCGGAAAACTGCAGAATTCAACTGCTCTTGACCAGCATCCCTCGGTAATGACAGACTTCGTGTTCCGTGTGTCTTCCAGTCAAAGGATGCAGAGGACCGGATGGCGTAAGCTCCTCTCTCTGAGAATCACATTGGTCATTCACCCACGCTCCTTGAATGACTTTATGATGTTTTTGCGACTAAACACGACCACGAGAGAATATTTACTGCCCTCTTAATTCCATTTAATCCCTAATCAAAATTCTTAAAGATATGTCTAGAGGATTTCTATTGAATTATGTAACAAGTTTGGAATTAATAAGATGTTATAAAAAAAGATTCTAAGGCTATCTATCTATTTATCTATCTATCAGTTTGTCTTTTGAATGTATGAATATAGTGTGTGTGTGTGTGTGTGTGTGTGTATACATGGTTATATTTTAAGATGTCAGTGTAATTACATAAATACGCAAACACTGAGTAATATTTATTAACAAGCACTTATTTTATGGTTAGGGTTTGGTTAGTTACTAACCACAATACAACATGTTCCCAAGTACTATGGGGACATTTGGTCCTATTTTGAAAGACCTACTTCTTGTTTTGTGTTAATGTTGGAATTGTGTAGGGAAAACACATTAGAATCCTTCATGACTGGCTGCAAATTTTAGAAGGAATTCCAATAGGAATTTCAGACTAGGGATGTTGTCTCTGTCAACATTTCAACAGAGACAGGAGGAAGATTTCATGACTCAGGGATTCCCAATCCTACACCCCCTTATGTCATGACTGGGTATACTGCCCAGCTGTACTCCAGCTTACAATTTACTGACTCTAATCTTGGAACCAAACTAATAAATCTGTAGAGAAAGTTGTAACTCTGCTCATCTTTAATCACAATCTGTCTCTGAAATTACTGAAGGGTACACAGCTCATCCTGTGCATCTTTAAGTCATGCTTTCAGTAAATACATAATGTGAAACAACTAAAGATGCTGCATCACTTAAAGGGATAGTTCACCCAAAAATGAAATTTCTGTCATTAATTACTCAACCTCATGTTGTTCCAAACCCATACCTTCGATGATCTTCAAAACACAAATTAAGATATTTTTGATGAAATCTGAAAGCTTTCTGACCCTACATCCATAGACAGCCATAGAACTGACACATTTAAGTCTCAGAAAGGTAATAAGGACATCATTAAAATAGTCCATTATTCTTGTAGTTTCATGAAATTACGGTTGAACCACTGATGTCACATGGATTATTTTAACACTGTCCCTATTACTTTTCTGGGCCTTGAACGTGGTTGCATTGCAAGAGGGTCATAAAGCTCTTGGATTTCATCAAAAAAATCTGCATTTTTGGGCGAACTATCCCTTTAAGTCATCAGAATGTAAAAAACAATAGGAAGAGAATGGACCTTTCTCACATTTCCGGGTTTCTCTTAACGGAAGTTGCCATAGTTGGGTAAAATGTGAGAGCAGTGAATGGGAGTGTACCACAAACATATTTTTTGCATTCCCATTTGCTCAAATAACAAAACTATCTATCTCTCAGTTTGTCTTTCTGTTTTATCTTTTGAATGTACGAATATCAGTCTATCTATCAGTTTGTCAGTTTTTTGCATTCCCATTTGTTCAAATAACGAAAGAAAAACTTCACAATAGTATTTTCACAACTTTCATTCAAAGGAAATAGATAGAGAGAGACTGATATCAGCAGTCAGAAGAGAAAACAACGTCAAATTTACTGTCCCTTCCACAGACGTGGCATTAGAAACACACTCGCATTAGCGTTAACTTTTTTTTGTAACTTGATGAAAAGGTGATATAATACAAAGTATAGTGTTGTAAATGTACATACATTTTTAAAAACAAAATCTAAATATGAAAAAGACTTATGATGATGATGACCATTAAAAGCTTGGCTAATGTCATTGTGAACTTACGTAACCTGTAAAATGTTTCAGATACTTCCTTATGATTCTATAGCAACTGTTAAACCACTGAAAACAAAAGCCTCTGTAAAAAGTTGTGCAAGGACTGTAATCATCATTTTAATATTTCTGCATGATGTCAAGATATGAGTTTCAGCGTGTTACTGAGTCCAACCTTAATATATTGCATTTTTCATGAGTGAGAGGCACTTATGGGAAATGTTTAATGGATGCTACTGCTAACAGGATTTCTTACCTCAGCAGAGAACATTCAGCAGTGGGGGGAAAAAAAAAACCCAACACAGCTTTCATCTGACAAAAACTCTGAATATGAATCTCACTTTTTCTGATTTTCTGATTTTGTTCTGTTAGAGATATAGCCTGGCTATTTTCTACCAATGACAGGTTTTGAATTTCACATCATAACCTTTTGAAAATACTTTTAAAGATGTCTGGATATATTTCTGACTTGTTCTCTGAGACTGTTTTTATTTTGTGGTTTCCAATGATTCCTTTGTACAGTCTTACAAAAGGTGCAAAAGCTGCCATGGTGGCTAATATGTGACCCTGGACCACAAAACCAGCCATTAGTAGCACAGGTATATTTGTAGCAATAGCCAAAATTACATTGTATGGGTCAAAATGCCAAAAATCATTAGGATATTAAGTAAAGATAATATTCCATGAAGATATTTAGCAAATTTCCTACCGTAATATATATATATATATATATATATATATATATCAAAACTATATATATATATCAAAACTTACCCTCAGCTTTCTAACAGTTACATCTCGGCCTAATATTGTCCTATCCTAACAAGATAACAACCATACATCAATGGAAAGCTTATTTATTCAGCTTTCAGGTCTCAATTAAAAATGACCCTTATAACGGGTTTTTTAGTCCAGGGTCACATATGTACACTTTAGGTACTATTATGCACCTTTGAGGTACTAATATGCAGGTGTCTAATAATAAGGTCCTAACAATGAGGTACTAATATGCTTTTGAAAAGTTACTGCCTCATTGACAGCCTTCTCACCTTTATTCTGAGAGTGTAGGCATTCATGTCAACAGTTTCATGAAAACCTGTTGTATACATATTTTGCAAACATTAAGCATGTCTGGGTTCTTCATATGCAAAAGAGCAATGCAATCTTGTTCTCCACCCTGCTTTGTGTATTTGCTTTTTTTAGTGTATTGCTTGAAGATGCTGCTGCTGCAAACAGGTCTAACAGGTTAAGGATGTTTCCTTTAGAGCCAGTGTGATGATCTTTTTTTCGTCTTGCACTTAGTATAAAACCAAGATTGTGATCACGGATTTAGAAACAGCAGATACTTTGCATTACGCTGGACCTGTCAGCACAGAGGTAAGTGGAGATATTCTACGAAGATATTCAGAATCAGATCTTTTCATTATTCTTATCTATATTTTTTTTGAACATTTTGTATTAGGACTCATATAGCTTTCACTGTGACACCTGTGAGTTCTTTCTGAATGCAAGCTGTAAACACTAAATTTTAAGCTGTGATCTCTTATATGAAGAAAACATCTTTAAAAAACTTGAATTATTAAAATACAAGTATTAAATGAATAATATAATAGTATATATCATAATTTCTATTTAAATTTCAATTATATGCTGCCAGTCAAAACTTTGGAATAATAAAGATGTTTTAAATGTTTTTGAAAAAAGTCTCTTATGCTCAACAAGGCTGAATTTATTTGTTAAAAATACAGTAAAAACAGTAATATTATAATAACAGTAAAATATTGTTCCATTTTGGAATAACTGTTTTCTATTTCAATATATTTTAAAATGTACTTTTTTTTCCTGTGATGGCAAACAGCCATTGCACCAGTCTTCAGTGTCACACGAGCCTTCAGAAATCATTTAACATGCTGATTTTACTACTAAAGAAACATTTATTTATTATGTTGAAAAAAATTGCTGCTTACTATTTTTGTGGAAACTGTGTTACACTACCATTCAAAAGTTTGGAGTAAGTATGTTATTATTATTATTTTTTTTAATTCAAAGAAATTAATATTTTCATTCAGCATGGATGTTTTTAAATTGATCAAAAGTGATAGTGAAGACATTTATAATGTTACAAAATATGTCTGCTTCAAACCTTCTGGGGAAAAACAAAAATGTTAAGCAGTAGTATATATGGTATAGTGTATATAAGAAATCATTGGAGTATCTGTGATGCTGAAATCATATCATGCTACTCTGTTGTATATTTGTAGGTGTAAGCATGTCGAATCAAATGGTAGTCACGCAGCCGCAGCCTGTTATGGTGTCTAGAGATTCTGATCAGTGGGGGTCAGGTATCTGTGACTGTTGCAATGATGTGCCTGAATGTAAGTAATGTTTAAAATAAAATAAAAACACAAATTCTGCCATCATATACTCACCTTCATGTCATTCCAAACCTGTATGACATACATTCTTCTGTGGAATATAAAAGATCCTTTGAATAGTATTTCCTACTCCTACGACTGCTGTCGTAGATCAGAACCATCTTAAAGTTACAGGGACAGATTCCCTGAAGCATCCAGCAGTTTCACCCCTGGCTAGATTTAAACTTATAACCTATGTTTTGACTTACCTGCTTACATCGTTACCATTCAGGCTACTAACACCTCCAAAGCATTTAGTTGTGTAGATCGTGTCATTAAAGCCATGTAAAGCATTATAGCCTAATAAATATTATTAATACGTCTCTCTCTGTGAACAGGCTGCTTTGCTTACTGGTGTTTGCCGTGTTTCACGTGTATAAAAGCCAAAAAATTCGGTGAGTGCTTGTGTCTCCCCCTGCTGGATTTCTTTGGTATCGTCCCACCCATAACCATGTCCATAAGGGTCTCAATGCGCCAGCGTTATGGCATTAAGGTAAGAATCATCAACAGAATGTACTGCACTTTTAGAAGAGACCGGGGCTAACTGTCACATATTCAATATCTAAATAACTATAAGGTTAACATGTTACTACAAAATGAGTTGTATCCACTTTTTTCTTGAAGGTGGAATTAAGTTGGGTGGGTGACACTTCCGGTTCCCTTAATTCCCTTAATAGGGAATTAAGGGTTAGAATAACAACGTGCAGTAAACAGTAAAACTGTTTGCGCTACAAACCAATGTGTTCATAATTAAGATAATACATTAAAATAATATGGTAAGACACACCAATTTGCAATATCAAGCAGAAAAACGAGCTGTTTTGTACAGCTAAAAATAGCTTGACTGGATGAGACCGGAAGCCACACCCATAAAATGGCCACGCCCACTCTTACATGAAGAAAAAGGTGGATAGTGATGTAGGCTGATGTAATAATAGTATTTTTGTGTTGATTTGCAGGGTAACATGTGCCATGACTGTTTGCTGGTCACATTCTGCAGAGCTTGTGTTTGGTGTCAGATGTCAAGAGAGATGAAGGCACGTGATATACAAATCACTCTTGTTGGTGCCAGGTATTTGTAATGTGTTGTGAAGCAGCTGTGGTGATGTGTAAATAATAAGAATCATAAGGAAAATCCTGACACACTGAAAGGCAAATATATTTATTAATATATCTTATTAACTGAATACATCTCTACAACCTGAATCATTTTATATTGCATTTAAATTGTAAGATGCTTATAAAAATGCTGATTTTCTGTATGTCCCTGATGCAATTTGTGATGGAACGCAAGGATACCATCTCTTTTTCTACTAAATGTAATGTCTGTATTGTTGTGTATCTATAATGTGAGTTACTCAATTTGTAATCGGCATCACAAATATCATGACAAGTGTGATCAGCTAAATTAGTATTTGACATATCTGGATAGATGTGATAGCGTTGTATTTGTGACAATAGTGAATGTACTCAACTTCTTAAAAACCTACAAATTTGAAAATGTTTCTGTTTTTTGATATGTAAAGCTTTTTAAAACAATACACAAATGATTACTCACTTTCAAAAATTGCTTGGGAAAATCACATTTTTGTCACCAGGACTGAGTTTTACTTTAAGCAAACCTTAAAGAAAAGTATAGAAATGTATATTGTTTCCAAACATGTTTGCTTTTACCATGATTGCCTTTATTTTAAGACTGAAAATATTTCATATCTTTCACTTGTGTTGTTACACAATAAATTTTAATAATTACCTTTGACACTTGCCTGTTCGTGACTCTGGAAAGGTGTATTTGAGTGTGTTAGGGGCTCTGAAACAAGTTTAGCAAAATTCCTGTGACTGTGACTTTGTTGATGCAGTAGTGGCTTCTTATTACTCTGATTACATTATTATTATTAGAAGTAGTAGTAGTGGATATGACTTTATTATAGATTAGATTTTATAGATTATAGAAGTTTTTGGCTTTTTCATTATTATGGTTTTATTTTTAATCTCTTTTGATGTTGATGTGGATGTTGGCATTGTCACATTGAGCATCTATAACGCATGTACTGTGTGTTTTGTGTCCCCCTGCTGGACATTTCCTATAAATGCAAAAAAAAAAAAACAACAACAACAACCCACGTCAAGTGACAGCATACCTGCAAAACAACATTTTTGCAAAAAATCAAAAAATAGCATGAAGGTATGCCACCATCCAGCAGAGCAAATTCTTAACCTCTTCCCTATAGCTGTGTGTGTTTCTCTCTGTAGTCAGTATGAAAGCCTAGTGCAAAAAAGAACATAGGTTCAAATAAGAAATAAAGTTAGATTGTGAGATAATTCCTCACTTATAAAGTTGCAATTGCAGGCCACAATAAAACGTTACACATAAAACACATTTAAAAAGTAATTATGAGAAACATCATCGCAGTTGTGAGATATAAAGTCGCCCTAACCCTAGCCTAAACAGTACCGGTGAAACCACTGTATTATAGGCCATAATGACATTTTTGCGCTTTTTATTTTTAATTAAATTATCAGTGGGTGTTAAATGTTGACGATAACCAACCAACCTTAATCCCACGACTGTAAATATGCTTTTAAGTTTAAACGACAGGTCAGGGTATCTCCTCCCACGCTGTCATATCATTGGACAGAAGAACCGATGTTCATGTATATTAATCAGGAGTGAACTGTACTGACGGCATTTTTGTCACCGTGCCAATATAAACAGTCAAATTTCTTGCCGCTGGAATCTACTATCGTTTCATGAGAAGTCGTTATCTTAAAAAAGAATAGTAGAATAAAGAATAGTTCAAACGTAAATCTCAGTTTGAAATTAACCATAAGAAACAGGTAAACAACTGGTGCTTTTTTGTAATTGCCAAAATGAAAGCCAGCTAGATCTTTGTTAAAGATTTTTGTACTGCTGTCACATTTATTGTATAGAAAATAGCTGCCCAATATCTCCAATGAAGGCAGGTTTTGAACAACATCTACTAGCCAAGTGGCAAACTAGGCTACTTCATCTGCTGCTGGCTAAACAGCAGCTCTACCTCATGTTTCAATCTGCTGGATATCCTACAACTCTTCTGGTGTGACTTATTTCAGTCTTCAAGCTGAAAGAAACTGCTGCTTTTATTAAATAATGTAATTCCAAAAATCTAACTTGTGATGCAGTCTGTTGTGATCCATACCATGTTTGTTCATTTAGGCTGGAGAAAAACTGATCTCCCGGCTGAGCCCGGTTTCTCCCACGGGTTCCTTTCCTCCATTTCTGTTGTCTGATGGAGTTTGGGTTCCCCAGGTGTCACTGTCACATAGACAATATTAATATTTAGGGGTTCAAACAAGTAGTGCTGAAACCCTATTGTAATTGTTAGAATGGCTAAGGATCAGCAATTTCCATGTAAAACTGATCGCACACACCAAACCATAAGTTTGAGACTTGAAACTTGGAGGGTTGGTAGTACTCACACCACCGACAACATCACCAAGGCTTGCCCCAATCGGCCTGACGGAGGCACTACAGCGATCAAAAGGACTAAATCGCTAACTCCTAAACCGTCAGTCGCTGGCTTGTGTCTTATGTCGTTGAAATCCTTGGCTCACACCGGACAAAACGCATGCCTCATATTTGATCGTGAGCCTGCATGGCGAAATTTTCGGGTATTTTAGATTTTTTGAAAAACCTACTTTTGCGCACTAGTCCTAGGTTTTTCACCAGATCGGAGCCAAACCAGTGCAGAAAGATTCTCTGCAGAGTGAATATGAATAATTATTAAAAAAAGTTGAACTTTCGACTCGCTGTCACAAAGGGACGCCAAAACGTTCAAAAAGGGCAGGGCCACTTTTAGTAAAATGCATATAACTCCTGAACAGAATGAGATATCTTCATCAAACTCAGAACACGTATGTAAGAGCTCAATCCGAGGTCACAGGAAAAAAAAAAACATGGAGCAAAGACAGAAAAAAACATAAAAATGGCAACAACTACACAACCATTTGTCCTATCAACATGACAATTGTGTTGCACAATCTTGGTGCAAAGTGCCACAAGTGTCTATAAGAACATTTTTGTATATTAAAAAAACATGGCTGCCATTGGCCCATTAAGTTCACCTATTAGACAAGGTTAGCAGAGGCCAGTCAGAATGAAACTCAGTGGGCCTGTTTGACTCAAGGCCCCAAAGGTCTATGAGAAATTTTAAAGAAATATTGCATTTTTCAAGTGTGTAAATGCATGTTTTTTTTCACACATACATACAATATTCATATCATACAATAGAACTCCTCATTTCGAACAACTCTGCCTCTAGAACCACTGCTGTCAATCAAATCGTTTGTTAAATGATTGAGAAGATGTAAAAAAAGCTAAAAAAAGAAGAGCTACTTTTGCGAACTAGTAAAATGCTTATTACTCCTGAACGGAATGAGATATCTTCGCCAAACTTAGAACAAGTATGTAAGAGCTCAATCAGAGGTCACATGAAAAAAATTGCAGAGCTTGGCCACTTGGTGCCTATAAAATGCCTATAACTACACAAATATTTTTCCTATCAGCATGAAACTTGTTTGCACAATCTTGGTCCACAGTTCCACAAGTGTCTGTAAGAACATTTGCGTATCTTAAAAAACATGGCCGCCATTGGCCGATGAATTTCACCTATTAGACAAGGTTAGTGGAGGCCGATTGGAATGAAACTTGGTGGGCCTGTTTGACTCACAGCCCCAAAGGTCAATGAGAAATTTGAAAGAAATATTGCATTTTTCAAGGGTGTAAACGAATGTACATTGTGTAGTTTTTCGCACATACACGCAGTATTCGTATCTTATGATAGAACTCCTAATTTCGGACAACTCTGCCTCTAGAACCGCTGTCAGTCAAATCGTTTGTTAAATGATTGAGAAGATGTAAAAAAAGCTACTTTTGCGAACTAGTCCTAAGTTTTTCACTCAGTCTGGAAAAAAAAAACAAAAAAACACTGCAGTTCAATTCTCTGGACTCTCTAGGTCAATAACTATCATAAGAAAATGTTGAAATTTACCCACTGGGAAGCTATAACGAGGTAATTTAGAAAAGGGGTCTGTCCAAGTTTACCCCAAATCCTGTAAAGCCTAAAGGAAAAATCAAAACTTCACAAAACCTGCTGAGCACATGCAACGGGTGATTCTAAACAAGCATGCAAACTTTTAAGGAGATCAGACCACAGTTGGCGCTACAGTCATGAACGTTAAAAAACATCATATTTCTAAGGCAAATTACCCATATTTTTCAATCATTGATTTAAGTGGTTAAAGGCTTACTCAACAATATGTAATGTCTTTTTCCATATTTGCATAAATGCCTTAATGCACTTGAACCCCGGTAATTGCTGCTTGCAGCTATATTACTATTATTGATATTATCAATTTGATGGCACTGACACTATCGGATGAGATCAAAACTTGAAGTGAATTAGGCTGAATAATGACACACTCTAGAGCTGCTTTGTAGCTGAATCGGATTTGATCTTGACAGAAGAATTCTGCAACATCAACAATGTTGTCGAGAGTCAATAGTAGATGGAAGTCACCTACATCTTGGATGGCCTGAGGGTGTCAAATTGTCATTATTCCTTTAAGATTCCTGTCTTTGTTAGCATAATTTACCAGAGAAATAACTGTTTATCTGTTGTTCATGAAGCTCTGCAATAGCAATTTCCAACTCTATCACTTTTCCATGCACTTTATTTCCTTATTAATTTAGTACCATTATTAAATCATTTTAAAATCCTACAGTAAGTATTGATCTTGGATTGTTTTTATACTGTTACACACTATCATTTAATATTTGTCATTGTGGTAAATGAGGGTGAATGTGGAACAGTGTCATAAACTGTTGATTTTCTGTCTCTTCTGCAAGAATGCAATTAGGGAAGGAGAGATTCCATCACATCCGTTCGTGCTGAATCAGACAACACAACCCCCTTTTTCTCTTTACTCACTTTTCTAAACATGTTTTCTAGTTTAGCTGCATATTTTCCATGGTTCAGTAAAAAAACTTGCACATAAATACATCCACTTTTACTTTCTTTTGACAGAAAAAGGAGCAGTTGCACTAGAAAGAGTAAGTAACCCATTTCTTATTGTTTCTCTTTTTCTTCAGCAGTTAAACCAAATGTATACGTTACAATCTGTCTTTTCAAAAATTGGCGAGGGTTGAAAAAACAAGGTGAGAATTTTTATATGTGTTTAGAATTGTTTCCTCTTTTGAAATGGCTGTCTACTACTCAGATGCTAAATGCCCTATTTATTCTATCTGTGTACAGTAGTAATTAGTCCATTTTTTTTTAATTACTTTGCAAACCTGAACACAAAATCATGTTACTTTCAGCCTACATAAAACATGCTACATGAAAAGCATTTCCTCAAATGTTGTCCAACATTGAACTTGCCAAAAAGGGTTGATAGAACATCAGTTTCATTCTAAATGCTGCAAAGTGTGCATGAAATTAGAGTTTCATATATCAAATAACACATCACTATGATCAGTGAAATCTTAATGTTTTTATCATCTTTCCACATAAGCAAGATCAAATCATTATGGCTACTGTAGTTGTGCAACAGCCTCTCGGCAAGGTTGGGAGGGAAGCTTGGAATTCAGGAATATGTGATTGTTTCCAGGACTTGAGTTCTTGTAAGTATGCTTAAAGCCATTTTTACTGTTCATTAGAATAACATGCAAATGAGATCACATCATGTGCATTTTTGGCCCACAGGCTGCTATGCCTACTGGTGCTTTCCTTGCTTTGCCTGCTCCACCACTGGGGAGTTTGGGGAGAGCACCTGTCTGCCTCTGTTGGACATACTCGGCCCAGCTCTCATGGCTGCGTTTGGAATTGGAGTATGCGTTCCGCCTGTTGGTCTGGCAATGAGGGTGGCAGTTCGCTACAAATATCAAATTGGGGTGAGTTTCTCCTGTCCCTCTACTGATAAAAGAAAGAGGGCCACAAAACAATAATTTGTTTGTATGTTTTGCAACAGGGCAGTATCTGTGAGGACATCATGGTGACTTGCTGTTGTATGTGGTGTTCCTGGTGTCAGATGAGTAGAGAAATCAAAGCACGCAAAAACGTCATTAACATACATTCCGTGGTTCAAACAGTTCCAGTGGCAGTCAACCCACAAGTTGTCGCTATGCAGCAGCCGAGAGTGGTCGGTGCGGCACCGGTAGGAGTTGGTCCTGGAGTTCAGATGGCACCAGTTAATACTGGTGTCACAACAGTTGTTATGTAGAGGTTCAAGTCTGGAGGTCTGCCACATGTATCTTGCTTGAGTAATGTCATAAATGACCCATAGTGTAATAGCTAATCTGTTTAATCAGTATAAATGATTTTGCGTGAATGGGTTGGGTGCATTTGGAAATTGTGTTTAAAGGCCAATTCACCCGCACAGACAAATGCCAACAAACAAGTTTGTTGGGTTTTGTTGAATCAGTGTGTTACCCTTGTCTGTGTCTGTTGATCAATCAGCATATATTGGTGTCTGTTTGGGGTGTGAATATGAAAGTTATTTTTCATAAAATTCTAAATTCAGTGGCCAACTTATTTGCTGGGGTTTGTCTGTGCGGTGTGAATTGTTCTTGTATTGTTACGTTATATTGTTTATTCTTTGGTAATCAAATGTATTCAAATGATTTATTTTTCAAATGATTTAATAAAAACAGAGTAAATTGTTACAGAAGTCTTTTTTTCTTCAAATCTAATGATTCTTGATAAAACAATTTTCTGTCTGTTAATAACTTTAAAGGGATAGTTTACCCAAAAATGAAAATGACCCTATGATTAACTCACCCTCAAGCCATCCTAGGTGTATATATACACTTCTGATAAGAAAAAAAAACAACAACTAAAAACCATTATTTCAACAAAAAGGCATCAAATGTTGTGTCATGCAGAGAATTCTGGGAATTTCAATTTACATTTTTTCACTGTAAATCACACAATGATTTTTCACTTCCAAAAACCGTGATTCTAAAAGTACTTTTCTGTAAAATTACATTAAATGTAATGTCTCAGGTTATGTATGTAATCATGAGGTGCTGCGTCCTCTAGCGGACACTATGGGGAAGCGTGACCAGTGTCTGAAGCATGTGTGAAACAACGCCAATCCTATTGGTCCATGTGGCCTGTGAAGTCGTAGGCGGGTGCCCGGAAGTATAAAAGGGCACCTGCTCAATTCGTCACCAACTTAGTTGTCTAAACGAGATGTAAACTGAAGGCTGAAGGCATGACGAGGGGACCCAGCATCTTGTTCCCTTTTGGGGAACCATGGCTACATGCGTAACCCAAGATGTTCTCCTTCTAGGGAACTCACGCTGCGTCCTCTAGCAGACACCATGGGGAACAAAATGCCAATTATGTCATGGTGAGGCACATCCCTGTGCACCTGGTGAGAGAGAACCAAGGAAGTGATAAACATACACCAAACTTTTCCTCAGAAAGGGGCCTAGCCATTGACGGCCCAGACTACTCACACAACCTGGCAGTTAAAGGGAAATAAAGGGTAACAACCTAACCAAGTGCATCAAAGACCGAGACAGCTGCCCAAATATTGTTCTTAAATATTTAAGAACTTTTGCCTCTCATCCAATCTGAATGCTTTAAAAAGTACAGCAAAGCTGAGATTCCCTACTTTTCCTGTATCAAGTTTGTCTCATTTGGATATTCAGAGGCTCTGTAGTGAACGTGATTACGTCATCATATTTTGATCGTATTGAATTGTCAGAGGAAACCAGTGTCCCACCTCCGTGCCCAGATTGGTTCAAACTGTCATCTATTTAACCAGTAAACATAGTTTTTGGACTTTTAAACCACCAATTAGCATGTTTCTTTGGAAATTTGAAAGTAAAAGTGAGTTTCACTCAAAGTGAAAGTAAAGTATGTCTTGCGTGCATGAAAACAAACACAAAATAACACATTTGCATGACAGCACTCTCTGAAAAAGCATAGAAAAACACACAGCAGAGCACTTTGACACAAAACAAAAACAAGGATGAAACAGCGGTAGATATCGGATAACGCACTGGAATTTATGTTTTCATGTGGCTATGCACTGTCCCGGTAAAATGTGGAATACAGCCAGTGGATCGATCCTTTTGGCTGTTATATTATGGTAATTCTTCTTATATAGTTTATAAAGATCTGTTTTCTGTTGCACTATATTTTTTTTTCTAATTTTGCGTGTAGTTTGTGAATCATTTGCACTGTTTGTATATTTGTTGCACAAGACCATTTGTGCAATTGTTTTCACTACTTGCTGCACTGCATTTGTTGTTCATACTCTGATTAAAAAAATATATTTCTCTGTTAAAAAAAAAATCTCACCTTTGAAAAATTTTTGAACACATCTGTATTGTCAGTAAACTAAATAGACCTCTTTTTCACTGAAAAGCGCCTATAACAACATTGTAATAAATGGCTATAACTTGCTTGGGGAATGTTATATGTAGATACATTTTTATTCTGAAGTGTAAAACACCCAAATACAACTTTCTAAAGAAAAAATCCAAACTTCATGAGTTTCTGTATGAGTACACAGTAAAAAACCTCCAACTGTTGCTTGTGATTTTCTTAAAATTTTGGAAATTCATTCATTCTTAGAGAAGACAAAAGGAAAACTGTGACTTTAAATTAGCTGGACTGAAACTTCACATTCTTCTGTTTACAGTGATGTATAGCACTTGATGCTGATTGCTGGAATAGGTCTGAAAAAAGCAAAAGTGAAGGCGTGTCTTGTGCCCCGAAAATGTCCTAGACCTTTAACGGTTAATGAGCTTGTAGCACTAAACACACGTGCTCTTTGTCGAGACGAAAACGCAAAAGCAGAATATGTCCTCCAGTGTTGGAATCCAAACATGGAGGCACACATTCCCTGAGGCACTGTTTAACTCAATATAGCGCTATTACTGGACTCGATAGCCCTAAAAAGAGCATCTAAATCCAACGAACCCTGTGATCTGAGTCTTCGCCATGCAGGCAGCATTCAGCTTAGTCATGGTGGCAGTATTTCCCATAGTGTCCGCTAAAGGATGAAACGCAAGTTCCCTGGAATTGGAATTACAGTTATGTACCGTATATCGTCAATATAGGGTCACTGGAAATACATGCCTCTATATACATGCCTCTATGGTGTTGCACTTGTATGATGAAGAGCTCAGGTACGAACCCCGTGAAACTACGGTTCGACAAAACAGCTCAGATAAGAAAGTTAAAATAGCTCGGCTGCATCAAAGAGAGTTAGAATTTAAAGAGAAAAAGGAGGAGTTGAAGAGATTCCATCACATTCATTTATGCTGAATCAGACAATTCTGATTCCGCACTGATTCATTAGAAATGGTTTCAGGTTTAGCTGTATTTGTGTGTATGTGTGTGTTTTTTTTAAATCTCACAAATATAAATACACCTGCAGTGAACAGTGGTCCTAATTTTGAAGGAAAATAAAGTGCATCCATCCATCATAAAAAGTATTTCATATGGCTTCAGGAGGGTTAATAAAGGCCATCTGAAGCAAACTGATGCATTTCTGTAATAAGACCAAGACTTTTCTTGTGAAAACCAAGTTTTGTTTACAACAAAGAAAAACTCTTTTCCTTGTGTCTTCTTGTGGCTTTTATCGAAATCCTATGACATTTTTCTTTACAAATCCTTCTTTAATGCTCATTAAATGTTAATTAAAAATTGTTTATTGTTTTTGTAGTATTTGTATACTGTTACGCTTTGGGCACTATTGTTTAATAGCATTTGCCATTGAAGTATATGAAGGCAAATGTGGAACTGTGTGATTTTTTTTTTTGTCTCTCTTGTAGAATTTCAAGAGAAAGAGAGCTGGAATTCAATGAGAAAGAGAGAGCTGGACAGATTCCATCACATCCATTCATGCTGAATCAAATATTTATTTTTTATTTTTTACCTTTTTCTCCACTCAAACCTACTCACTTCATTAGAAATGGTTTCAGGTTTAGCTGCATTTGTGTGTATGTAATCATTCCTTGTGTTTGTTTTCTTTGAAACCTCACAAATATAAATACACCTGCAGTGAATAGTGGTCCTAATTTTGAAGCGAAATAAAGTGCAACCATCTATCATAAAAAGTACTTCATATGGCTCCAGGGGAGTTAATAAAGGCCTTCTGAAGCAAATTGATGCATTTGTGTAAGAAAAAATTATAAATGTACAAATTTATAAACCGTAATATCTAGCTTCTGCAAACTGTCATACGCACGTTCATGAGAGAGTGGCATGGGACTTGCCGTAGAGATGCTGTAAGACTTAAGGTGTAGCATAAACTCCGGTGAGAATATGTTAGTCTCATAAAAACCAAGTTTTGTTTACAGCAAAGGAAAACCAGTCTCCTCTTGGCTTTTATCAAAATCCTTTTTCTTTACAAATCCTTGTTTAATGCTCATTAAATGTTGATTCAAATTGATTTATTGTTCTTGGAGTATTTATAAACTGTTACGCGTTGGGCACTATCGTTTAGTATCATTTTCCATTGAAGTATATGAAGGTAAATGTGGAACAGTGTGATTTTCTGTCTCTTGTGGAATTCACAGACCTACTCACTTCAGTAGAAACGGTTTCAGGTTTAGCTGCATTTTGTGTGCGTTTGTGGCTAACACCTTGTTTTTTGTTTGTTTTTTCACATATATAAATACACCCGCTTTTATTTTCTTATGACAGAAAACGGAGTGCTAGAAAGAGTAAGTAAACCTGTCACAATTCCAGTAAGAGAGAGAGAGAGATTAGGGTGAATTTAAATGGGTTTTTATTCACACAAGAGAGAATGCACAAAAGAGGGTTCAGAATAAACATAACATCATGACCAAATAATCAAACAAAACCAAAACGGGTTCAAACTTAGCTTGAAGAGAATAGTTGAACTAAGTCAGGTTGAAGGCAGGTTTTCGGGCAGGCAGACAGATAAATGATAAAAAGAAAGGGTAGCTGAGAGCATAGAGTCTGGCATCTAGCGAGTAGATCTGACAACTGACTGAGGGAAAGTCCTGGGTATTTATGGAGGTGAATGGTGATTGAGGACAGGTGCAGGTGATCAGAAGGCTGGTGATTGTGAACGAGTAGGTGTGGTGAAGGAATCTGACGGTCCGGATGTGTTCCTGACAAAACCTTTTCTTTTTTCTTTTTTTTAAAATAAATGTATAAGTTACACACAATGTGTTCCTTTTTAAAATGTGACAAGATGACGTAACAAAATGGGTTTAGAATTGTTTTTAACATTTTTAAGTCTTTTTTTTCTTTTTAAAAGTTTTTATACTACTCAGATGCTAAATACTATATTTATTCCACTTCTGTACTTTGGTAATCATATGTCACAACAGACAGCAGCCTAAATCATCTGTCTATATAATGAATATAAAAGAAATGTGACCCTGGATGACAAAACCAATCGTAAGTAGGTATATTTGTAGCAAAAACCCACAATGACTCAAAATTGTCGATTTTTCTTTTATGCCAAAAATCGTTAGGATATTAAGTAAAGATCATGTTCCATGAAGATATTTTGTCAATTTCCTACCATAAATATATCAAAGCGTAATTTTTGATTAGTAATATGCATAATATGCATTCGCTACAAATATAATATTAACGTGAGTTCTCCTTTCCCACTACTGATAAAAGAGGAGCTTAAAGAGGGCTACAAAACAATAAAATGGTTGAATTTGTTTCAACAGGGCAGTATCTGTAATGACATCATGGTGACTTGCTGTTGTGTCTGGTGTTCGTGGTGTCAGATGAGTAGAGAAATCAAAGCACGCAAAGCACAATCTGTCACTGTAGTGACCACACAACCCGTGATTCAAACCATTCCAATGACAACCACCACACGTTATCTCTACATAGTAATCTGTTGGAGTGACACCGGCACCATATTCTTTTACAGTTCAGATGGCACCAATTCAGTCTGTCACAACAGTTGTTAAACAGAAGTACTGCTGCTTGTATCTCACTTAAATAATGATGATAGACAAATATATAGACACAATATATATATATACTATACAAGCTAATGCATAGTGTAATATATATCCAGCTTAAATGATTTTACACAAATGGCTTGGGTGCATTTGGAAAGTACCTGTGTCTTTATTTTATTTATTTTCTGATGATTCTTGATTAAATATTTGATCGTGATTAAAAAATTGACCTTGTCTGTGAATAACTAGCTGAAGTTAGGGGAAGTTGTAATTAATCATGATTAATAGCATAATAATACATTTATATTCTTATAATTTCACATTGAACCTTCAAATTAATGCATAAAGATGGTACATTTTAAGCATGTTTAATGCCAGCTTTTTACTAAGTAGACTATTATTAATGCAGTATTGGTACCAGTACTGCTACTGATGCCTATTAAATTTTCTCCTCAATCTTAGCTATTACAGTTCAAGTGAAATCCATTATTTTTACCATTTAATAGGCTCTGAAAAATATAACAGCTTTTAATTGAAGTGATTTTAAAACAATCTTCACATAAACTATATAGATTAATCTCTATTTAAGCTACAAAAGCTAATAAGCAACTAGACAGTGACAGATTGAGACATAGCGACAGAGTGATTTCTCTTTTTCTTTTGTTCTTTGATTTACATCAGTGACAGACTCTGCATGTTTCACTTTTAAAGCAGCTATGTCTATTTAAAACCTGACACACATGGATTTGACACATACAGTGGCATGCTAATGTTGGGGAACCCCTTACAGAATTTGTGAAAATGTGAATAATTTTGACAAAATAAGACAGATCATACAAAATGAGTGTTGTTTTTCATTTAGTACTGTCCTGAGTAAGATGTTTTACATAAAAGATGTTTACATACAGTCCACAAGACAAAAAAAACAAAACAAAACAATTTTGCAGAGCTCATTTCGACAAGGTAAAAAGGTGTTGTTTTACACTACCACTGAGAATTTTTAACCAAAGTACAGGTGCATCTCAAAAAATTAGAATACTGTGAAAAAGTACATTTTTTGTTTGTAACTTATTTAAAAAAACTGAAACTTTCATATATTCTAGATTTATTACATGTAAAGTAAAACATTTCTAAAGTTTTTTGTTTTAATTTTGATGATTAGAGCTTACAGCTGATGAAAGTCAAAAATCCGGTATCTCAAAATATTAGAATATTTACATTTGAGTTTCATTAAATGTCCATCCCTACAGTATAAATTCTGGGTATCTCTTGTTCGTTGAGACCACAAGGTCATTACTGAATGGGGTGGCTGTTTACAGAGTGCTGTATCAAAGCATTTTAAATGCAGAGTTGACTGGAAGGAAGAAATTGGGTAGGAAAAGGTGCACATGCAACAGGGATGACCGCAAGCTTGAAAAAACTGTCGATTCAAACACTTGGGAGAGCTTCACAAGGAGTGGAATGAAGCCGGAGTCAGCGCATCAAGAGTTACCACGCTCAGACGTCATCAGGAAAAGGGCTACCAAGCCACTTCTGAAACAGAAACAACGTCAGAAGCATCTTACCTCGGCTAAGGAGAAAATTAACTGGACTGTTGCTCAGTGGTCCAAAGTCCTCTTTTCAGATAAAAGTCAATTTTGCATTTTATGTTGAAATCACGGTCCCAGAGTCTGGAGGAAGACTGGAGAGGCACAGAATCCAAACTGCTTGAAGTCCAGTGTGAAGTTTCTGAAATCAGTAATGCTTTGGGGTGCTGTGACATTTGCTGGTGTTGGTCCACCGTGTTTTATCAATTCCAAAGTCAATGCAGCCATCTACTGGGAGATTTTGGAGCACTTTATGGTTCCATCTGCTGACAAGCTTCATGGAGATGCTGATTTCCTTTTCCAGTAGGACTTTAGCACCTGCCCACAGTGCCAAAACCACTTCCCAGTGGTTTGCCTACCATGATATTACTGTGCTTTATTGGCCAGCCAACATGCCTGACCTGAACCCCATAGAGAATCTATGGGATATTTGCAAGAGAAAGATGAGAAACAGTCGATCAAACAATATACAGATGACGGCTCAATAGTGCCTCAGCAGTGCCACAGGCTGATCGCTTACATGTCACACTTTACTGATGCTGTAATTTGTGCTAGGACCAAGGAATTTGCTGTAATATGTGCTGCCGACCAAGTATTGAGTGCATAAATGAACATACTTTAAAGAACTTGAACTTTTCTGCTTTGCAAATCCATTTTTTGATTGATCTTAAGAAATATTCTAATATTTTGAGATACTGGATTTTTGACTTTCATGAGCTGTAAGCTCTAATCATCAAAATTAAAACAAAAAACTTTAGAAATGTCTTACTTTACATGTAATGAATGTAGAATATATGAACGTTTCAGTTTTTGAAATAAGTTACAAACAAAAAATGAACTTTTTCACAATATTCAAATTTTTTGAGATGCACCTGTATATTATAGACTTTTCATTAAGAACCTAAAGAATCATATCAACTTGTGGAACAAGTGAAACATAACAGGCATTTTGTATAATCTCTCTTATTTTGCTAAAATTATTCACATTTTCACAGATTCTGCAAGGGGTTTCCAAACTTTTGAATGTTTGATTTTCTAATTTGGGACTTTGTGGAGAGATTTCATCACAGTCATTCATGTTGAATCAAATCGAAACATTTTCTCAACTCAGACCTTCCCACTTCATAAAAATGGTTTCAGGTGTAGCTGCTTTGTGTGTGTGTGGCTAAGTTATCATTCCTTGCTTTGTTTACTTTGAAGTCTCACACATATAAATACACCCACTTTTACTTTCTTACAACAGAAAAAAGGAGCCCTAGAAAGAGTAAGACTTCTTATCTTTCTCATTTTTTCAGCAATTAAAACAAATGTATAGTTGCATAGTCTATCTTTTTAAATTTTAATTGTTTTTAAAATTTTTAATGTTTCATCTTTTGAAATGTTTGTCTATTACTCAGATGCTAAATGCTATATTTATTCCATTTGTGTACATTGGTAATCAAATATTAGTCACAACAGACAGTAAATCATCTGTCTGTATGATGAATATAAAAGAAATTGTCTTATTTTGTTTTAGAATGTACACAGAGCAGCAGGCTGCACAAAGTATGAAATATTTAAGAATAAATCATTTTCTCTTTTTTTGTTTTATTTTGTTTTGTTTTGTAAGATTAAAATACAAGCTATGTTTATAAATGTGTTTCAATTCCTTCCTACAAGTCCTTAATTAAATCAACAAACTTCGAATGCACGTTTTAATGATTAAACTCCGATCACTACTCTGAACAACTGGGAAGTTACTACTAAGCACATTTGAGAATAAACGAAACTCTAACCTTGCCAGTTTTGTTTTTGTTTTTTTTTAATAACTGCCAGTTTTGTTGCATTTATGATCTTTGTTTTACATTCATTTACATGTACTGTCGTCATAAGATGTGAAGAAAAAACAAATAAAATCCAGAGGAACCAGTTTAGGCATTACTGCAGCTACATCAGAGTAAAAGTATATAATTAGTTTTGGACTGAAAGTGTGCACAAATAATTCGGTCATCAATGGGAAAATGTTGATAACATAGATTGTTGGATCTAATTTGACATTTCTTATAGTAGATATTGTGCTTGCTTCAGAGGATAAATTAACACACACACACACACACACACACACACATTTGATTTCAGTATACCAGTGGTTTTGAAATATCACTCAAGTGTGCATACAAACTTGCCAAACAGGGTCAAACAGATTCATCCTGAGGAATATTGTAAGAGGTGACGTAAATGCATACCAGTGCATACAAAACAATATCCAGTAGTTCCCAGCATACACTGCTGTATGAAAATAAACAAGGCGGGTAGTTTAAAATAAAGTAAATCACTAGGATCAGTGAAAAACTTTGCCATCCTTCCATTTCAAGTCAGATCACAATGACAACTGTAGTTGTGCAGACGTCTCAGAAGAGTGGCTGGGATTCAGGAATATGTGACTGTTGCCATGACATGAATTCTTGTAAGTATGCTTAAAAGCCTTACAATAAACATTACAGGTCCATTTTTACTGTTCATAAAAAATTATGCCAATAATATGACATTATGTGCATTTTTGGTCCTCAGGCTGCTATGGGTTCTGGTGCTTTCCTTGCTTTATGTGCACCACCACTGGGGAGTTTGGAGAAAGCACTTGTCTGCCTCTGCTGGACATATTCGGCCCAGCTATCTTAGCAACTTTTGGGATTCCAGTATGTGTGCCACCTGTGTCTCTGGGAATGAGGGTGGCAGTTCGCCACAAATACGATATTGGGGTGAGTTTTTCCTTGTCCTTCATCAGTGAAACAGTAAATCATAGAAGGCTTCAAAACATTTGTTTGTATGTGTTGCAACAGGGCAGTATCTGTGAGGACATCATGGTGACGTGCTGTTGTATCTGGTGTTCGTGGTGTCAGATGAGTAGAGAAATCAAAGCACGCAAACAATCCGTCACTGTAGTGACCACACAACCCGTGATTCAAACCATTCCAACGGCAACCACACAAGTTTTCGCTGCTCAGCAGTCGGTTGGAGTGATTGGTGCTGCGCCTGTAGCGTTTGCTCCTGCAGTTCAGATGGCACCAATTCCGTCTGTCACAACAGTTGTTAAATAGATAGACTGCTACTTGCATCTCACTTATATAATGATGGCATACATAAATATATAGACACAATATATATAGACTGTAATTGATTCATAGTGTAATATCTAACCTGCTTAAATGATTTTGAGTGAATGACTTGGTCTTATATTGTTTGTTCTCTGATGATTCTTGATTAAAGGTTATAAAGTGATCTTGTCTGTGAATAACTAAGCGAGCACAACTCATATCTGAAGAAAACTGATACACTTTTTAGAGGAATACATAGATATGCTACTTGCACATTTACTTACAGTATACAAAGTGCTTCAAAATGGAAATAGAATAAGATTTGTCAAAAACTAAAGCATTTCATTGTAAGTGAAGTTGTAGTACACTGTAAAAAAAACAACTTTAAAAAAGTTGTTTCAACTTAAAAAAGTGTTTGTGCTGCTTTAAAATTTTAAGTTTACTCAACTCAAATATCCACGTTTTCATTTAGTATACCTTAACATTTCATGTTCACTAAACTTAAAAAGGCAGCACTAACACTAACTTTTTTTAAGTTCAAACTACCTTTGTTTTTTACATTGTATATAGACATCTGACTTTAAAATTTAAATTCATTTGTGTTTGCAATTCGACATTTAAACAGCAGGGTTTATTCTGAATATCATGCTGGACAGAAAAAAATGGGGCTGAGAAATGTTTCACAACAAAAGAGGAATTATGCTAAATAGGAAAGCTAATCTCTCATCCTTCAGAGACTGTGTGAAGGCTCTTTCATTTACATAGCAACATTTTTGTGGGACTGAAACTAGACGGCTCAGCTAAGGTATGTGACCTAAAGAATTACAGTGACATTTAACTTGCATAGTTTTAATTTATACACCATACATATACACGTAAAATAAATATGCATTTCACCTTTTTACATTTTTTAAACCTTTTTTAAAGGTTTGTTGTATTAGAAAGGAATTGAAAGTGATTTTCATGCTTATTATTTTTGTTATTCTGATAGGGGTAGAGAGAGAGAAAAAAAAGAATGTGTGGATACATTTCTCTCATTTTCCTTTGGACATCCCTGCTTCTCACTTTACCCTGTGGTTATAATGGTGACAAGATCCTGGTTTTCCCTGTTGATGGCAGTCACTGGGTGAACATGGAGGTACTGATTTGCACAGAGGATTTTTAAAAGTTTGCAGTGTTTCAGCAAATTTCATATTTCCTGGTGTGTAAGCCTGTTTTCACTTTAAAGTAAAAACAAACAGGTCATGTAAAGTAATAATTCACCCCAAAATGAAAGTTTGTTGAAACTCATCTAAGATGTAGATGCATTTTCAATGTTGAACTATTCCTTTAAGATAAATAAAGTTGCATTTGTGAGAAAGTTGCAATAATAAAAAATAAAGTCACAAAAATTTGAAGTCACAGTTGTGAGATGTAAAGTCACAAGTGAAAATGTGAGGTGAAAACTGGCTTCCACATGCTGGACCTCCCCTGGAGATACAGTGGAGATCAAATTTAGAGAATAACCTATAATTTCAGAAATTTCAGTGTCACTTCTTTCAGTCAGTCCTATTAAAATTTATTCTAACAGGAGCTATAGGGCAGTTTTTAAAGCCTATTTCATAAATTAATTGTATTCTGAAGCACAGTATAAAAAAACTTAAATGAGATCTTTGAAAATTTAGACAACACTTACAGATAACTCCAAGTTATTTGGTGTTAATCCGGCACCTAGTGTTAATTTGTTAAAAGTAAAATCCTGAAATACTTTCCTCAAAAACCATAATTTCTTTACGACTGAAGACAGAAAGACATGAACATCTAAGATGACAAGGGGGTGAGTAAATTATTTGTAAATTGTTTTCCTCGAAGTGGATTAACAATGTTTCAGTATTTATAGATTGTTCTCTAATTTTGATCTCTACTGTACGAACAAAAAAGCAATCCAGCTTACTTAGTATGATTTAAACCATAAAAATGCACTGTATTACTGCCCCCTAGGTGCTGGTGAAGAAGTTGCACTCTCATGGACACCAGCTGAGTGTGATTCGTCTGACGGACAGCTGGTTCATCCAGGAGAAGTCACCTTACTACACCTCCATTACGTTGAAGCTTAAAAAGAAATACATAGGCCTGGACCTGTTCGAGAATGCAGTACAAAAAATTCTTGAGGCCCGCAGGAAAGGCTCAATGATGGGAGTGGTGGTCCAGTTGTCAGAATTTATTGGCATCATGAACACAGCTCACACTGCAAACTGTGCCATGCTCACCACCATGCTGGAGAACAAAGATCTGATGACACAAATAAAGATGGCGAACTATGACTTGATGCTCACTGACCCTGCCATACCTGGCGGGGTCATCCTGGCACATTACCTGCAACTTCCAATGGTCTATAACGTCCGTTGGATGAGTTTCGGAGAAGGCCACTTCTCCATCGCACCTTCTCCCATATCCTATGTGCCTGTGCCCGGCTCAGGTCTGACGGACCGAATGGGTTTGTTAGAAAGAACCCGTAACTTTCTACATTATGGATTGAACCTCATTCTAGAGCGCTGGTTGATGATTCCCATGTATTCCAGCTTGTTGCTCAACTACTTCCCTCCCGGCGCTGACTTCCTCACCATGCAACGTTCAGCGGAGCTGTGGCTTGTCCGTGTAGATTTTGTGTTTGAGTTCCCACGACCTTCCATGCCAAACCTCATCTACATTGGCGGCTTCCAGTGTCGTCCAGCCAAGCCTCTTCCTGCCGAGCTGGAGGAGTTCATGCAGAGCTCAGGAGACCACGGGGTGGTTGTGATGTCTCTGGGAACGCTAATTGCAGGATTGCCCCGAGAGGTCATGGAGGCCATTGCCACAGCTTTCGCCCGCATACCGCAGAAGGTGATCTGGAGGTTTGTTGGTGAGAGACCTTTATCATTGGGCAACAACACTCTACTGCTTCAGTGGATACCTCAGAACGACCTGCTAGGCCATCCAAAGACACGTGCTTTTGTGGCTCATGGAGGCACGAATGGTCTATATGAAGCCATCTATCATGGGGTGCCAGTTCTGGGACTCCCTTTGCTATTTGACCAGCTAGATAACATTGTACGTCTTCAGGCAAGAGGAGCAGCACGGATGCTGGATGCAGCTACCTGCACCACAGAAGAATTTCTTGAAGCTTTGAGAGATATCTTAGAGAACTCAACGTATCATCAGAACATGCAGAAGCTTTCCAGTTTACATCGAGACCGGTCTCTGCATCCTCTCGACAAAGCAGTGTACTGGATCGAGTTTGTCCTGCGCAATAAAGGTGCACCCCATCTGCGCGCTGAGGCCTACAACATGTCCACATACTCCTACTACTGTCTAGATGTGGCTGCATTGGTTCTCCTCACACTTCTGCTGACTCTGGGAGGTGTCTACATAATGTGTATACGAAGATGGAAAAGAAAGACAAACAAGGCTGTGAGAGACAGCAACAAAAAAGCTGTAAAGGAAGGCAGTAAGAGGCTGAAAGAGACCATTAATGCACCGAAAGACAGCAATAATATTCCCATCTCAAAACTAAGAGCAAGCAAAAGAATTTAGTGAATAGGCAAGGAATCCAGAGAGCTATATACTTCATTCTTCTTTATTATATTTTTCTAAAATTTTCTTACATTGTTTTCTTCTTCAATATCCTTCAAGTGTTATTGTTAACTAAAGCGAAAAGCATTACAGTTGTTTTTGGTAATTGAAATAAAGCTGAAATAAAATATAAATATCAGATGAAAAGCTTAGAAATTTCGCCTTGGCAACTAACTGAAATAAATAAAGTACTAAAATTATTAAACATCAAAAAGACTATATAAATATTTAAAAATAGATAAAAGCACAACAAAATGACTAAAGCTTGGAAATATAAAATAAAAGTTAATTAAAAATAATAAATACTATGGTATATAAACAGTACTAAAATAACACTGCCTTCCCATTCTTTTTTTTTTTTTCTTCAGTTGTTTTTTTTTTTCAATAGGACAGTTGAGAAGTGACAGGAAAGTACAAAGAGAGAGAAACAGGAATAAGACATGACCCAAGTTAGACGGGAACCCAGGTCCCCATGAGCACAATGGCTCTTCGTGTCAAAAAAATTTCACTACCCCGTGTCATACCCCGTGTTACAACCCAACTTGGGTTATTTTGACCCAGCTGGGTTAAATGTTTTTACCAAACATGTTATTTTATTTAAGTCAACTGTTGTTTAAAATTATTATATTGCTGTCTTAAAATGGAGTGAAACTTATAAAAACACACATAATTACTAGAGGTAACAGCAATAATCAAAAGATGAACATGTAAGCAAGAACACGTGGACAAAATAGAATTTATTTGGGTGAATACATAGTTTACAATATTACATACATTTAAACTCGTTTAACAAGCATTTAAGACATAAATGTAACATTTAAATGTTGCATTTTAATTGTAGTGTATTCAACCGTTCTCTGTAATCGCTTTTTACCGGAATAGCGCTAGTTCTCGTGCCGACGTGCTGCTGAAATCTGAGCCGGTGAAGGGCTGCTATTCGGCGGTGTAATTGAGAACTTCAGACTGCGGCCTCGCGTTTCACTCGTAGCTGAAAGATGCCGTGACTGACTCCAAAACATGCCCATAAAAAGTACTGAGATTTGAGAAAAAATTTTAATATCAAAATAAATTAAACTCAGTACAATAACGAATCCATTTATTTTATGCAAAGAAAAATGCGTTTTCATCCTAACAACCACTGCTAACGCAGCTGACTGACATCTCGTCCTTATGTTACATTGCGTAAAATAATAAAATTCTAATAAAATGTATACAAACCTTTATTTCGCTTAAGAAGTGCACCACATCGGCAGCTGTCTCTCCTGTAGAGGACACAAAAAGCCCGCACTTTGATTGTAACTCAGCATCTGGGTTGTTTCGTCAGAGACAGGCTCAACCCATCTGTTGGGTAGAAAAAAAATAACCCAGCGTTAAATGACCCAACCGCTGAACTACACAGCACCTGGGGAAAAATTAACCCAAAAATAACCCAATAAAATGACCCAACGGGCTGCATTTTTAGAGTGTAATAATTCCTTTCTTCCTTCCTTTCTTCCTTCCTTTCTTTCTTTCTTTCTTTTTCTTTCTTTGTTTGTTTGTTTCTTTCTTTCTTTGTCTTTAATTATCTCTCCCCACTTCTTGAGCTCTTGCCAGTTAAACTGTATGTTGGTGATTAGGTGCAGATCCCTTCCTGGAATATTTGAAGTAATCCCCCTTTTTTGCAAACAATGCATTTAAGGGCATTTGCAAAGGAAATAGAGTCAACAGTGACAAACAGCTGCTGGTCAATGTTCTGGTATGATGTAACTCTTTGCAAGATGTGAATTGTTGTATAAGCTAGTCAGCCTGTTCAGGATGTGACATGCAGTGCTGTGTCGAAAACTTAAAGAACATCTAATCATTTGTAGCTCCAGCAATGAAACTTAATTGGAGCCATTCACATTTTCGCTTTGTGAAACATAGTTAATTAACAATGTGATGGATAACAAATGCTCAAAATAAACGCTCTTATCAGAGTCCAAAACAGCGGGTTTTATTTTAACACACGTTTATATTTTGCAGCTGATCACCAGCAGATGGCGCAATGGATATATTCAAAGTATAGTTTGGAATCATTTCTGCAATCCAAAATCTGATTATATCCTATATTCTTTTACATCAGCTTGGCGCTTTTTATAAACCATACATCAAAATACCATGGTTTAATTAAAGCAAAAATGATCTAAAACTAAGATGATCACAAACCAGACCAAAATGCTGCGTGTCACAGCACTTTCTCTTTACCAGCCAGAGGAGGACATCCTTTTCTCCAGATATGAGACAGGAGATGGCTGGAAGCACATGCAGGGACAGAATGATAAAAAGAAGACAGGCAAGGATGAGAGAGCTCTAACTGATTGAGGGGACATTAGCCTGGGCTGTACTCGCTAATGTATGCTTCTAATGACTCGTTATCTCATTATCAATCTTATTCTCGCTCATCTTTTCTTTTCCTCACTCTCTCCCCTTCCTCTATCTCTCTATCTCCTCCCAATCGACCAGCAATGATGGGAATAGCAATTAGGACGCTAGGCTGCCAAATGGCTATTTTAATTAGCCTTTCTTAGCAAGAGAGAGAGAGAGAGGTGGTACGAGAGAGCGAGTGAAAGAGAGGGAGAGAAAGAGACTAATGTTCTTCATAAGTGCTACAGATTAGAAGGTCATTAGGCTTTTGCTTGAATTAATGATTAGGAATTCCTGCAGGTCACAGAAACTTATTACACAAGCCTACTTAACATTAATAGAACCATCCTATTTGTGTTAAACACAAAGAAATTAAAACTAAAAACCAATTACAGAGAGATGACATTGTCTTTCGCTCTACCCCTGGTCACCCATAACGGAGAAGCGGTGTAAAACTCTCTGGACAGCAGCCAAAGACCCGTCGCACGTACGAGAACAAATGATAGCGGTTCGGTCGCTCTCTATCGTTTCATTCTTTTCCAGTTTTACTCCATGGTCACTCATTCTACAACCCCTCCCCCTTAGCTTTCAATATCTTCTGCTTTTCCACTCTGTGTCCCGTCACCCTCAGTAAACTGCGGTGTTACTCCGCCGCTTCTCGCTCATTGTGGTACGTAATTTTCTTCAAAAGCACACTGCAACATTCTTGTGTGTTATTTGTTCATTTGTGGCTTGTTTGGGACACGGGCTGGTCTGGTGAAAATCTCTTCAGAGGCACTTTCCATCCCAAAAGAGATAGACTACTCATTTCAGCCCTTTCTTAGACTTATCCCCCTGACGCATTAAACGGCAAAAACACGCACACACAAGGCCTACTTTTATGTGCGCATAGCGTGCATATGGAACAAATACATGAACATCACATAGCAAAAATAATAAATGTACAGTATAGATGATAAAATCATGATTAAAAATATGTCTTCTCATGTCATACCAGATATTTGTGCGAGGTACCAACTGAAATTTAAGTCACTGATAATCTTTCCCTCCAGTGAGCTGTTAACCGCTGCAATGAATCAGTGAGTGAGTTGAACTTGAACCGAATGAATTTGATTCATTAACAGATCATTCAGCCTGTGTTTGTGAAAGGAATCTGAAACGATTCAATGAAAGGATGAGACTCAAAGGAACACTCTTTAGAAAAAGTCTTCTAGATGCTGCATTACAAATTCATGGGATTGCTCTACTGTTTTTCTGACCGGTTGTGTTTATACATAAACTCAAGTAACTGAAAGCTAATAATATGGTTCATAAATTCAATATTTCTGTCAGTTGCCTGCTTAGCGGAGAAGAGGAGAGAAGTGTACTCTAAACATAGTTGTCCACTCTGAAAAATAAAGGTTCTTTATTGGGTTATTTGGATTCATAGAGAACTTTTAAGACTCGTGGAACATTTTGATTGCACAAAAAGTTCTTTGTAGTGGAAAGGTTATTAAAATGTTCTTCACATTACTGTTTTAGGGTTCTGTGGGGAACCCAAAATGATTCTGAATTGCTGCAAAAAAAAAAGCCCAGTTGGAACCTTTATTATGGTTCGCCTACAATTTGCAAGTTGAAATTTATAAACATTTTAAGAAGGATATCAAGTACCTGTTGAGAATGCGTTGACAGTCTGAGTAGTTGGATGTTGATATATGAGCTCCCAAAAAATCAATAAAGTGGTGGCATTGAATACATTTTTGACAGTTACAGATATAAAAAACAAAAGGGTGGGAATAAAAAACCCTAAACTATAACACAAAGAACCATTTAATCATGAAAGGGTTCTTGAGGATATGTAAACAACCTCTAACGAAGCATTTTTTTGAGTGATTGACTGGTTTATGAATTTGAAAATACCTAATGAACTCTTAGAGTGAATATTAAGATTTCATATTTAGTAAATAACAAATTGTACGTTTCTCACACAAAGTGTGATTTCAAAAGACGTATATATAAAACATGAGTCATACAGGCTACTTTTATATTTTATGGTCCTTTTGAATCTTTCTTGAATTGTATTGTATTTGCAAGAAAAAAAAACAAAAACAATTTCATTACGTCCATACATTTGGGCCTTCACAATTCATATACTGTATAATAATCATAATATAAAACCCTCATATTTTAAAAAATAAATATCACAGCAGTTCCCATGACTGTACATTGTGCTTGTATTTGTATAGTGTCCCTCACTTTTCTTTCTTTCTTTCTCTCTGTCTCTTTCCTTCTCTTCTTTATCATGACGTGCCCTGAGGTTATGATTGTTATGATTTATATCGGACTGTTTTGAGATCTCTCTCTTTCTCTGCCCTCTGTCTTCATCTCTCTTTAGCTTTCTCATTCCTCCTCTCTCCTTTCTAATCAGTTCTCCTTGCATCCCCCCAGGTCGATTTGGGGAGTAATAATGAAAGAGATTTAACCCTTTAATGTTCAACCGCTTTGACCCCAAACACCTTCCCTCCATCGTGTTTCACACCCACACACATAAATAAATACACACATTTCCGAGTGTGGATCACAGCACTGAAAACATTAGATTCAATGTAAAAACAGATTTTTTTTTTTTTCAAAATGGTGATTGATAATTTGAAAATGGTTGGCTTCACGAATTCACATGTTTGTGTGTTTTTCTCCCACATATTGTTTCTTGGATACAGTCTAGTTTTTATCCCCATCCGTCTGCAATTCCATCTACCTGCCCATCTGTCTGTCAGACTCCCGTTCTGTGCATTTAAACCCCAGATGACGTCACGCATAAACAGGATGTCTTCCCACCTAATTATGCACTGTTAATTACAAATTTGGACTAATGTGCTTAATTAGACGAACATCATTTGCTCTCAGATACAGGACATCTTTTTTTGATTTAGAAAATTATCTCTTTAACAAACAATATGACTTAATTGCAGATATTTGCATAAACAAATGAGCTAATTAATTACAACCAAGCACTTCCTGATGAGTCGAAGGACAATGAGACTCCAAATGTTTTCCTCAGGGATACGGAAGGAGGGAGGGAATGCGCGCACGAGAGAGAGAGAGTTTAAATGAAAGTTTATGAGCTTGTGAGCATGCTAATATGACTCTGTGAGCATGAGGAATTATGTATGTGTGAGAATTTGCTATAAATGTCCAGATAAATAAGTTTAAGTAGCTTACTTATCGGCTGTGGTGGTTCGGCTCTGGCAATATATCTCCGGATGGTATCGGTGTAACACTTAAAATCCCTTATTCCCTCTCTACATTCATCTCTCTCGTTTTCCCCTCTATCTCTTTTTCTGGAGGGTTTGTAGATAGAAGGGCCTCTCCCCTCCTTTTCTGTGTTGGAATTTAATATGCAACTTTTTATTGGAAAACAATCGTGCGTGCCTGCGTGAATCCTGACCGCAATATATCTGTTAGTGCAACTAATCCGATCAGGCCAGAGAGGGCTATTTATCACTGCAAATCCAGGGCATTTCAGCCCACATTTTATTATTTTAATATATTTCTCAGCTATTAAATCACCAAAATGATGAATTAGAACTGTCTGCCACGCTTTCAGCTGCATGACAGAAAATGATGCACTACCCAATTTGAGTGGTCATTTGGACTTTTTAAAGACAAAAAATGATACAGGAAAAAGTCCAATATTTTTGTGTTGTTACGTCTCTGCCGCCCCATCCCTCCGTCTCCCCCCTCTCGCTGGCTGTTTTTAATAAAACACTCTAAGTGAGCTTTATTGCTGTGTTAGAGAGGGCAGGATCACAACTATCTTTAATATACAGCCAATTACCAAACACACACACACAAACATAGGCGCTCACACACATACTTATGCACACACAAAGACAGGTACACCGACACACAACTTTGTCTCTTAATCATGGCGGGCAAACATTAACAAATATTCAATCTGTATACACCCACACTTCAAACGGTTAAAGATTCAAATTTATGGTAGGTTGCCAGTTACCTGGAAGAGGTGAAAATATGAATGGAAACACATATTTTAACTTTCTTTACACCTCATACAAGAATATTTACACTTACGCAGCTCTTCATTTACAATTTATCTTCCTTTCTTTCCTTTTGTGTAGTTCTTCTCTCAAATAATGGGTTTATGCAAAATCAGAAAAACAACATGCACCTTATATGTCTGGACAAAGAAAAAAAAACACTTAAGTTGTTTATCTAATAGATTTGTCCTAGACAAAAAAAAAAAAAAGTTGTATTTTTACATATGTAACATGCACAGAAGAATATCCTTTGGGCACTGAATTCATAGCTACGGTTTTGGTAAAGATGAAATTTTTTTCAAGTTATCTTAAAATATTTAAGCTTATATTTATTGATATTGCTTTATTACTATGAGCTATTTTAACATAAATAAACTCTGTAATTATATATGTGACACTGGGCAACAAAACCAGTCATAAGTAGCACAGACATATTTGTATCAATAGCCAACAATACTTTGTATGAGTCAAAATGATCGATTTTTCTTTTATGCCAAAAATCATTAGGATATTAAGTAAAGATTCCATGTTCCATTAAGATATTTTGTAAAACTTCTGTAAATGTATCAAAACTTTTAAAACTTTTTTAATTAGTAATATGCATTGCTAAGAACTTAATTTGGACAACTTGAAAGGCGATTTTCTCAGTATTTAGACTTTTTGCACCCTCAGATTCCAGATTTTCAAATAGGCCTAGTTGTGTCCCGGTCAAATATTGTCCTATTCTAACAAACTATACATCAATGGAAAGTTTATTTATTATATTTTCAGCTTTTAGATAATGCAATTCTCAATTTAAACAAAATTGACTCTTATGACTGGTTTTGTGGTCCAGGGTCATATATACTTATGTATAGACACACACATTTCAGCCACAATTTCAAACAACATTTTGCACAAGTTAGTTTAAGCACGCAAAACAGGCATTCGCGAGCGAAAGTCGGGTTCGTGAAAAGGTAACTATAGCAACAGCAGGCTTCTCTAGCTATAGATACCCCATTTCAGTGGTTCCCAACAACGTTCCTGGAGGCCCCCCAACCCTGCATGTCTCCTTAATCAAACACACCTGATTCAGATCATCAGCTCATTAGTAGAGTCTCCAAGACCTGAAATGGGTGTGTCATACAAAAGAGAGATGCAATATGTGCAGTGTTGGGGGCCTCCAGGAATGTGGTTGGGAACCTCTGTGCCATTTGACTGCTCCAAGCACGTGGATGCGTCCAGCATCTTGGAACAGTCGGAAGAGAGCGGGAAACCATACTATAGGTTCGCAGACCAACAGCTGTGCAGTATTGTGGCATTTTGAATATTCCGTTCCATTAGGACGGTATATAGACAAAAATAATCTCTATTGCTTTCTGTTAGGACGGTATATCGACAAAAATAAGTATAGACCAATTATAGGTTTGTAAACATTTGGGATGCGTGCGCATCATGGTTGCAGAAAACCCTGGAGAGAAAACCTTTAGGGCTAGAGAATTGCACGGATACGTTACACAATAGTTAAATGTAAAAAGATTATAGATTATATTGATTAGATGTCATTTCCTAAATGTTTTCTGCATATTACAAGAGCTTGTCACCCAGGGATAAGCACCGTTATTCAACGAAATTCACATTAGATAGTGGGATCCGAAACAGGGATGACGTTTTTTTGTGGGCGGGGCCTATCTGGTGACAGGAAATTATGTTGTTTTTTTTTTACTCTGAATTGACAAACTCACTATTTTTGAGTTAAATCGTGTTATAAAGTCTGAATTAGGAGATATAAACTTGCATTTGCGAGTAAAAAGGTCAGCATTGTGAGATAAAATATATAAAAGTTATGTAAAAATGTTAATAGCAATAGGTTCAAATAATATTTAATGCTGTAACTGTAGGACTAATACGATACGTCTCCTATGAACAGCATATGTAAATATATTTAGATCTATTGTTTAAATCAAATTTATGCTTTAAAAATAGAGTAATCATAGCAGTTTTTATCCATACGTTTAAACGTATGCGTTTTGACATCAAAAGGCACAAACGTTTTTTCTTATTCCATCGATTTTACCTGTATACCTCCACTTGTTACCAGTGTTTTTCTGCAAACACTATGCGCACAGCTGCAAGTGACGTAACTGTGATGTCTACTCCAAATTGGTCCACTGCCTAATCATTTAGCGCTAAAAAAACAAAAATAATATTTAGCGCTTTACATATCACAGAAGAGTTTTGTTTAAACACTATTTTTGTTCAAACACGAATCACTTACGTAAATTAACCATGACTTTTACTGCAAATAAAACCAAATAAAAATGGTTACTAGTTAATCCATGGTAATTACAAATTAGCCATGGTTTTGCTACACTAACCGTAGATTAACCACGATATTTGTACATGGTAGTGAATAAGCCAAAAAAAAAAAAACAAACAAACAAAAAAAAAACTTGTTTACTACAATTTTACTATAATAAAACCATGGTTCATTTTCGTAAGGGATGTTAAATGTATTTATCCAAAAGACATTTTCTGTCATGCATCAACAGATTTAATCCCGAAAATTACACGAAACTTTGTTTTAAAATTAACTGAATATTTTGCCAAGTGAACAACACGAACTGTACGGTCTGTTTTGACTTTAGGATGTGCAGGTATGGTGCTTCACCACCGAGACCCGTCACATCAGCACATCGCAGCTTCAAGCACTTAATCTGCCAAGTACACAATAATTACTAATTACCTATTAACTAATTACTCTGCATCCAGCATCTGAAGGCAATCAAAATTACATTAAGCGTGTTGTATCTCCTGTCCACTCGCTGCCCCCGCCCCTCCCCTTTAATGCGGCAGTACATTGCCTATCCAGTAGGGGGCGTCAGTGCCGCAGGTGGGTGGTGGGGTACACACTGCTCTGGGACAGCTGGCTTAAGCCTTCAGACCCCATGAGTCCTCACACTAATCAGCTCAGAGCAGCCAGAATCAATTAGCACCAGGAGGGGGGGTGGGCGGACGGGGGGAGACCCACAGAGGACGACTGGCCCCACACCTGGCCTGTCTCTCTCTCTCTCATCTAACGCACTGCTCTTGTCCATTCAGTCATCCATCCATCCATCCATGCGAATCCTCTTCTAACAGAATTGTTTTTTGCCGATCTTCATGACTCGCTCTCTCCTGCTCTACCTTTTAAAGATGTGTGTTAATAACTTTTAAATAGTCTGGCAGCATAGGGCCGCAGGGCTGGTTACTCACCTTATTGCTCTCCTCTTCTCTCCGGTGCGTTCATAAAGTGGCTCTATCTCTCCCTCCTGTTCTCATTCACCTGTACACTCCTTCCCCCTGCCCACATCCATGTCCATTTCCCGCTCTCTCCGTACAACAATAATAGAGAAAAGATGAAAAACTTGTTTTGAAAAGCATTATGGGATTCGAGAATCTCCCCTCTCTATTTCAGCTAATCTATTCCTCAGTGCTGCTCAGAGAGTGTAAATGATATTTTAGCATGTTCATAAAATACCGTGATATATTCACAGTACAGCACGTATTCCACTTTATGGTTCGCACTGTCATCGTCTCTAACTCAAATAGAAACATTACATTGAAACAAATTATTGCGCTGGAATAACACACATACACGCGGCAATGGAAATTTATTTTCCTCTCGCGCAAACTCTATACATCAAGCGAGGTACAGTACGATACAGTGTGTATTATAAAAGCACATGTATCAACTACAAGACTCCTGCACTCTTGTTTGAACACACACGCACGCAAGCAAAGTGCAGTCGGTACTAAAAGTGCTTTATAAACACATATAATGATAAATCAATAACGTCTGTGCTTCAGAGTCGACAGAGACGCTGACCAGCAGGTGTCAGTCTGCCTTCCAACTACCGACCGCATGGAGCAGATGGACGGAGAGGGCAACTTTTCAACTCCGAACGGCGCGGACCGCACAACCTCCACTCGAATAACGAAACGGGAAAAGTTGAAGGAGCAGAGGGATGGAGAACGGAATGAATCGAGGAGAGGGAGTTGAAGATAGCCTTCTCCTACTCTCACACTAATTGCGTTTTCCCTGAGCAGAATTGAGTTCCAGAGAAAGAGAGAAAGGCCAGAGGCTTTTCATAATTGTATCGACAGGAAAATGAATATGATGAATGGCGTTCATTCAGCGCGGCCAGGATTTATTGTCTTATCCTCCGGGCGTTAATCGCTCTGAAAAGTAGGGAGGAGGGAGAGAGAGACGGGAGGAGAAGGAGATGGAGAGGGAGAGAGAGAGAATAACTAAATTCCAAACCCCTGTCCTGACAGTCCTCTCGCAAACTTATGTCAACTTGCAGAACCCCTTCATTACAAACTGTTCTGGCCACACGGAGCCGCGCCCACAAGCTTTGATTGACACCTGAGGCTCGTCGTTCACCTGTGGGACATTTTGAATGCATCGCGGTAAAACGCTTCTGAATTTAATCAGGACTCTCTTTTTTTCCATTTAAAATGCTCAATAATTCTGAATGAAAGTTATATTTGGGATTCTAGACAAAAAAGACCACCGAATCGTGAAAAAAACGCTCTATGCCATTTTTCGGCACCTCACTGTTTCTCTGTCTCTACCCAGTTTTTTTTTCTTCTCACATTTGGTTCACACATGCGTGTGCATTCACACACACACATTCATACACGTCCCAGATAAATCTGGTTGTGGATGCTGTGAATCCAGATGAATGCTCAGCTCATAAAGTGTGTGTTTGAAAGCCATCCATCATGGAGATGTCAGAAAGAAAAGAGCAGAAAGAACCCTCTCCGAGTGTATGTGTGTGTGTCCATTGCTTTTGCTCATGAGTGCTGCTGGTTTGCAAGAGCATTTGATGGACGTTGCTATAACGAAGTATGAAACTTACATTTTTAATTTGGTAGGTTAATGAGGAAAGAATCACAGTTTTTCTTTTATTTCATGTAATAGACCATACATACATGATATAATAATCAAACTTGTATGCCTTTATTAGAAAAAAAAAAAAAACGCTAAAATATCTGCTATTGGGAAATAACGAAAAGAATAACAACGTACAGTAAACAGTAAAACTCTTTGCACTACAAACCAGTGTGTTCATAATTAGGATAATACATTAAAATAACATGGTAAGATGCACCAATTTGCAATATCAAGCAGCAAAACAAGCTGTTTTGTACAGCTAAAAAAAACTGGACACAGATGAGACTGGAAGTCAGACCCATAAAATTTACCAACGGGAAAAAAAAGGTGGATACAATGAAAGTTACTTTGGGTTCAGTGTTGTTTTGGACCCCAATGACTTTCTGTTTATAAGTAAAACAGTTTCTCAAAATATCTTCTTTTGTGTTCCACAGAAAAAAGAAAGTCATGCCATTTTGGAACAAAATGATGGTGAGTAAATGAATTTTCCCTTTTGGAAGAACTATTTTACTCAGAATATGCAGCAAATTTCACAATTCATTACAAAGATATTGCAAGCAATATTAATTAAATGTGAAGGTTTGAAGTAGAAATACTTAAATATATATTTTCTTGTAAAACATACTTTAATAATATTTACAAGCATTTATTCATATATATTAAAGTTAATACATTTTAACATTTCATTTTGCATCAATTAAAATTCATGTAGTATGAACAAAAAATGAAAAAGGAAAACTAATAAATTAGTTTTAACGTTAATAAATACTGCAAAACATGCTGTTCATCCCTTATGAAAATTAACCATGGTTTTACCACAAATAAAACAAAACAAAATAAACTATGTTTTTTATGGTTTTGCTACAATAACCATAGTTTTACAATGGTATCTGTAGTAAAACTGTGGTTATACAACCACTTTTACTACAATAAAACCATGGTTAATTTCCGTAAGGAATTGTTAGCCCACGATTGGCTACTTAATGCTAATGCTAACGCTTCCTAACTGAACTTCACTGTAAAATGTTGCTATTGTTTTTCAGTGTCCGTAACTCAAACTCTTATCTCTTAAATTCCACAGTAGCCTCATGTTGGATGTCAGCACACACATACTCAAGACAGCAAACAACATTAATAGAAAATCCTATAAACACCCTCAAACCAGTAGAAGAGTCCATAAACCGCGCTACAAGTTTATGTCATCACCTAATGTAACTTAAACCTGACAGTTAACTCTGTAAACAGACGAAAACAGCTTGGAGGGGAAAACAACTATTGCTACTAAAAGAAAATAGGTCTAAAACTAAAGCCCCAAAAAGTGACAAAACATAAAATGAACGGACTGGAAGTGAGCGGAGATGGATGAGACATAGGAGGAGACAGCGATGCCTCGGGCTATGCTGAGAGACGGTGTGTGTGTATGTATAAATGTGTGTAGGGCAGGTGGGACAGCAGGGAGACTGGTGGCTCAACAGCTTGCTCCACCCTGAGGGCCCAGCGTGCTGGGAGGAGCAGGGGCTGTAGCAGAGGCCTCTGCCAACGAGAGGGGCAGTAAGACTGGTGGCAGCTGGTCCGCGCTCCCTCCCCTCCCGCCGGCAGGCAGCAGGCAGGGTGAGAAGGTCAAAAGGCAGTCGTTAGGAAGACAAAGAGAGGCACAGCGACACACTGCATAATCGCCTTTTATTGAGTGCCTCTGACACGATTCACAGCGAGGCTGACACCGACGCCACACACGCGCAAAACACACACACACGGACTCAGTGTATCACATGTACACACACAGGAACGTAGGAAAATAAAAACAGCGTACATGTAGTACGGTTACAATTAAGTAAAATAAACAACCTGAAGGTTATTAAGAAGTAATAATTACAATGTACCATCAAGTGTCCCAGCAAAAGCTGTTCTCCAGGCCAAAGTTCTTCCTGCAGCTGCCCTCCTCAAACACGCACCCCCAACTCGTCTGCCCCGTCTCATCTGCCATTAAAGCAAAACAGAGCCACGCACTCAACCATCAGAGCAGCGGTTCTGCTCTCCACATGCCACAGATCTACCATCCCCTAAGGCACACACAGTGTCAGTCGACTTTCCGTGTACAGCGATCACATCTGCCCGTTTTGATGATGGCTTTACCTGCAAACCTGTTAGAGCAGTGGATTCTGTTTGGGGTCTGATTGGGTTATGTTTGATATATAATGTTCTGTGATCATATAATGACTGCCATTAATGTTTACTTTATTAATGCAAATGAGAATATCATGAGTAAAATAAAGATGGCATCATGGTAACATTTTACAAAAATACAGCTTGCTAAGTTTTGACAATTTTATGAATCTGTCTCTTATTAAAATGGTTTTTAAATGCAAATAGAGTTGAACATTTTTCTGAGAAATATTAAAAAATGGTTCAAACAAAAACAGGTTTGTGCACATTGATGGTTGTACACAGTTTTAGATTTTTGTTACGTTTATTGTACTTCTTATTTTACTTCTTTTTAATTATTTTAATTATTATGTATTTCAAAAGCCTGACTAGGGACTGGGGCTGGAAATTAACCATTGGCTAAAAGCCTGTATGTAGAACATCTGTAATGGTATTTTGCATTGTCCCTGTTAAATAAACAACTAATAAATAAATAAATAAATAAAATAAAAATCATTTTAAATAAAAAATAATTAATGTACATATTGAAATTATATTAAAATATAAGATAGTATAAAATATATTAATGATACATTGTAAAATAATGTCATATAAAAATGCTAATAATTAAAAAAAAATATCAACTATTAATTTAATATTAAAGGAATTGTAAATTCAATACATTAAATATTATAAAATATCTTCATGCATAATATATTAATGCATAAAAATAATATCATATTATTATAACATGTAATAAGAAGTAGCATTAAAACAATGTATACTACTACCATCACTACTGCTACTACTACTACTACTAAAAACAACTTGTATGCCTTTATTAAACTGTCTTTTATTATAAAATGTGTTTATTTTAAATATTATAAAAGATGTCTCAGGATTTGTTGTTCATACAATAAAAACCAGTGGGATCTAATGTTGTTTTGGACCACACTGACTTTCACTGTATACATACAACACCCTGAGACATTTTTTAAATATAATAATAAAAATATACAACAGTTTATTTTATTGATCTAGATGAGAATATCAGGTTATTAAAATCTAAAATAAATGCTAAATAAAAAAATATTAAAATTATATTACATTTATTATATTATATTATATTATATATAATATATGAAAAAATATATAATTATATTAAAGCATACAACATTATATTACTCTAAAATGTAATCATATGTTTAATTAATAATAATTGTAAACAATATTTAACAAACAAACAAACAAACAACAACAAAAAAGGAGTAAGGAGTTTTGTTTAGTTTGTGGATTAGTTTGAATTAGATGAGGGAACCTAGGCAGTACTGTTTTGTGTTACTGATAAAGCTCATCAAGACAGACAGAATGTGGAAATAGTAAATGGCCATAGTGAAGCATTTACAAGACCACAATCTTTGCGTCACATCAAACAGGGTCCAGTCAAACACACACATCAAGAGGAGCACTTCCGATTGCGGCTCATTTCTCCACAGCGTGGTGTGTTAAACTCTCTCCATCTCTTCACTCAATGGAGCGTAGCTCATCTGAACACTGAGCAATAATGAGGCATAGAGATGCACTTGTGTGTCTGTGTGAACCAACGCGAGTGAGCGAGAGAGCTCTGCGAGAGGAGGGGGAGAGAGAGAGGCTATCCATTTCCTCCCTGGGGCAACTCCTCTTTGGCTCTTTGTTGCTGAAATGCTCCCAGTGAGCAGGTTACACTAAAGCCTGCTCTATTGTCTTAAACAGCTGTGCGTTGCATGCTCTCTCTCTCTCCCTCTCTCTTGCTCATCTTTTTTTCAGGTTCCTCAATCAGGGGCAGTTTCTGAGATCTCTAAAAGCAAAAGCCTGTGGCAGTGCTCCCCCTTTTCTAAAGACACACACACACATACACTGAGAGATCTGCTTCTGTTTACACTGTCCCATGGTAGGGGGTCTTTCCTGAATCAGCTGCTTTCTGATTCTCCATATAGAGAATGCAGATAAAGAGACTCATATTACCATACATTGCAGATTGCTAATAAAAACAACAAGAAAAATTACAACAATGAAGACGGAGAATAATAATTATAGCTCAATCAGCTATAATTATTATTCTCCTTCTTCATTGTAAGATGTCTAGGAACTATAAGAAAAAGATGTTCTAGATGCATATATAAAGTCAGAGCTCTGGCATCTAAAAACAAATGTCTGCCTGTATTAATCTGTCTTGTATATTTCAACATACAGGCTGCTAAATTTATTCAGAAAAACTGATGTGTGTTACAATATAGCGGTCTTTGGTTAATTGATCAAACAACACATCTCAGTGTGGCAGACTCTGCTCATTTAAGAGGTTTATTTAATCATGTTATCAAACTGTAAATCTGTCAGTTGGATATCTGTGGGGACAAATACAGTAAATATGTATGTATATGCAAGAGAATACCTGAACAGCATATGATCAGAGAATATTTACTGATGTGAGTCAATTAGGGGAGACAGGAAAATGTAAAGTGTTATGTTTTTTTTTTTTTGCTATATGTTATAAGTTTACAGTATAATATTCCATGTTCTGCAAATTAAGGTAGTTTAGAAAGCTGCCAACGACTGATAGATTGCAATATTGTAGAAAATTTTGAAATTTACAATTTTGCGAATTCATCTATAATTTGGTGTGGTGATCATATTTACTTGTTAATAAAAAAAATCTCTATAGCATTCCTATTAGCCTGATTTTCAGCTGTTTAATTCAAAATGGTAAATAAATAGTAAATCGTTTAATTCTGAACAGCAAATTGAGGACAATAATTCAAATGCTCACAATTTTGGCAAATAAAGATCTTAAATGATAGCAGGTTCTCTTGTTTAATTGGATATACGAGACCCTGGACCACAAAACCAGTCTTAAGTAGCACGGGTATATTTGTAGCAATAGCCAAAAATACATTGTATGGGTCAAAATGATCGATTTTTTTAATGCCAAAAATCATTAGGATATCAAGTAAAGATTGTGTTCCATTAAGATATTTTGTAAATTTCCTACTCTAAATACATCATCACTTAATTTTGATTACTAATATGCATTGCTAAGATCTTTCTCAGTATTCTGATTTTTTAAAATTTCATTTTTTTGCACCCTCAGATTTTCAAATATTGTATCAGGGCCAAATATTGTCCTATCATAACAAACCATACATAAAAAAATAACCCTTATGACTGTTTTTGTGGTCCAGGGTCACATATTTCTTCCACACAAGCTTACATGTTTAAATATCATAGAAATATGATGTACAGAGAGGAGGGGTTAAGAAACTTTCCAATGTGTTGTTTTCTAGACACATGAACTGCACAAGTTCTGCCAGTGTAGAAATCCATCAATTAAATGACTAGAATACATTTTACTCTCTTACCACAAAAATTGTTTGAATTTTATATTTTTACGCAGAAACTTACACGTTCTACTGTCAGTTCGAACGAGTGACGCACATGTACAGTACATGTACACTGTCACACAAGAAAGAAAGAAAGAAAGAAAGAAAGAAAGAAAGAAAGAAAGAGAGAAAGAGAACGCAAGCAAAAGGCGCAGATGACGCACCATGTAAACTAAATTAAAAGGAGTTCTATTACAGCCCAAGAATAATAAGCAAGAACAACAAGCAGAAAAACAAAGAAAAGCCATAAAGGACATTAGGCGCTGAGCTTTATATAACATTTGAGTGAATATTTCATGGGCAGAGAGATAGAGAGAGACTCTAAACTTTCATTAAGCAGGGTATTTCGCTGGGAGGGAATTTCGGCGCCTTTCACTTTTTCTTGGCTTTTATTGCAATAATACAGATATCTCTCTGGCTCCCAGCCCCTCCTCATTCAGCCCATTTCCTTCCCGCCGTCTCTCTCACTCTATGCTTTTTAAAATATAGTAATAAAAACATACTAGATCCTTTTTAAATGCACTATTACTTATCATGGTCTTTTCATATCGTAGCATCACAGGTGTTTTAAAGCCGCTATAAAAGTGCGTCATTTATTATTCAAAAGCAGCGTCGTCTTTTTGCATATTATCTGAGCGCTTTTATACTGCGGGCTGCCAGACTCCCATTTAAAATGTTCGGCAGAATTGATAACGGCAGACACGCGCAATAAAAACAGCGCCGGGGGCAGGGTGGCACGCGCGCCCGCTCATATGCAGATCCCGGTAATTACTCCAACAATTCGCCAACCATTCCTTTATTTGCTCTTTGAGCGAGGGATTTCACGCTTTTAATTCAGTTTTCATCAATCTATTGATTCTCGTCTGCTAAATTGTTTGCACGGGTCAAAGATAAGAAGTGGGTCCGAGTTTTCCTCCAGCGCCCTGCCAGGTGAAACCGTTTGTGTCCCTCATAGAATCGGGATGTTTATGAGTGCATTTTATACCCACCTCCCCTAAAAAGAAAAGGTTAAATCATAGTTTAATTTAGACCTCAACCTTTCACTGACGTACAAAAATGTAGCTAAATTTTACATTTAAAGCGATTTTAAAACAAGTTTTGAACAAAACACAAGCCTAATATTTTAGTGCACGTAATAATTATAATAAGAAGACAAAAGGTAAAATATCGTAGCCTATATACTTTTTTACGACATTGTTTTGGGGTTTTATTTTTTTTTTACGTGCATGAATATCTATCTATCTGTCTATCTATCTATCTATCTATCTATCTATCTATCTATCTATCTATCTAATGAAAGGAAAATATGTGGCATGAGAAAAGCAAACAGGCTCGGAGCGAAACAGTGACCATGGGTCAACGGCGGGAATGACGTAAGCGTCTTCAGCCACTGGACGAGGGCCGAGCTCCCGGGGGAACGAGGCTTTTTAGCGTCAGCACTCACTAATGGTCTATTAAAATATCAACTACTTCAAAGTAAACGGATTTGCTCCACACCAGCTCCCACCCCCTGAAGCTAATCAAACGCGGCGGCCAGGCCAAAGGAGCATAATCATTTTTACGTGGCAGATTACAAGGAACCACTTAGATCCGCTGTCAGAAGATCGGGTGTCCCAACACTCTCGATTAAATAAGCGCAAGGGAGTGCAGCTCTCGAAGCGCCAACAGTGTCTCAGCACAGCACAACACAGCTGTGAAACTGACGGTTTCCGGATGCAACATCTAAAGAGCATCTAAAAGTCACTGAAATGATGCTGGGCCTATGTGCTAATTATAGAGGACTCAATCCAGTAACGTTTTAGAAAATATTTAACAGAAACTAAATGATTTGCGTGACTTTAAAACATTAAGAAGTAAGCTGATGTGTGCATTATTAACAAAATTAGTAACTTTTTTTTTAAGTGAGTTTTAGGTAGGCTTATCCATGTGCAGCGTTTAATGTTACCATTATTGTATAATGATATAACGGACAAGAATAAACCATTTCTAATCAGTTTAGAGAGACAGTCTATTCAGTCTATTTTCCGTTTATTTTTGTACTTTTTAGTCTGAATACTATTCAGAATATGTAAAATCTTCGTAAAATTCAGGAATTAAAAAAGCGCTTAAATTAACATGATTTAAAAAATAAGTTAGAATTTTAATAGTCCTATTAGCGATTAAAATGTGAACAACAAAAATTTAAACCTTAAACGTATTGTTATAATAATAATAATAATAATAATAATAATAATAATAATAATAATAATAATAATTATAATAATTATTATTATTATGCTTTTTATCTTGATGTGATATAATTTTATATGAACAATAGATTCCAACTGCCCCATGGACAAAATAGATAAAAAGGATATTTAATTTGTTTTCTCTTCGTCTAATAAAGCCGAGAACGAGTTGATTGACATATTAGAAAAAAGGCTGAGGGCAGCTTTGAGGTCAAAAGCACTCATCCAATTGCTGCAGGCGATTTAAAAATTCGATTTTTTTCTTTTTAATCTTAAAACGTGACTTATATGCCGATTAGAGTTTTTATTAATACCTATTTCATCAAATAATGCGTTCCTTATTTCATCTGGTGAAAATATACTAACTAACAACTTTTTTTCTACACAAAAACGGCCATATGGTAAATAATACAGTTGATGAGTACTTTATTTTCCACATGAGGCCACGGTAGAACCTCAATTAAATACTTAAGTATTTAAAAAGCCAGTGATGACGTGCTGATGTCAGCATGTCCATAATAAAGAGATACTTGACCAATACAGAATTTGGGGACTGAACGATCTGCATTTTAAAGAATGATGTCACAAAACGCGTTATGTTTTGTGACTTGTAACAAAATGAAAGCCAATAAGGAGAGGGAGACTGAGCACTGTCCAATCAGAGAACAGAAGCGCTCAACCAGTTCCGTGCAGGGATCCAGTGGAGAGAGAGAGTGCCAGAAATCTGCCAAGTCCTCGTGCCAAAAACTTTTCACCCACAGACGAATGCGTCCAAGCCATCTTAAGTCAAGAATTGAATCTCGAGGAGTAATATATCACAAATTAGATATTACTAGGGATTCCCTTACTTCACAGAGATAGAGTTTTCCATAGTACAGATCCAGGGCAGTCCGAAATTGTCTGTGGAATAAACTCACTGGAAAGGTTCGGGTGGTGAGGATGGACCGAGCCCCAAGCTCCAGCCCAAGTGGCACCAGTCAAACATCACAACCTACCCAACATGAACCCATCAGCTTCGGCATTGACCAGATTCTCAGCGGCACCGATCAAGAGTCACAGCAGAACTCGACCAGGAATAATTCCGAGAGCAGCAGCAGCAGCGCGAGCGGAGGCAGTTACCATCTCGGCAGCCCAACGGGAGCGAGCGCAACGCCGTACACGACACTAACCGGCACTTTTCACGGTATCGCTGCTCCATATGAGGAGTCCAGTCCATACGGAGTGAACTTGACCCTTGCGCCCGGAGGAGTGATTAGGGTCCCGGCGCACAGGCCCCTGGCCGCGGCCGTGCCTCCACCCATGGCCAGCGCGGTACCCGGACTTGGAAGTCTCAGTTTTCCCTGGATGGAGAGCAGCCAACGCTTCGCAAAAGACAGGTTTGCAGGTAAACAAATACTTTTATTCTTTCGATCTGTTATTTTCTGTTTTTCTAACAAAAATCCTCGTGGTTGAAGTTATCAGAATTAGAAAATGGTGAACTGACTGAGAAAACAAAACACTCAAGTTCACCATTTGCGTTTTATAACAATAACACAAACATAATTTTAAAAAGTCTAAACTCGAAGGGAATTATGGTGTAAAATATTTGTAATGTGAAATGGCGGTGGTTTGTAGATTTCTGACAGTAAAAGTCAAGCAGAATTACAACTTCGTAAATGTAAAACCGTACTAATTTCTTTTTTTTTTTTTAGCAACCTAACAGTCTACTCTTTGGTGTGTCTTTCCTGTTTTAAATATATTTATTTTTACTAATTTATTCACTTTATATAGGACGGCATTGTTATGAGAGAAGAACTAAAATAAAAAAAAACACTTCAGCTATTGTTGGCGACACGCTATAATAACATGCTTTAACAATAACTTTAGGCCTACGATATTGTGTGATGCTTTAGTTATCATGAAAGTGCGTGTACACAGTTAGACAATATATTTTATTATAGCCTAGTCTATATTTATACGAACGCACTACGGATTACTCAAATATTCTGCATTTAAAAACAAAGTATTTGAAGTCTTTGCGAGTTATCGCAATAAAATTGTACTTCCCAAAATAGCATAATGCACTCTTTATAATTTGCCATTTTAGTTGTGCAAACTGATGCTGTTGCATGTAAAAGAATCACAAGGATGAATTGATGGAGGTTTCAGAATAATAAATATTAGACAGTCTGTCTGGGAAACTTGATCCTGGTGTTTCCATAAAGAGGCGGCAGATGAATGGATGCTGAAGAGCTCGTTTTAGTTTTATTTGACCTTGAAGAGCGTGAAACACCTGTGCCAGTTATGGGCGAAATTAAATGAAAAGGCCGATGGAAAGTCTGCACCTCAAGATTAGGGCAACGTCTGTTAAGAACGCGAGAAAATGATCTTTTTTGTTTACATGATTTGCTTTATATTTAATCTTATTGGAGGCGCAGATTTTAACACAAATCTGAATAATTCATATCTAATAATTAAAATCATTGCGTCTTGTTTGTTCTTTTAGATTAAACCGTTTTAATTAGATATACAGGCCTATTTGTTTTTGTTTTTTCAAAGATGTCCTGAACATCTACCAAGCGTGCTGCATAAATACAGAAATAAATGTGTATTGTTATATTTAGTTTAACCGCTCTTTTGCATATGAATGTAAACTTACAATTCAGAGCTGTCACATACATCACCAGCTTTCTTTATTCTGGGCTAAATGGCGAACGCTGTGCCATTAGAAAGACATATCAATATTTCACCAGCTTTAATTATTACCACCTATAGCTGCGGTAGCAGGCGATCTCTGCTCTGTCTGTTTTAGGTAATAAATAAATTAACAATATAGGTAATTACTGTCATTAGGTGAACAGCTGCTGTTTGTATTTGATGCAACATTAATAGGATATGTTTTGTGTGATTTTATTGTACAGCTTATATGTAACCTGAGTAACAGGCCTCTCAACAAATCCTAAGAGCATCAGCAATCCATCTATTTATGAGGGTTTTTAGTATTTATCAATCAATAACGTAAAGTCTAATTTGACATCTAAAAGGTATAGTGCATGAAGGAATGGAGTAATTTATAATGATGAGAAACACAGTTTCCCTTTGACTCAGCAAGAGTCAGAAACTTGGGATGATTAATGCAGCACACAGATACACAAACCTTTAAGTGAAAGCTGGTTTGATGTGCAAAAAGCTATTTACTTCTTAACAGCTTTTATAATAAATAAATAAAAGACTAAAAGTGCATTCTTCATCTTAAATTAATAGAATCGAAATTTCCCTAATTCTGAGAATGTGCAATGCATCCTATTCTTTTGTGGGCTTAGACAACATTTGTCTTTATGACATTTAAATGCATTTAAAATATAAATACTAATACTGCAAAAACAAATACTTTACAGTGTAGATACATAAAATAGGTATAAATTTTATTTTATTTTTTTATTTTATTTTTTTTTTTTCACTAGGACAAATCATTTATTGTGATAGAAGGAGGTCAGTAAACTGTGTGTCAGACTCTTCATGACTTACCTCATCTCTCACTGGCTTTTTCCCTTTTTATTCATACCACAGCAGCCCTGACGCCTTTCACTGTGGCTAGGCGTATTGGTCACCCGTACCAGAACCGCACACCACCTAAGAGAAAGAAGCCCCGTACGTCTTTCTCCCGAGTGCAGATCTGTGAGCTGGAAAAGCGCTTCCACAGACAAAAATACCTGGCCAGCGCTGAAAGAGCAGCCTTGGCCAAAACTCTGAAGATGACAGACGCCCAGGTCAAAACCTGGTTTCAAAACCGCAGGACCAAGTGGAGGTGAGACAGAGAAAAATGGGAGATAAATTCTAATATAAGATATAGAAAAATGCTGAAAAACTCAAGTGTGATGAGATATGAGGAATAAAGGCACAAGAACGCTGCCGTTCCAGAAGACTAAATTTGCTATTTCATATCATTTTTTTCTAAACGTTTGTCAGGAAAACAAATACTGTAAAATAGGGGCCCTGATTGTTTTACTACTGTACTTTTTTATTTTTTAAGTCACAGTCACTGTAAAAAGGCAACAGAAATTATGGAAATGCTAGAAAGATTTACTGTCAAGATTTATTTAAATTTAAATCTGAACATAAAATCACTAAAAGGCTAAAGACAAACTAAATTGTAGGCCTTATATATATATATATGTGTATATATATAGACTAACCACATTGGTGTTTGTAATGACCTGAAATCACTTTTCAGATTTGACCTACTAACGACCGTAATACCTGTAAGAATTAATGGGAAAATAATGGAGTTGTCAAATATGAATTATTAATTAAGGCAAATACACTAACAACATGCAACACTTTGCAGAAGAGGAGAGGTTATGCTTGAACATTACACAAATGTAATTTTTAAATAAACTTGACATTTACCTTGATTACATCTCCACAACAAATTTGTGGAGTATCCAAAGTATCCAAATCCATATGTTGGTAAAATATTCACACAATTAGTGATTTGTTCCTCAGAGATCATCTTATCTTGTTTTAGTCTTGCTGTAGTTCATTTCACCCTGTAATTCAGCCTTTGCACTTGAAACTGAATATCTGCGGTAAATGTGCAAGTTTGTGGCAAATGTAAAACTTCTACTCTAATCTTTTCCCTTCATTTAATGTCAGGCGGCAGACGGCGGAGGAAAGGGAGGCAGAGCGTCAGCAGGCCAACCGGCTGATGATTCAACTCCAGCACGATGCCTTTCAGAAGTCTTTGACTGATTCAGTTCCAACAGACCCGCTCTGCATCCACAACTCATCGCTGTTCGCCCTGCAGAACCTACAGCCTTGGGCGAGCGAGGAGAGCGGCAAGCTTGGGGGAGTGACTGCGCTCGTATGAGCACCGGAACTCAAGAAGCAAATGACATTCTCGTTCTTTTTTGATGGACCGGGATGTTGGTTGACCTTATCTCCATCCTATACGACCATTTCATTCCACAAAAAAGTGAGGAACTAATATTGGACATCCAACAGTGAGCAAACCCATATAAATAAAACGGTTCTGCATCGTACGAGCCTCTGCAGAATAAATGAAGTCCGTTTTCTGTGGTGTGTCTGTGCGTACAGAGACTTTTATCCCCATCAGGGTCAGCTTCATTGACAAAGTGACTTGTAGAAGGGAAAAAACCATCTCAGCTGACCCTTTTACAGATCCTCTGATCTTCTCCTCCATCCTTTCGTTTGCCCTTCTGCCCCCCCTGTGTAATTTCTCTACCACTCAGAGCTGTAGAATACAGGATTAATGCAGAAGAGGGAAGTAACGATGAATTAATTATTTATAATGTGAGTTGCACGACCTAAATTGCCCCCAATCTGGCCATTTGTGAAAATAAAAGAACACAAAGACGCACAAATAAACCCACTTTTCCATCATAAATCTAATTTCTCTTTTTGACAGGCTGGGTTGTATTTGAGTTTTTTTTTTTGCAAATGATAACCAGCTACCTTTTTACGAAAATACATCCCAAACATTTGAGGAATCGCATGAAAAGTCCAGAAGACAGGTGTAGGATGTTGTACGGGGTGGTTGCAATTTATTTTATCAGTTAGATTTATTCAGCAGTGACTCCAAACGCAGCTCGGAAACTCCTCAGAATCATGCTTCAGTGGTTGAATGTTGTGTGTCAGAGTGAAAGAAATAACAATTTCAGATGAAACAAGGGTTTGTTAGATGATGTAGGTGTGCTGTTGCATCCCAAACTGTATTATACTTTGTATTTGATAAATATGTAAATAGCAAACAAAAAGTAATAAACATTCTGTTTTGGCATTAACACAAAAGGTGTGCTTTGCTTAATTTGTTATTCCCCTAATGTTTTTTTAGAAGAGGCATTTTGCAAATCCCTAAGCAGCACTGTTCTCTAGAGTAATGTGTTGCTTTCAGAGGTCCTACACAACTTGATCGACAAATAAACACTGAGTCCTGGTAGTTGCTTGCAGTCGATTATGCCTGCCACAGCAAAGAAGCACTTATGTCCTCAAGCAGATAAATGCGGGATCCTGTGGGACCATAAAAATGCCTTTATGCCCTCTGCAACCAACTCCCTCCTCCCAAAGTGCTGACTCTCAGGAACTGACCTGTTTTAAAGGCCTGGGTGGGGGGTAAATGGAGGGGTGTCCATTATAAAGTGATTTAACAGACTCCTTACATTATGATGCTGTCGAAGCCTCCGCAGGGTGAACCTGTGGAGTTCCGCCACAGCTCTTTGCGGACAGATGGTTAGGAGTGACCTGTGCCAGGGCCTTTTTGACTGGAGAGGGTGAGGTGATGTGTACAGTTGAGTCGGGGTCATCTGAGAAAGCATTCAGTAATATAGACTCAATGCTCAGGATAATTTACACAGGAAGTATTCCTGGCTCCTTTCCAGATCTACAGCAATGACATCACTTCTACAGTTTCTCAACTACAAATCGCTTGGTAAAAGAGTGGTGTTTTACTGCCCTCTGCTGGCTATTACGTGCAAGTAGTCCTATGTCAGTCTTCTACAGACTTACAACGAAAAATGTAATATGACACGTCTAAAAAATATGGAACATATACTCAACATTTAAGTACTCAACTTGATTAAAATGCTAAAAAATAAGTGTAGAACGTGAACTGTTTTGGACAATATTGTGAATATTGCCAACCCATATAGCAAACCTGTGGCGCCAAAGAACAACGTGACGATACTGGTAAACTTTCTATTAAAGAGAACTCGTGACTACTTATAGCACTTTGTATATTGAAGTACATATTTAATTTACTAGGTAGAAGCGAAAACCTTGAGATTAGTCGAAACGTTTTTAAAAACAAGACAATTTTCGCGCGAAAACAACATATTAAGCGACTCGGGCATTGTTCCCCAGCTGGTTCTGAGGTAACTTTACAATTCACAAATAGCAATACAAACAACCCGAAAGTAAGGTAATGTTATCAGTCAAAATTGACAATTTACAGTTAGAAAACTCGTACAAAATCTACATTCAACACACATATTTGCTGTGGTAAGCGCTAAAACAAAAATAACACAACACTCATTTTTAATGTCTATAAAATAACACTACTTTTTAAGGTCTGTGTCCTTATACTTTCTCCCTCTCTCATTCTTTTAAATACAAACCATCTTTTCATTCACATTTTTTACCCCAGTTGAATGTTGGAAGTCATTTCAATATGTTCCTGTGTTATATTATTTTGTAACCTAATTGTGTTTACCTTGTAATTTTGATCGATCACAAAATTCCAAGTTGCATAAAATGCTTAGACTCTTACTAATTAGCAGAGCTGGGTAGCCTAGTAACTGAGTACATGTAATCTAGTTTACGTAATCAGATTCCAAGTATTTTTAGTTAGATTATACAACTCCTAATCAGACTACAGTTACTTTATGAATAACATGATTATGTATTATTTACACAGTATCAATAAATTATTCATAAGTTATTGATTCTCTTATTTATCTTTTAATTTGCCCATTCTAAAATAGCCTACTGCTCATACATTCAGAAAATCTTCAGGTTTTGTTGACATTCACACAAAGATCAGTCATTAGTCAGCTGGCAACATAGTATTTGACCACTGATTTACAAAAATCATTTCAGGTTTAAGAAGTGTTGCAACATTGCAATAACTACTCATGAACGCATTGCCTTTGGAAGGCTTTTGTCTTTTAAACACATTAAAATGCACATATTCACAAATTCATGCGAACTTTTTTGTCATCTGATCCTCTTTCACCTAGTATGTTTAACTAGAAGTACCCCTAAAATTTTAAAATAAACATTTTAATAATTATCCAAGTATCACATTTGCATGTTCATTAGTATTTGACTTTGGTTATGGTCACATGACATGTGGGTAAACAAATAATTTTTTTACATTTTTATTTAATTAAATGTTTATTTTTTAATTTAACTTTTTTTTTTAATTTAATTATTAGGTTTTCATTAAGCTCACAAGCCTCGGCAGCTCCTTTACAAACACTAGTTTGGGAAAACATGACTTAATATAAGGTTCAATGCACTTCATGTTATTAAAAATAAATGTAATATATTTTCTTACTCTTTGGATTTTTGTCAATATGGTACAAGATTATCCTATTTAAATCAATGTGATAAATGAGTTAGGACAAAAGTAATCTGAAAGTAGTCTGATTATATTACCTTAAAAGTGTAATGTAATGGATTACATTACTAACTACAATTTTTGTCATGTAATTTGAAATCAGTAACGGATTACAATTTGTACGTAATTTACCCAGCTCTGCTAGTTAGTCATCAAATTTATGTTTTCTTTAAGACTGATCATAATTTATGTTGGTTTCATAAAAATGGAGATTTATCAGGAAAACAAACAAACAAACAAAACAAAACCTCATTACTCCTTGCTAAATGCTAATTATTTAGATGTTAAGACACTCCTAAAGACAGGACAAAGACCAGCAAAACTTGACTTCTCCAAGATGAATTATATGAGCCATATTTAATGGGTTTAAATTGAAATATAAACTTTATTTGCATTCAAACAGATTCAAGAAAGTCAAAAAGTGAACCACATCTGAATTGCAGTCCAGAGATTAAGAATTCTGAGATTTAGCTGCACAGTCTGTGACATTAACTACAGTATACATTGTTTACATTTGGGTTTCTTATGGTTGATTAATCAATCCCAAACATACAGTATATCCCACCTTCTAGCAGGTTACAAGATATCACCAATTACAAAAATAACATGAACTGATGAAATACTGGAATTCATCACTTATACCATTCTGAAACCTATAAATCATGCATTGCAATATAGGTCAAGCTGTTCAAGATTTCTGTAAATCAACTTCTTAGACGCATCTCTAATCAGAATGCTATGCACACATTTCCATGTCACTTTAAAAAAAACCACGGACGGGTAGTCAGCAAATCTTCTGCTCAGATTTCTTTTGAGCAACAAGGCTGCCAAATTAAGGCCACACTCCCTGCACATGACAACACCACAGGGGTGAAGAGAGGCCAGATTGCAAAGGATGAAAAAGGTCATGTTCTGAGTAAAGTCTTTTCAGGGAATGGCACGGATTTGACATAAAAACTCAAGAGTATGGGGGACAAACATATAATCGCAGGTAACAAAAAGTAAAAATCACGGTAAAAAAAATGGGGGCGCCTAATAATTTAAGCAAAATAAAATGCGTTAGTTCTTCTATTTGACACTCTGTCTCCACTTCCACAGCTCATCGATTACCTTGGTGAAAAAACAAAACAGAACAGGTAAGACCTTCATTCACAACAGTTTCTAATTAATTGTGTCAGTGACATGATGCTCATTATGCTAACATCTATTCATTTATTATAATTAATTCAAGCATACAATGACTTGAATACACCTCTTTGGTAATTAACACATTTTTACTTTTATTTACTATAAACATTTAGAGTCTCAATATCATAATGAATATCATTAAATCTGCTTTTTAATTTTTTTTTTTTTTTTAGACAAAAAGCAGTGAAGCAGTTATGTTTACATTTCATAAATATTTGCATAACTACTTTATGCTAAATCTAAAGTCACATGGTTTGATAAACATAAAAAAAGGATTTGACACAAATATCACAACCAATAACAACATAGCACAAGAGCAATTGTTATACCTTTGCGTCGGTGACTTTGAAGCAGTTCTTCACAAAGTTCTCAAACTTTTGCTGTACTTTTGGCAATGATACACCCTGCAAAAAACAAACAAACAAAAACTTGAGTCTTTTTTACCCTCTTTAAACTCTTCTAATTGTATCCCATCAAAGCACAGAATGACACTGATTTTGTACTATTGTCTCATTGTGACTTCCTATGTGGAGAGGACGCAAAGGAAAACATACCTTTTCTACACTCGCCATCATCTTGGTTTTGATGTCTGGGACAGTTAAAACCTGTGGCGTTTTGGGTGACTGTGCTTTCTTGTTGTCCTTTTTGTTCTTTTCAGGAGTCTTGTTTTGTTGTTTAGCAGGCGTATTTGGCTTGGGCCCTTTTCCGTTCTGTGCAGGGGTCTGTGGTTTGGATGGTGTCTTCTTTGCCTAACCAAAAAATTAGGAAAATAAGCATTTCTGACCATGCTTCTAAATGTTCTACAAGATTTAGGGCCTGAATTACTCATTTCACCTTTACAGGAGACTCTTCTTCACTTTCCTCCTCCTCCTCCTCATCATCATCATCATCGTCGTCGTCAATATCATCATCATCATCATCATCCTCATCATCCCTGGAAGGTAAAATGAAAATATTATTTCTAGTGCTGTCAATCGAGAAGGGAGGGAAGAGAAGAGAAAAAAAAGTTACTCACAAATGAATTGACTACTTAAAATCGCACATTTTTCCCCCTGAAATTATTTAATCCCACATAACATTAAAAAAATTTTAATATACTTTTATTATAGTTCAATAATTTCACATTCAATCTTCAAATTAATGTAGAAACAACAAAGACGGTATATTTTTAATATTTGTTACTTTTTTAATGACTGAAGGTAGTATCACTGATACCAGTAAATCTCTAGGAAAATATTTTTTTCCTAAAATGTAATCATTGACTATAGACCAATTCAATGTTTGCAAACAGTGATGACGTTTTTTGTGAGCGGTGCTTATCTGGTTGCAGAAAATGATGGTTTTCAAGTAGCTATGGAGCCATGGAATAAAAGAATAAAAAGGTAAATTTGAATTTATATTTAAAAATTCTGACTTTATTCTTGCAATTCCGAGATTAAATCTCACAATTCTGATAAGAATAAACAACTCGTCATTCTCTCTTTTCGAGACTTGGCAAACTCACTAATGTTGAGTTAAATTGAGTTATAAAGTCAGAACTAAGAGATGTAAACTTGCATTTGCAAGAAAAAAAGTCAGAATTGTGAGATGTTTTATGTAAATGTTAATAGTATTAGGTTTAACTATTAGTTTAAATATTATGTCATGCTGTAACTGTATGGCTAATACAATGCATCCCCTACGAACAGCATATGTGAATATTATGTAGACATTGTTTAAATGTATGCTTTAAAAGTAATCATAGCACTTTTGATCTACAATCTGTCTGTTTAAACGTCTGCGTTTAACTTCAAATGGCATCTTTGACGACCGTATTCTATAAAAATTATTTGCATTCCGATTCTGGCATCAAAAGGCACTCAATTTTTTTCTTGCCCTCTTATTCAATGGATTTTACCCATTTCCCTCCACTTGTTACCAGTGATTTTCTGCCACCACTATGTGTGGGCAACTGTGATTGACGTAACTGTGACGCCTACTACGAATTTGTCTATAGCCAAACATTACTGTAATTGACAGCTATCAATTTTAACATTTATTAGACTTCTAATTTAAGTAAACTTAAAGCAATCTTCACATAAGCCTATTATTTACATGTGTCTTTCAGCAAGTGGGAAATATACAGAAATTGCTACATACTGAATTAAATATAAATGAATCCTTAAAGCTCTAAAAGTTTGTGATTTTCTCTTTTCTTCTTTGATTAACAGACATCACAGCAGCTGGGTTATTAGGTTATTTGGCTGCTATTACTTTAAGAGCTGCCGCTGCTGAATGTGACGGAAATCTGACATGCATGCTCGTAGATTCATTTGTGCTTTAATATGAAAAGATACAGGTTACAGTGCACGCCCCCGCATTAGTGTGTGCCTTTCCTGTGCTCGTTTGACTAGCGCCTGGTGCAAAAATGAAGTTATAGAGAGAGAGTGTCTGAAAAGTCTCACTTCTTGTCAAGAAAGAGAGAGATAAAAGCAGCAGTTATGAGTGGGTGGCTAGCCCTAGCCTCAGCCTCGATCTTGCAATAACTACATGAAATATTTTTAACACTGTTAAACTGGAAAAATTAATTACCTTCGTTAATGCGCTAATTATTTACTTATAAATACTATTTCTAAAACACTAAACACATGACTTAAAACGGATGGCAAAAACAACACTTACTCATCTTCATCATCATCATCATCCTCCTCCTCTTCATCCATCTTCATTTTTTTCTATGAGAGAAAGTTGGTTAGAAAATGAGCCACAAAATTACACACACGTCAATAAAGAACCCTAATTCATTTCATAACTTACTGAAGACTTCTGAGTCACTGATGCTGGCCTCTTCTTAGCTGCTGTCAATGTCTCCTCTTCTTCTTCCTCCTCCTCTTCTTCATCAAAGGACTGGTCTCCTCCCATAACTGAAAGAAAAGTTTCAATGAGAACCTTCCTGAAAATTCCCAAAGCTGTTTTTCATGTTTATCTGAGACAATCCCAAATAATCATACACCTCTTTGTGTGTTATACTTACTGACAAGATGCTGTCCACTAATGTGAACTGGACCGGAACCAGAGCGTAGACGGAATACAACAGGTGGAGTGATTTCAAACCCACCCAAACACACCTGCGAAACAAACACATCTTTAGTTAAAATAAACAAGAGCAATTCACATCAACTTTACCCAAAAAGATGTGAAATGTGATGGACATTCTACTTACGCTGGGGAGAGTGGAAGGCTTGAGTGTGGCCAGAACTGCTTTGACCTTCTGACCCTCTGAATCTTGCCCTTCAATCTCCACAACGTTCAGTTCGTCTTTTGTTGAGGGATCAACGCAGGCCTGTCGCAATTGACAAACAGGTAAATGCGTTATATATGAAATTTAAATGCTGATAAAACTTGGAGGACTATTTAAAACAAGGCCACATACCATTCTGACTGATAACTGATGATCAAAATCATCATCCTCTGGATTAAATTTGACCTCCTTGCCTGCCTTGAGCTCACAACCTGTAAAAACAAACAATTTATTTTAAAAATATAAAAAAGAGCTCCTATAATTGGCAGTGTAATTTGCTGGTATTTTCAAATAATTCTCTCTGCAAACCAATGAAGAGATTCATTTTCTTTGGCACGTGGTCCCTGATACAATCTTGGTTTAATAAACGAGTCAGTGAACCGCTCGGTCTGATTCAATTCAATTCGTGAGAGAAATATTCTGGCCGGTTTTATGAGCAGATTCCTTGAAATATTCTGGCTCCGAAGAATGGTTCGTTCACGAACATTTTTACAGCCTGCATTTCGCGACACAGCACATTGCGTTTTTAGAGAATTACGTTTAAAACAGCGTGCTACTGTTAACAAAACTAACAAAATACAGCCATGGGTTCGTGTGGATGCAAGAAACTACACGTGGCAAGGTTTGTGAGATGTTCTAACTTGCAATATAACCTGACAATGCAGAGAAAACGTTTAAATCAGGGTTTGCGTTTCTAAGTAACGGGAAGTAGATAATGGAGAACACCGATGCCAACAGTTTCAAACACCGTTAGCATCGGTATAATTCGAGAAAACGTGAGTGTAATTTGTAGGAAAACGAAATTAAGAAAAAAAGTACTTAATGAGCATTCAAATGACATCACGTGAAACGAAGAATACGAGTTTAAGTTATAGGCTAGCAAGCGAAATTCAAAAACTTAACGCGTTGTCTCATCTAACACGTGTAGCACAGTGACGCCATTTTGGAGCGCCAGGGCCGGTGCACGTGTTTAGAGAGCGCGTGCAGGGAGACACGAGCTGTGGAGGTTTTGTTTCTTTTCTGTAATACACTCAATTCAGAAGTTTATTTCGAGTTTAACCATAAAGGCTATAACAACCATAAACGCGTGTCAGGTTAATCGCTGACAATGTGAACAATGTGGTGCTAACCGATTAGCTAGTGCGAATGAGTATGCTCTACACGTGCTGTGGTTTAATGTCACTCCACATTTATCCATTTAATAGCGATATTACAATGTATTTATTCCAGTTAACACATCAACATGTGCTTTTAAGCAGTTTAAGTCTGATAATATAACTTGGGTTTGTCGGCAGGCTAACGTTACCACACTATGCTATATTCAGTTTGCGTAACTTACAAGCGCTTACTGCCACGTTTACGTACTATACGTGTGATCTAATAGATTATATGACAAGAGCGCATCAAGATAAGTATTTAACGCATTACATACCGTACAGGAAGGTTTGGGGACCCATTTGTTCAAGATCCATCTCTGCAGGCTATACAAGTGTCTGTACCTAGACTGAACTGTACCGTGCGTTCGAGTGCAGGATGGACACACTAACCCACATTGAGTATATCACGCCCATTACTGGGACGGTCCTCCAGTCCAGCCAATGAATCCGCTTCATAGACAGAGAATCACGGAATTTGGTTTTGGATTGATATGTACTGTAGGACATGACTTTTATCCGGCTAAGCACGTCTTAAAAAAAGATTTTAATTAAATACACCCACGAATTTTGTGCACTGGAAATGAAATTACACTGTAAAAATGATTTTTTTTATTTTATTATTTTTTTTTTTACAGTAAAACAAAAAGATTTTTGCACTTTTTATGAATACGTTTTACAAGGAAAATTAGAAAACTATGTAAGTATTTCTCCATTTTTATGATTTGCAGTTTCTTTTTAATTAGATGTGAAATTTATTAGCAATTTCAGAGTGATAATTGTTTCAAAGTAAATTCTACACTTTTATTGTAAATTATTGGGAGGCATGAATTTGATGTGACAAGTAACTGGCGAATACAAAATACTGTAGTTCGATTAGCCAGTATTTTCATAAAATAAAATAATCAATAGTCAATTTATATTGCTTTCCTTACTATACATTATTAAAATACCAGTCAGTTATTTTATGGTTTTATATTTATATTAAGGTTATTTTCTGCTGTTTGACATATCCAGCTGTTTATAACCCATCAGTTGAGAACCACTGATCTATTAATCTATCTGTCTCCATTTCATAAGATAGCAAAGTGATCAGTGAAATATTTTAATAAAGCATTTACATAATTAACAGTAAGCATGTAATGAAAATATGTCATAATCCCTTTTTTTTTTAAATAATAATAATAATAATAATAATACACAATAAAGTGCTGCCATTCATACTCTACCAGCACCTAGGGACAAAAAAAAACAAAAAACAAACAAACAAACAAAAAATCAGAACCCAACAGAATGGCCCAAAATCAGTATAAACAGTGAAGTAGGAAAACACATCTGAATATTATTCCATAAATGTTTTTAATTAGTTTTGACTGAGATTTGAATTGCACGGCATATTTCTGATACTTCGTTTTCACAGTTTGTTTTTGCCTCATTAGACATTTCTTCATGTGGCATCATACTTGCAAGTATATACATAGCTTATATGTCTTATGACTGACCCTGACCCATGAATAATAATAACAATAATAATAATAATTATTATTATTATTATTATGTGATTTATCTGGAGTTTTCCTCTTATACAGTTAAAGTCAAAAGTTTACATACCCTTTGCAGAATTTGCAAAATGTTAATTATTTTACCAAAATAAGAGGGATCATACAAAATACATGTAATTTGTATTTAGTACTGACCTGAATAAGATATTTCACATAAAATATGTTTACATATAGCCCACAAGAGCAAATAATAGTTTAATTTATATAAATGATCCTGTTCGAAAGTTTACAAACATTTGATTCTTAATACTGTGTTGTAACCTGAATGATCTATTCAGGAAACAACACAGTATATTATTATAATATTATTTTCTCTTGTAACTATGTACATGTCTTTTATGCAAAATATCTTATTCAGGTCAGTACTATTTTGTATAATCCCTCTTATTTTGGTAAAATAACTAACATTTTGCAGATTCTGCAAGGTGTATGTAAGCTTTTGACTTCAACTGTAAATACTGTCTTGTCCTTCTTTAAAGTATGCAGAGGTATCTGGGGGCAGAAGGGTATCTACAGACTAGATTGTCATTTGTTGGGTCTGAATACAGTTGTGATTTTGTAGTTTGCTTAATACTCCTCACTTACTTCCATACTTAGACACACACTCTTTTAAACTTCTGTCCCACCTTATTCACTATGATCTGGTAGGTAGAGATGGCTTGGCAAGTACTGAGACAGACAGACATACATTAAGCGGCCAGACTAAAAACAACAATTACTAACGCTGACAACACAAGACAAAATCAACATCCAAGTAAGTATTCTTTAAACCCCATGTCATAGATAAATAAATCATAAAATTAGATATTTTAAAGGCCAGCATTATTTTCAAGCAACTCATAGGGAACATATCTGCTGTTTTTTTATTTTTCTCATGCAAGCTCTTTTGGCAAAGAAAGCAAGCAAAGGAGGCTGTATTTCCTCCTGGATGCAGTTCCAGTACACCATTAGTAGAGTCCTGAGCTCTAGGGTCAAGCAAATGAAAAACGTTTGAGAATGGAGTTCTTTTTCGTAGGGAAGAGGGATGTTGATCATCAGCACCCGCTAGTCAGGAAATGCACAATGCCTTTCAAACATATGCAGTCTTCCGTGGCTGGATCAAAGTGGATTCTGGGCTGGTAATTTCCCAGAATACCAGCAAAACACTGAATATGTTACAAGGTTTGAAAAGAGGGAGAAAAGCAAAGCCCACAGACTCTCATCCCTCTCAGGCCATCATATTCCCCAAGAACTCAGTTCAGTGAAATATAGCAAATATATATTTAAACGTAAAATCCCTCTTGCGTTCTTGCTTCTTCTTTTCTTCTTTTGGCAGAGCTTCTCTACATCACATTTTCAAAGAGCTGCATGGATCTCATCATGTTTTCATCCTGGTGAAAAAAGAGAAGCTTTTAGATGTAATTCATCAGTTTGACCACAGTGAGGCAGCATAATCTCTTCAGTGAAATTGGTCACATTACATGAACATTACAGAAGATTTTCAGTTTTTTTTTTTCATACTGTATACATACAGTATGCGGCTTTTACATATTTAAAATAGTATTAAAAATATTAAAAGTGTTTTTTTTTTTTTTTTAAATAAAATACCACGTGTAAATCACTCTTATGCCTGACAAATATCACTGAAACAATCAGGCTCTGTAAAAAGTAAAAAAAAAGTAACTAGTGCTTTAGTGTTTGTGAGCCGTAAATCAGTTTGGATGTTTAAGATTACTGACATGTCTTTAGGGGGTGGGTTTAGATGAAAGGGGTGTGGCTGAAGAAAGGGGGCGGTCTAATTCAGCAAATAATGTAATCTAGTATACTTTATTGTCCTTGTATTTCTTACTGTTCTAACATAGAAAGATATTGTGAAAGTAATAACAGTATGCTAGTATGCAGTTACAAATTCACCATAAGACTAATGCTATGTGTACACTAGGGCTGTCGTTAATGATGATTTTGGTTATTGAGTAATCTGTCGATTATTCTGACGATTAATCGAGTAAAATATATATATATATTGTGTCTGTGTAGTAATAAAAATAGACCTAAATGAACAATAGCCTTTAAAGCGACTTAAAATACATACATATATATATATATATATATATATATATAACAGCAGTGAGGCAGTAATAAGTAGTTCAAATAAAGTATTACAAGCAAGTAATCATATGGTTTTATTAAACAAAACTGTTAAAAAACATAATGTATTATAAACAATAGAGCTAAAGTACATTACACATAATGACAATTGATTGCAGAGGTTGCCAATGGCCTGACGATTGTTTTTACACATAACTGTGCGATCTAATCCGTGTTTAATATCGACTCAACAACATTTAATTAAAATGTCCACTTAATCTTTAATATTTGCCCATTTCTTTATGATACAGCCACTGTAATTTCTTGAATATGTGGACATCAAAACTCAGAGTGAGGGTTTAAACTATTATTTTGAAATCGTGATGAACAGTTAGCATATTAAGAAAGATAATGATGTATTTTCCTATGTTTCTGTAGGTTTATAAATTATTTACCTTACAAATCTGATGAAATAGCACACATCGTGTTCCCAGATGAACGTTATAATAAACTCAAACGACTATATGCAGAGATGGAATTTGAGACACTCCACACATATAAATGATAACTGTTTGTAGCAGCATTGTAAACGAAGCCAGCTCTGAGATGCACGTACGTAATTTACACGCATGTAAATAATTGAAGTGCATTTATTAAACCCGAATCGCGTATATTTATTTAATTGAATCATAGCGTTTTTTTATTTAGCGAATTTTTAATACCATTATGCTTTATTTAGGTTTAATATGTGGAATGCACCACTTCTGGTATTTTTCCGATTACTCAACATGGGCAAAATGCAATCAAAGATTTTTAAAAATCAAAAACACAAATAGAATCGATGAATCGTTGCAGCCCTAGTGCAGACCAAACACGAAGCGAATATTTTAATCGCGTTATCGCTCTAGATTACTCGAACACTGTTTTTCGTGTAACTCGTGCGAATAAAATCGCACTTTCCTTCATTTTCTGATTTGGTCAGACGTGTCAAACTGTAAGTGTCAATAAGCTCTTCGCTGATCGGCTTGCATGACAACGCATTATGCAGATTTTCTGCTTGAGTTGAAATCTTTCAACTTGCACGGAAAATACAATATCGCATGTTTGCTGCAATCATGTGGCCCGGTATGAGTTCACGTCTGTTTGTGTGTTTGCGTTGACTTTGTATGTAATCTGCTTGCGCGAATAATTAAATTTGCTTTTGTGTGCACACATAAGGCAGACGTAAATAAATTACAGAAGTAATATGAACATACCTCCTGACAGGCAAGCACAAACTCTTCCAATGTTACAACTCCATCTTTGTTTTTGTCCATTTTCTGTAAGAGAGACAAAATTGATTTGGGTTGCTCTGCCATTTATTTCTTCTCTTTTGTTGGTTTTGATTGCTTCTATTGTCCTCATTTGTAAGTCGCTTTGGATAAAAGCAGCTGCTAAATGACTGAATATAAATGTAAAAATCACAGATGGGGAATTTCTATGGATAAATATAACTGTTTTATCCAAAAGTCAAAAGAAATGTAGCCTATAAATCCATAAGAAACTGTTTTGAACAACGTAATGTTTTTAAAAAGGATTAGTTCATTTCCAGAATAAAAAAATCTGATTTTACTCACCCCCTAACCCATGTCATCTAAGATGTTAATGTCTTTCTTTCTTTAGGCACAAAAAAAAAAAAAATTGAGGAAAACATTCCAGGATTTTTCTACATATAGTGGACTTGTATGGTTCACAAGAGTTTGAACTTCCAAATTACAGTTTTAATGCAGCTTCAAAGGGCTCTAAACAATCCCAGCCAAGGAGTAAGCGTCTTATCTAGCGAAACTATCAGTCATAAAAAGTTACATACTTTTTAACCACAAATGCTCATCTTGCACTAGCTCTGCAACACGCATGTGCATCTTCATGCATTGTGTAACCACATTGGAAAGGTCATGTTAGTTCTTCATCTGTGTACTTCTGTTAACGAAGGTAGGGTAGAGTGAAAAACCAACCTTCAAGTTATTTTGTAAAGGGCGTTTGACTTTCTTTGCACGTTAGCTTTGTAAACACTGGGTCGGTATTTCTGCCTAAGTCACACATGCATTATTACATAATGCGTGAGGTCAAGCAAGACTAGGATTTGTGGTAAAAAGAATATAAATGTATTTTTCTTAGAAAATTAATGATTGTTTCGCCAGATCAAACCTTTATTCTTCAGCTGGGATTGTGTAGAGCAATTTGAAGCCGCATTGAAACTGCAATACAGGGTATGCATTGGCGTCACCTTCCCACTTTCCCCCACAACCAGACTGAGTGGCAAAAGAACTTTCAGCATGAATGGATTTAATAGGGAAGATACGAAACCGTGAGTAAAACAAAGGATAATCTAAAGGTTGCTGAACCTGATATAAGGTTCCTAACAACTTAACAAATATCCAGTGGTCAATGGATATCGATGCAGTCTGAAATTGTGTTTTCTAACACGTATATGTATCTGATTTTGACAAATTTGCCTGTGAACTCATTTTGTAAATACAAAATAGGTTGGTTTAAACCCCAGTGATCACTTCATATCACATTATTGATCACATATCAATAATATATATCATCATATCGTCCAGCTGAAAAACGTATACGGTTTTTGTCAGTGTTTATTTAAAAACATCCAGTTATGCAGACTGGATCTTTGCAACTGAAGAAAGAAAGACATGAACATCTTGTATGACATGGGGGTGAGTAAATTATCAGGAAAATTTTATTCTGGAAGTGAAATAATCCTTTAATGAGAATTATCATTGAATATAATGGGAATTTAAAAAAGAGCCAGAAGTATTCATTTTAATTTAATTTAATTTGTTTATGTATTTATTATTCATTTTGTTGCAAAATGTGACGGTTTTTTTCTCAAAGAATCCACTGAATCATTTCTTAATACTAACCTGAAAGAAGGCATCCACATGCTGTTTTGGTACATCCCCTTTTAAAGCCGGATACGTGTACTTCCCCATCATGTCATAGATGGCCCTCACGATTTCTGTCATTTCCTGTGAGGTACATGAAGATTGATTGAGTTATTGAATTAAGTTATATTAATTATGGCTGCCTTTGTAAATATGATTACCTCCTTATTAATGAATCCATCTTTGTTAATGTCATAGAGATGAAATGTCCATTCTAGTTTCTCTCTGACCGTCCCCCGCAGTAGAGTAGATAGTCCCATCACAAAGTCCTGAGGAAGAACATCAATCTGGTGTGTAACATCACTAAAATATATATTTTCATGCTGTGCCAGAACTCCACATTGTTCATACCTCAAACTTTATGGATCCATTATTTCTGGTGTCAAACGCATTGAAGAGATAATGTGCATATGTGCTGGCATCTGGTACGGGAGTGACAACAGACGAAAACATTAGACACTTTAATTCTCTAAAATGTAGTAATTATAAGAAGCATATCGTATTTAAGGATTTCACTTTTCAAGTACCTCCATGTGGAAAAAACTGTGCATAAATGTGTTTAAATGTCTCCTCATTCACCACTCCACTTGGACACTCCTGAGAGGAAAAACAAAACGTATTATTATCATATTATATTATAAACACGTTATTGGCTTGAGACTGATTCTTGGATATGCAAATTTGATGTGATTTCTTTTTTAATTCTTCCACAAATCACTTGCAGTTTCCAACACATTTTAGTTTCATAAGAATGTTGAAATATATGATGGGCTTCAATGCTCTGCCACTGCCATAAAATTTTACACAGTGGTTTTGCTAAAGCTTTTTAACCCAACAAATATGAGCTGCTTTGTGGGTTGCTGAGCCTGAGTGTTTATGTGTGTCTAATAGAGCGTGTGAATGGTGGTATTGTGAAATATGACTGGCTGACTGTTGCTTGAGGCTAGCACTCAGTGATTAGTGACACGCTGGATAACGCAAAGAGGAACAATAAGAGTTTACAGAGTTTTAAAGACAGATGAGACACGGCAAACAGAACCACAGGGACAGTATATGCAGATGAGATGCGATGATTCATAAGAGAAGATATTGAGGCATAAGGATATATTACATAAACGCTATAAGCTTCTTATCAGATTCCAAAATGTGTCAAAAGACATTTGTATAAAGTAAATGTGCAGATGTGGGAGTGATGAGAAGAGAAATACCGTGCAGCATACATTTTTGAAGCCTCTGTAAAGGACTTGTAGCTCTTGCTTGGTGAAGTTCGTCTGTGCTTCGAGCTGCTCGAGACCCTCGGGCCGATGGCAGACCATTGTCATCTCTAATTCATCATCTATCTTATCTAGAGAGAGAGAAAGAGACATTTCAGTTTCAGACTGATAAATGATCACTGCTTGCTCAGAGGTTGCTCTTTCACAGCACAGTAAATATCAACTTATATCTTAGGTGTTCCTCAAATTTTGTTGACAGAATAAGGCTAAGAAATGCATGAGAAATGACTGCTTTTGTATGGAAATCTCAGGTTTCATCTTAGCAAATTTGAGCACAGCGTGAAATTATTGAGTTGAAACCCAAAAGTTTAATCTGGCATGCTAATCAGTTCCTTTGAATTTTTCAAGCAATATTTGTATGTTAGTCATTTTTGACAGGAACACTAAAAATGTAACAAGATGGGGAAAAAAATATCCTAAATGTTGGAAAGAATCCTCACACTTTTTGGTTGCCACCTCTGTAGATAGAACAGTAGCAAAGTGTTGTTCTGTAATGTGAAAAAGGAAAATAACAAAATGTAACACAATTATTATTGTGCTTTACCAGCGGAGACAACGGGAGAATCAGTAACTCTAAGGCTTACAAAGTAGAAAAGTCAACCCAACAATCTCATGTGGTGGCAAATTTTGGCTAATTTGTATATATTTTACGAGTTCCCCAATTTGTGTGAATTCATACGAATGACCTAACCCTAACCCACAAACCTACCTGTCACTTGAATCTAGACAAATCATACAAATTCATACAAGTGAGGTCGTATGAATTTGTAGGAATTGGTTGCGAGATAGCATTGGCAAAGTTCTAAAGTCTGAAGAAATAGAAAAGACAAAAAACGAGCGTAAACATTGGTATGCTAAACACAAATTGGAAAGATTTGATGACAGAGAAAATCCTGAATAGTGATATTCAGTAACACTCCATAAAACTCACTATTATCAGTGTAATTTATATCAAACTTATGAAAATATCATGCTTCTCACATCAAGTGGTGGCTAATATTTTTCCTAAATAGTAGCATACAACAGGGCTAAAGGCCTTTGATATTATTTTCCTCTAAATCACTAGATGGCAAAAAAACGTGGCGTAGTACTTTCCAAAACATCCGCTTTTCAACATTCACGTGCAAAATTGGCTGATCCTTCACTGTAGAAACTGCAAATGCATATTTTCCAGTTTGCTAAACATTTTAAGTCTCAAATACTAAAAAATGCTATTTTCTTGAATCCTTTGTCAGACCAACAAAATTGCCCCAAATGTTGTCCCAACTAGTCAAACACAGTTGTCTGAACAAAGAATTTCACATCGTTGAAATGTAAAGGCTTTCTGAGTTCCCAGCATGCATTATAGCATGAATAAATTATGCAGTTACTGTTATAGGATTATAGTTTTGCTGTTTGCTGACTTAATTAAAACTTTTTGTTATGTAGTTTTAAGGCCTATGTTCAACCACTTATATCTCTTTGCTGGATATCTTAGTCTTGTAAGATGTTTTACAATCAAAAACAATGTTGTCTACATATTAGACTAAGTTATCCATTAAGATTTCTCTAACAATTCACTGTTTGTCATTTGTAAATAAACAAAAAAATGATGCATAAAAAAATAAATGACCTCAGCGACAGTCATTGTTGTTTTTAGTCACTGTGACAAGACTTTTTCTATTAGCAAAATAAGACAATCAGCACTGCATGAACAAACAAATTTATGTTGGCTAAACAAAGTATCTTTAATGAGAAAAACTAAAAAACTATTGTTGAGAGAACTCAAAAGTCTTACTGCATCAAGTTGCCTAACTTTAAGTTAGGCAGTGCAAAGTCGATTCTGTGCTTACTTCATCTAATATTTGATGCTTTTAAAAATGTTGTAAAGTTAAGCAGCAAATAAGAATCGCTAAAATTATGCAATATATCTTATTACAAAGACCTTCTTAATGATTTTCAGTTTTGTTTAAGATAATTAAAACAGCAGTTTTTAAATAACGAAAGAATATGTAAAAGTATGGTATTTGGGGTAAAAAGCGCCCCTGCTGTTGGGGCTAAAAATGTATACATGAAGCTGTTTTGTTTCTAATAGTTTAAGCAACTTAGGTAATTATATTTGGTTTATAAACATTATTTTAAACATTCTGCACTTTTTATGCATTCATTATGCACAAGATAGTCCTGTTAATTTATTGCTTTGAATAAACATGCATAAGTAATATTTTGCTCAGTGCACCCTCTTGTGGCCTCAGGAGAAGCCAAAAGCTTTTTTCCCCCCTAACTAAAATGATGCCCTTTAAATTCGGATGTAATTCAAATATTGGTACTATTTAAGTACAAAATTTGAATTTAGGGTTTTTTAAGCCATTTTGACAGTGCTAACACAAAAAAAGGCACTATATCAATAAAAGCATCTTTCTGTTGGTCTATGTGACCAACCTGAACCCGTTGCAAAATCTGCATTGGTAAATCTTTCACTCTCATGTGAAATTCCCAATTGCGTGGATTCCAATTGAGATGACTGGAATTCGCTAAACAACCTTAAATATGACACCATCACACCTTTGTGGTATCAGTATTTAAAATACACAAAGAACAGCGATGCTAACACGTCTTTTTAACAGCAACAAGCAATCTTTAATTTGGATTTTAATTTGGATAACATTCTTGCTTCCCGGTGTAGTGGGTGAGATTACAGAGGCATCATAGGATTGTCGGTGGTGATTAGAACCACGCTGTTTCCCTTTGCAAAAACAGAAACTGTGCTCGGGGCAAACCCACACCGTACACCTCCACTTCAAAGACTTTCAATTTGGTAGGAAAGAAACTTGGATGACTCATGTGTTTCACACACAGGCCCCCTGCAGGCCTTGCTGCTGCTGCTGTGTCAGCTCCAGCAAAATGATTGGTTGTGGGTAGAGAGGCAGATGGGGTGATAGGGGAAATCAGTAGAACGAATGAAAATGGCCATGGGTGGCTTGAGGGAAGACCTTCATCTTTCACAGAACACTGGAGAGCCATTGCATCTCCTTATAAATGCTTCAGCCCTTTATAAATCCTCTCTCTAGTTTTCACACACACACACTTTAACCTCCTATATATCCTCAAACACACAAAGAAGTGCACTTATGGTGCTGGTGGTACTAACGTAACAGCTAAAGGTTTGTAATATTTGAGATGTTAAAATAATTGCTCAGTTTGATACACTGATTAGGTGCAGAAGGAACTCTATCCGTAGGTTGATTTCCCTGAAGAGTATGAACATTGTGCTGCTTTCAAAAGCTCGATTTGTTTGAGCGAGCCACTGTGTCACTTTTGGCTTGACCAATAGTGTGTTTTTGGGGCGTGGCTACCTGTAATAAACTTGGCCGGTAATGTCAGGGATGTGTGCTTGAATTCACACAATCTTGGACCGTATTGTGGTTAAACCATATGCTGGTGAAGTCATAGTTCTCTATTTGATAGGGCTCCAAACTATTTTAAATTAAACTGTCAATGGCAATCTATTACCTCAATTTTCCCCTTGTAGTCAACATATGGCCACATCAGCTTTATGATTTATAGCACAGCCAGTAACACAACTCTCAGTCACTAATGAGTTTTATTCAGTCTTTATTTCCTATAGCTCTCAGCATGCCCCTGTTTCCTGAACACATAAACGCACCAACGCAGTCACACAAGAAGATAAAGAATGATCTCATTAGGCATTTCAGACTAGTTTGGACAATTTATGGAAAACAAATGAACCAATTTCATCATGTTTAGCAGATTTTGCCAGCTAAAGACCTGCTTAGAGCTTTATGAATGTCTGGGGTCATACATATGCTGGTGGGTAATTCGTGGCTGAGAAGCCAGTATGCTTTTTATCAGTGAAATTTCACCAGTATGATCTTTCCGGTGAAGCTGGTTGACAATGGAAATTTGCTGGTTAAGCTAGTTAAAAATCCTAGGGGCATCAGCATCCAAAATACACTATGCACTACTATTCTTAAGTTTATATTTAAAGAAATGAACACTTTTACAAATTATTTTCTGTTACAAATTATTTGTGTTTCAAGCTTGTGAATCGGGGGGGTCATTTTAGAAGCTTAAAGGAGTAGTTCACTTCCAGAACAAAAATTTACAGATCATTTTCTCACCCCATTGTCATACAAAATATTAATGTCTGTCTTTCTTCCTTCAGTCGTAAAAAAAATGTTTTTTAAAGAAAAAAATTCAGGAATGTTCTCCATATAATGGACTTATATGGTGCCCCGTGAATTTGAACTTCCAAAATGTATCTTCTTATCTAGTGAAACGATCAGTTAATATGTACAAAATTGACAATTTATATACTTTTTAATCTCAAATGCTTGTCTAGCTCTGCGTGAACTCTGTGTATTCCGGTTCATGACAGTTAGGGTATGTCGAAAAACTCCCATCTCATTTTCTCCTCCAACTTCAAAGTCGTCCTACATCACTGCAGAAGTACCGACTCAGTGTTTGTCAAGTAAACATGCAAAGAAGGTCAAACTAGGGCTGGGTATTGAGTTCGACTCTTTTTAGGCACCAGCCGAATTGCCTTGATACCATTGAGTATTCAAAAACCTCTTGTCGTTTGGTACCAAACTTCGATACCTAAGGGGTTAATCTCGTCAACATCAGTGTAAGCCTGCAACACTAGGTGTATTCGACTAGAAGCGGCGGTGCGCAGATCGGTGGCTTTCACACTGAATGTGGAATGCGCAGCCCTTCAGAGCACAGCGGCAAAAGTTAAGCTAACGCTGCGCCTGTGCTTTGGTCAACGCAGCAACAAACCGTCCTTACGAGAGCGAGCCGAAAGCATACGATGCAGTCTGCAGTCTATAGCTCTCTTGATCCTTCGCAGAGCTGTGACAAAGTCGAACACACCTGCCAGTTTACACCAGTTACACTGTGGCTCACACGTGAGTCTGTATCGTGAAAGCATTAACGTACAACCCCCTTATATATAAGGCTACGTTTACACTGGTGTGTTTTTGTTTAAAAAATTAAAACAATCCTCATCCCTACTGGCATTTCAGAAAAGATATCTGTCCATACTACATGACCGAAAGTGAGCATTATGTGATCATTCATGAACACTGTAGCATGATGCTACATAAGACAATAAATAAGGTTTATATTCCGCTTTTACTCAAAACTCATTTTAAACCACCAGCGAGTGTCTGTAATAACTTCCTTTTGCGGTCGAATGTGTGTTTTGACCATGTAATTTTGTTTAAATATGTTATGTCCTCTGAGTCAGAACAGCGATTGCAGAAAAGAGAAGGCATATAACGTTATATACACCGGCAGACAGCGCTGGAAGGAGCTAGTGCTTGTCAGTAAATTAGTGGAGAACAAATTATGATTCTGTCTGAGGTATGCATTTTAAAACAAACATGCATGGATATATTTTGTTCCTTTGTGCAATGGCTTAGGAGTCTTTGAATCTGTATAAACGTCAGTAAGCTAAAAAAAAATATTTTGAGATAATGTAATCTTGTTAAAATTGATTTCATAAAATAGGTATCGAAAAAAGTATCGCTCAGGTATCGGCATCAATATCGAACATTTTTGAACGATACCCAGCCCTAGGTCAAATGCCCTTTACAAAAAAAGGTAAAACAGCGATGTAGGACGATTTTGAAGTTGGAGGAGAAAATGAGATGGGAGTTTTTCGACATACCCTAACTGTCATGAACTGGAATACACAGAGTTCACACAGAGCTAGACAAGTAGTTAAAAAGTATATAAATTGTAAACTTTTTTTAAAAAAATAACCGATCGTTTAGCTAAATAAGACTCTTCTTCCTCAGCTGGGATCGTTTATGGTGCTTTTCCACTGGCACGTAGCGAGCAGAGTGGAATGGGCATTTTCAGTTTATTCCTATGAAAGCTGAGCTTAAACGCTTGCGCAGTGCATTAGCTCAGCTTCCATAGGAATGAATTGAAAATGCCCGCTCCGCTCTGCTTGCTACGTGCCAGTGGAAACGCACCCTTAGAGCCATTTGAAGCTGCATTTAAACTGCATTTTGGAAGTTCAAACTCAGGGGCACCACTGAAGTCCACTATATGGAGAAAAATCCTGAAATGTTTGCCTAAAAAAACATTTTTTTTACGACAGAAGAAAGGAAGTCATGGGGGGTGAGTAAAATTATCTGTAAATTTATGTTCTGGATATGAACTTCTCCTTTAATAGCTGTTGAACACCATTTACTTTCATTGTACTGAAATGAACAGCATGAGCATTCTGATGAACATCTTCTTTTGTGTTCCACAGATAACGTAAAGTCATACAAGTTTGGAGCAGCATGAAGGTGAGTAAATGATGACAGAATTCTTATTTTAGAGGAACTAGCTTTTAAAAACATCACTGTAGTATCATCTTAAAACAACACACACTCCACCAACAATTTTCAGATCCTACAGCATCAACTTCATTCATTTGCCAATCTTGCTTCGGACTTAAAGGAGAAGTCCACTTCCAAAACAAAAATTTACAGATAACGCCCTTGTCATCCAAGATGTTCATGTCTTTCTTCAGTCATAAAGAAGTTATGGTTTTTGAGGAAAACATTTCAGGATTTAAATGTGGCTTCAAACGATCCCAACTGTGGTTGTAAACAATCCCAGCTGAGAAAGAAGGGTCTTATCTAGCGAAACGATTGGTTATTTTCATAAAAATAATACAATTTATATACTTTTTAATGTCAAATGCTCGTCTTGTCTTACTCTGCCTTTTCCGGTTTTTGACAGTTAGGGTATGTCGAAAAACTCCCATCTCATGTTCTCCCTCAACTCCAAAATCATCCTATATCACTGTTTTACCGTTTTTGTTAAGGGTGTTTGATCATTTTTGCATGTTCACATGGCGAAGACTGGGTCGGAACTTCTGCTGCAATGTAGGGTGATTTTGAAATGATCTTTGAAGTTAAGGGAGAAAATACGATTGGAGTTTTTTGACATACCCTAACTGTCTTGAACCAGAATGCACGGAGTTCAGGCAGAGCAAGACAAGATGAGCATTTGAGGTTAAAAAGTATTTAAATTGTATTTTTTTTTAAATATGAAAATAACCAATTGGTTCACTAGATAAGACCCTTCTTTCCTTGGCTGGGATTGTTTACAGCCGCATTTGAAGCCGCATTTAAACTGCATTTTGGAAGTTCAAATTCGGGGCACCATAGCAGTCCATTATATGGAGAAAAATCCTGAAATGTTTTCCTCAAAAAAACATGATTTCTTTACAACTAAAGAAAGACATGAACATCTTAAATGACAAGAGGGTGAGTACATTATCTGTAAATATTTGTTCTGGAAGTGGACTTCTCCTTTAACCTCTGATAGATCTCTGACATTTTCAAAACAAATTCTGTCTCCTTGGAAAGCTTGCTAACTATTTTAATCAGCTTGACAAGATAAGTTTGTAATGAAGAATATAAACTTGAAGCTGAACTGACAAAGCAAACAGCATCCATTAGCTATGTGTCTTGAAGAACTCCCAGATATTGTCGGATCTGTCGGATAACTGTGATGAGAATGTAATGGATACATCTCAAGGGAATGACTGGAGGAGAAGCTTCTGCTTGCGCAAGAACTCAACAAGGCACTCCTTCATTTCATCACTCTTAATTATCACCTCTTTTCTTTTTAACACATGCAATGATGTGACGGTGAGAATGAAAAGGGAAGGTGAGAGAAAACTAAGGGGAACACACCTAGGAAAGATGTAATTATCATATCATTTTAATTATCATTGTGAGAAGAGGTGAGAGAAATAGACCAATAACAGACCAGTTTTTTTTTCATAATGGGTATCTATCAATAACCTGTTGAAAGATTTGTTTTAACATTTTATTTTCCATATCTCCATATTACTTGATTTATTGTCTCCACAATGAATGTCTATCAGTATCTTGTTAAAATAATTTTTATTTTACTTTTCATTTCTCTACATTTATTATTTCATTGATTGCATACATATCAATAACATGTTGAAATCATTATTTTTTACTTTATTTATTTTTTACTTTATTTTTCATACACTCTTAAAAATAAAGGTGCTTTAAAAGGTTCTTCACAGCGATGCCGTAGAAGAACCATTTTTGGTTCCACAAAGAACCATTCAGTCAAAGGTTCTTTAAAGAACCATCTCTTTCGTACGTTTTTATAATCTGAAGAACCTTCTTTCGCTACAAAGAACCTTTTGTAAAACAGAAAGGTTTTTCAGATGTTAAAGGTTCTTCTATGGCATTGTAAAGCACCTTTATTTTTAAGAGTGTCTATATTCATTACTAGGGTGGAGTTTTCACACACATTTCACGATTCGATTCAATTCTGATTCACAAGCTTGCAATTCAGTTCAATACTCGATTAGATTTGATATTGATTATCATGGACATATGTCAGATACAATACATGACAAATTTTCTGAAGGAAAAAAAAATTAAATTATGGCATAAAATATAGGCTACATATAAGTCAGTTGTGCTACATTACTATAATATTGAAGGCTAAAAATTAACTGATTTGTACACAGACTTAATAAAGCTGCAATTACATAATTATATTTCTACAACAATTCCTTTTTTGAAATATAAACATTTAAATGGTGGCTGTCATAAAACTAGACAGATTTATTCCAACGTAAATTAAACAGTGAAGAACAGTTTATGGTCACTGAATATGTTTTTTCTTTTAGAGGTAAATGTGATGTAATGTGACGTGGTGTGTTTCCAGTTGTGCAAAACGTAAAAACATTTCCATTAACTGATGTTGCGATTACATAATTTTTTCCTCTTGTGATAAGTCATGCTGATGGATGTTGGTAGGTTTACGTAATTTGCAGCTACCGCACTAGCCAATAATTGTAATCATAGGAGGCGTAGGCGTCCATCTTTACAGTATTTACAAGCTATAATGACGGTTGAAACACTGATTGAGCGATTACATGAGACAGGATAGGGATTTCAGTAAGCTGTACTCTTTCTTTTAACATACTTTCAGAGGTTTTTCATGTTTATTTTGTGCTGAAACTAATAGTAAAGCAGAGGAGATGATAATTTCACATTCCGCTTCTCTTGAACTGAAGCGCTACAGTGATCTGTCACTTTGCAGCGCCAATGTGGTGTTTATTGTTTGAATACTGTAATAAAATAGGCAGAATTTGAAATAAGAGACTTTGTTTCATATGAAAAGTAATAAAGCACAAAGCTTATTGTGATTTATTGGATGGGAGCCACACTACAATGTTCCACTCATTGAGCCTCATTCATGAAACTTGCGTAAATATATGAGTAAATTCTGAGTAATTTGCACGTAAAACAGACCTTCCTGAAAACTCTCCTCCGGATTCACAAATGCTTCGTAAACGTCCGATTTGATAGTTAAACGTGTATGTTAATGAATTCCAGTCATTCGTAAATAGGGTGCTTGTACACGCTCATTTACAATTAGCATAATTCCCGCCTATGAATTACAGCTACGCCAATTGCGTGTCCAGGAACGCAGTGGAATATTCTGGTCTGCTTTCTCAGGTTTGGCTCCAGTATATTGCATAAATGCAGAAATGACTAATAAGCTATATGCCTAACAATAAATAATAACGTGTGTCCACCAAAGAGTTTTTAGCCAGCTGAAAAAATATCAGGCTTCTTAAAACGACCAGCTGGTGGCGCTTGTAAACACTTTGATAGCACAGCGTTTTTCCAGCTGAGAAGCTTTAGTTGCTCTGATTTGGAATATCCACAGCGGCAAGATATTTCTAGTATCTAATTTTTAAGAATTTTACTAAATATAACCAGTAATATTGACTTCTCCATTGTTGTAAGCAGACATTGTACAAGCGGATGGTTGGTGGGTATTTGTTCCATCCCTCCTCTATTTACAGCTGGGTAAATAGTGGCAGTTATCAACTCAACTTAAAAAAATAAAAAAAAGAGGGCAAGGGCAAATGATCTTGTATTTATTATGGCAGTGCATCGAAATTCAGTGTCACCAGTTTGCCAAAAAGAAGACGTTTTATGCACAATTTACACGTGGTAGGGAGCAGGTGTAAATTTTTTTTCGTACCAACTAACATTTTGAAACATTTTCACGAATTCGAAAGATTACGTCAGAATGGCTTTACTAACGATTTACACAAAAATTCGTTCTGCTTGTGTTTCACGAATGAGGCCCATTAAATTAAAACAGGCTACACTAATCGATTCTTGGGACTTAAGAATCAAAATTGTTTTGTAAAAATGAGAATCGGTTAAAATCAAATACATTTTTTTTATTTTTATTTTTTTAGCCAGCCTTATACATTACATTTATTTATATACCGCCTTTAACCGCCTTTAAATTATACAGAATTTAGAACATTATTTATTGTCTGCACAGTAAATGTCTATAACATAAACAATAAATTAAATTGGAAATTGAAAAATGGGGAAAACACATATTACAAAAGATATGTGTTTTAGTATGTAAAGATGTGTGTTTTTAGTATGGGAAAACAGAGATCAGTAGAGAAAGAAAAAGGAGTAAGACATCAGCACATAAAACGAACTGGTAGAGTGGAAGCGCAACAAAGCACAGCATGGGACTGAAACACTCTCCTTCCATCTATTTCTCTCTCTTCCTCTTTAATGCTTAAAACAGCGACAAAGCCATGAAAACAGCGGCAGTGAGAACACACTAAAATAAACTTAAAAAGACACATTGTCCATTCAAGTAGCTATTAGTGCCATTAGAGTGCTTCCTCTAGCACAGAGATGGAGGAAAGTTAAAAACAACAACAGCACAAGCTTTCTTGTCAATAATTTCTTTGATTTTAGAACTGAGATTATCTCTGAGATTTATGTACCTATTGAAGTCATTAGGAAAAATACTGCAGATCATATTTGTTAGCTACAAGCAAATTGCAGTGCAATTTATGACTTCAGTTTAAAACTAAATTATAATCTAAATTAAACTATTATTTAGTTTCCTCAGATGTTGTTATCAGTGCAGAGATCACTGTTTGACATGTAGCTAGATTTAATGACACTTTAACACTGGTTGAAATGAAAACCAGTAATTATGACTTGCGAGTGTTTAGTTTAATTTTCTATTTATGTGTCAATTACATGTGTTTTTAATGAGGCAATTATTAACAAGTCAGGTTGAATCAAGTTTACCACCATTTATTCTGAAGAGAGGCCAAGTATCAGAAAATAAATTGCAGTTCATGGCACTACATATAAGAAGACTGTCATTAGAAGCCAGCCCTTGACGTCAAGCTCAACAATATATATCCCTCTAACAGGTAATTAACCAAAGCAAGCCGCCCACATCAACCGCGGGGAACACTAGACCACAGTGTTCTGATGGATCTATAGGGGAAGATGTCAGAGAAAAGCGACAAATAGCAAGCAAATAGTTAAACAGCAGGATGAATATTCATGAGCAGCTGCTGTAAGCCAGTGCAAATCACTTGTTACTGCAGCTCTAAACTCCCCTCTCATTAGGACTGGGGTTGGGACCAGAGTCACACCCCTCAAATAGAGCTGAGAAGCCAAGCAAATGCCTCCAGACCAGTTAAACGTCTTAGATCACTGATCTTTGAGTGGGGAAATGGTTTGCTTGGAGCCTAATGTCCCAAAGCATTTGTCATATGGTAAGCTGTTTGGCTGGAGCAAAGGAGCAGAAGACCATCTACCAGATGGCAGCAGTTTATTATGTCATTTAATTTTGCATTAGACCATTTTTGGAGATTGTAGAAGAATAATTCACCCCCAAAATTGCAATTCTGTTCATTCAAATAAGTTACTCCTCTTTATGTTGTTCTAAACCACCAGTGATTTGAATTTAAAAGGGGGTTGTGCAGAATTTAAATTCATGAGAGAAATCTTAAATGTTAATATATTTGAATTAGTGCTGTCAAAATTAGTGCTTCAACACAGGTGATTAATTTTTCCAGTTTAACAGCATTAAAAATATTTAACACAATTAACATAGGAGCTGCTTCTGTCTCTTTTTTTCACGCTTCAATTAACTGCACAAATGTGGCGGCATGTGCTGTAGCGTGTATCTTTAATATTGAAACATGAATGAAACTACGAGCATGCGTGTCAGATCTGTGTCACGTTCAGCAGTGGCAGGTCTTAAAGTAATAGCAGCCAAATAACCTAATAATCCAGCTGCTGTGATCAAAGAACAAAAGAAAAAAGAATAAATGTATAACTTGTGTAGCTTTAAAGGAGAACTCCACTTCCAGAACAACAATTTACAAATAATTTACTCACCCCCTTGTCATCCAAGATGTTCATGTCTTTCTGTCTTCAGTCGTAAAGAAATTATGGTTTTTGAGGAAAACATTTTAGGATTTTTCTACATATAATGGACTTCATTGGTGCCCCAATTTTGAACTTCCAAAATGTAGTTTAAATGCAGCTTCAAAGGGCTCTAAACGATCCCAGCCAAGGGAGAAGGGTCATATCTAGTGAAATGTCTTTTTTTTTTTTTTTTTTTTTTGAAAAATAAAAATTTGTATACTTTTTAAGCACAAAACCTTGTGTAGCACAGGCTCTGGGATGCGCGTCCACGACTCTACGTACTATTGAATCACGTTGGAAGGTGACGCGGAACGTAGGCAGAGCTACAGACCCAGTGTTTACAAAGCGAACGTGCAAAGACTATGGAAGTGCAAGTAAGTCAAACCCTGTTTACAAACAAAAAGGTGCAACAATGTCGGAAAAGGTACAACGATGTTGGAAAATGAGATGGAGTTTTTCGCCATATTCTACCTTTTTGAGCCGGAGTACACAGACAATGAATTTAGACGTGATTCGTAGTGTCGTGGACATGCATCCCAGAGCTAGTGCTACACAAGATTTTGTGCTTAAAAAAAATGACAGATTTTCAAAAAAAATGACAGATCGTTTTGCTAGATAAGACCCTTCTTCCTCGGCTGGGATCGTTTGGAGCCCTTTGAAGCTGCATTTAAACTACAGTTTGGAAGTTCAAAATCGGGGCACCAATCAAGTCCATTATATGGAGAAAAATCCTGAAATGCTTTCCTCAAAAACCATAATTTCTTGTCGACTGAAGACAGAAAGACATGAACATCTTGAATGACAAGGGGTGAGTAAATTATTTGTAAATTGTTCTGGAAGTGGACTTCTCCTTTAAAGGAGAAGTTCACTTCCAGAACAAAACTTTACAGATAGTTTACTCATCCCCTTGTCATCCAAGATGTTTGTATCTTTCTTTCTTCAGTCGTAAGGAAATTGTGTTTCTTGAGGGAAATGTTTCAGGAATTATCTCCATATAGTGGACCTTTTGGTTTCACAAAAGGTTCTTTGTGGTGAAAGAAGGTTCTTCAGATTATAAAAAGGTAGGGATGAGATGGTTCTTCAAAGAACCTTTGACTGAATGGTTCTTTGTGGAACCAAAAATGGTTCTTCTATGGCATCGCTGTGAAGAACCTTTTAAAGCACCTTTATTTTTAAGAGTGTAGGACAATTTTAAAGTTAGAAAAGAAAATGAGATGGGAGTTTTTCGACATACCCTAATTGTATTTACCCGGATTACATAGAGTTTGCATGCACATCGCAGAGAATAGACAAGACAAGCTTTTGAGGTTAAAAAGTATATAAATTGTCAATTTGTTTGGAAAATGGCAGATCGTTTCGCTAGATAAGACCCTTTTTCCTCGACTGGGATCGTTTAGAGCCCTTTGAAGCTGCATTTAAACTACATTTTGGATGTTCAAACTTGGGGGCACCACTGAAGTCCACTATATGAAGAAAATTCGTGAAATGTTTTCCTCAAAAAACACAATTTCTTATCGATTGAAGGAAGAAAGATATGAACATCTTGGATGACTATGGGGTGAGTAAATTATCTAATCGTTGTTCTGGAAGTGAACTACTCCTATTTCATCTATTTAATTTAGTATTTAGTGTTTGATAACTTTATTCAATATCTGTTTATTTCCTACTTACTGAAGGGCACAGGTAAATAATTGGTTTGTGTCAAGATTGTTTTAAGTTCACTTAAATTAGAAGATAATTTTTAAAGTCTAATAAATGTTTAAATTTATAGCTCTCAGTTATACAGTAATGTTGAATGGCTATAGTCAACGGTTAAATATTAGGAAAAAAAAATCAATTCCCTAGAGACATCAGTAATATTGGTATCAGTTAAACTCGCCTTCAGTCATAAAAAAACACAAACAAATATTAAATATATACTGCATTTATGTTGCATCTGCATTAATTTGAAGACGTTAGGTGGGATTAATCGCGATTAGTCAGAAATAATTTTAGAAAAAATGTGAAAACATTTTCATTTTTGGGTGAACTATCCCTTTAAGTTCTTCATAAATAAGGTATTCTATATCTAAAAATAAGTAAAAATAATTTCTATGTAAATCTATAAGCACAGAGCTCCTGCCATTCAGATTCTTCATTATATTTCCTGTGCTGTTGACCTCTAATTTAGTGCGTAATTTAGCGATTGACTGAATGAATGAACGACTGATGCGTATTATTACTCAAGTTCAATCATAATTAAACTTGTGATCCATGCAAATGGATCAAGAACAGTAGCAGTGCTGTATAATATTCTAATGTACAATGCTGCCCTTGCTGTCATGTCGATCATAACATCCCATCATCTGCTGTACCAAGCATTAGAAAGCTGTCTCCATGACAACTACACCATGGCGCATGTGAACAGGAAGAGGGCTGATATGTGAGCAGAGTGTTAAAACACCCGCTCACGTACAAAGATGCCACACACACACACACACACACACACACACACGCACACACACACTCTGTTGATGATGTTTATCTGTGAGGGACGAGGTTAAACCATCATTTGTAAACAGCAGACCGTGATGTGTTGCCTGTCAACTGCATATCTTCTCAACCTCGCATCCGTTCTATCCTCAGCTCTTTAGTTCAACATTGTCTGTACGTAGATCTCGTCTTTTTGAAGTGTTATCTGTCTTTGGACACAAATAGGATGCTCTTTCTTTTCCTTAAGCGCTCTTTCTCAATGACTAAGTTAGCTATTGTATCATTGATTTAGTGCTATTGTTCATAGTTCAAAACTCCTTTGGTCTTTCTCCTTTCCATTTAACAGTAACGCATCATTGAGAACAAGTCTCATTAGTTAACATACCTCTAGATGGTTGTCTTTGTCTTGTCTGCATAGTCAATGTGCCCACTACTGCTCCCATGTTGTCACCGTAGAGACACACGCGTTCAAACTAATAAGCGTTGAGTCCGCCAGTCTGTCTTTCTTTGTTGAAGCCCCTGCTCTTGTTTCCCTCTCCACTCTTGTCAGTGAATGAAGACAAGCTGGAATTTTCTTCCTAAAAGCATATGGTTCCTTCCTTGATGCCCCTCCCACAAATTTCACTCTCTCTCTCCCTTCATTTGTCTTTCTTTGCTCTCGCTCTTGCTGTTTCTGCTTGGTCCCGTTTGTTATTCGGTGTCAGGAACTGTTGCTTTGCAGGCAGATCAGCCTGATGGAAAGCAGTTGGAAGCGTGTGAGGATGAAATGCTCCTCTCTGTGGCACACACACACACACACACACACACACACAGAGCAAGCAGATCTGTTCTGATGGAATTGCAATTTTTCACACAAGCTGAATGTGGCACGATGGATGATGACTTTGGTTCACACTCTACTGCTCTTATATGCACACGCATTTGTTGTTCTACCATGGTGGGGATGTTCCACTGACTGTTGTTCTTATATGTTCTATCCTCTAACTTTAAACCTAAATATCACATAAGCTAGTTTTAAAGAGATAATTCACTTAGGAATGACAATTATTTCATCATTTACCCTTATGTTGTTTCAAAACTGATTTTTCTTTCTCTAAAAAACAAAGGATATTTTGGATGTTTATGTTCATACAATGAAAGTCACTGGTGTCCAAAACAACACTGCATTCGATTAACTTCCACTATACTTGTAAAAAAAAAAAACGGATAAAAAAACTACCCCAAAAATGGTTACTGTCCCATTAAGATTTCTTATTCTTATGTGATAATGTTAATTCACCAATCTACACTGACCAAAATTATAAACGCAGCACTTTTGTTTTTGCCCCCATTTTTCATGAGCTAAACTCAAATATCTAAGAGTTTTCTATGTACACAAAAGGCCTATTTCTCTCAAATGTTGTTCACAAATCTGTCTAAATCTGTGTTAGTGAGCACTTCTCCTTTGCTGAGATAATCCATCCACCTCACAGGTGTGGCATATCATGATGCTGATTAGACAGCATGATTATTGCACAGGTGTGCCTTTGGCTGGCCACAATAAAAGGCCACCCTAAAATGTGCAGTTTTATCACACAGCACAATGCCACATATGTCATGTCGCAAGTTTTGAGGGAGCGTGCAATTGGCACGCTGACTGCAGGAATGTCCACCAGAGCTGTTGCCCGTGAACTGAATGTTCATTTCTCTACCATAAGGCGTGTCCAAAGGCGTTTCAGAGAATTTGGCAGTACATCCAACCGGCCTCACAACTGCAGACCACGTGTAACCACACCAGCCCAGGACCTCCACATCCAGCATCTTCACCTCCAAGATCATCTGAGACCAGCCACCTGGACAGCTGCTGCAACAATCGGATTGCATAACCAAAGAATTTCTGCACAAACTGTCAGAAACCATCTCAGGGAAGCTCATCTGCATGCTCGTCGTTCTCATTGGGGTCTCGACCTGACTGCAGTTCGTCATCGTAACCAACTTGAGTGGGCAAATGCTCACATTTGCCATTCGTCTGGCACTTTGGAGAGGTGTTCTCTTCATGGATGAATCCCGGTTTTTACTGTACAGGGCAGATGGCAGACAGCGTGTATGGCGTTGTCTGGGTAAGCGGTTTGCTGATGTCAGCACAGTGGATCGAGTAGCCCGTGGTGGCGGTGGGGTTATGGTATGGGCAGGCATATGTTATGGACAATGAACACAGGTGCATTTTATTGATGCCATTTTGAATGCACAGAGATACCGTGATGAGATCCTGAGGCCCATTGTTGTGCTATTCATCCACGACCATCACCTCATGTTGCAGCATGATAATGCGTGACCCCATGTTGCAAGGATCTGTACACAATTCCTGGAAGCTCAAAACATCCCAGCTGTTGCATGGCCAGCATACATGGACATTAGAGGTCTTCACGGAGGACCCGAGACCCGAGGACCCAGGACCCGACCCGGGACCCGTACGGGTTCGGGTATATATTTGAAATGGTCAGCCGGGTCCGGGTCGGGTCCCAATCTATTACCTCGGGTCCCGGGTCTGTTTAACATTTGTGTGTAATACCCGAATCGATCGGAGAACACGGCACCCGCCAGTGACCAGTGTCAGTCAGCACTTTGCGTGTGTTTTGTAACTATGGTGCAGCGCAGTCGGCTTTGTGTATACCCACTTCTAAATCCACTATGATGCGCATCATTCAGTAGTGTCTTGCATTAGCCAAAATCATGACAGTCGACCACATAATATCTTATCCAATTGCACGTGAATAAATGTAAATACTCCATAACAGCAAGACCGTGGCGCCGGCTTCCTTGAAAATATGATTGCGCCCGCTTCGTCGTGCTTCATGACAGAAATGTGTAACGCACTTCTTGTTCTGTGCGTTTTTTGAAAAAAAAAATGCTCCAAGCTGGAATAATGAATAAATTAAGGTTCTTTCACTCGGCAAGAAAGAGGAACAGCCTAACATGAACGAAAATGTTAGTGTCAAGGAGGATTGATCACAGTCAGGGCTACTAACAGTAGGTAAGCCAAAAAGTTTTTTTCGCAACTTGTTTATTGACTTGTTAGCAGTTTGCTGTGCAATATGTGCCGACCGGGTGCAGTCGGGTCTCTGTCTTCCCAGCCGGGTTCGGGTCTAATTTACGAATAACGGTCGGGTCCGCGTCGGGTCCGGGTAGTAAATTTAAGGCATTTCTCGGGTCTGCACGGGTTCGGGTCCCACTTTCAAATTAAATACGGGTCCGGGTCGGTTCCGTGCAACAAATTAAAAATTAAAAATTAAAAATTGCTCACTAACACAGATTTAGACAGATTTGTGAACCATATTTGAGAGAAATAGGCCTTTTGTGTACATAGAAAAAGTCTTAGATCTTTGAGTTCAGCTCATGAAAAATGGGGGCAAAAACAAAAGTGTTGCATTTAGAATTTTGGTCAGTGTAGACAAATCTGCTTTTTACTGCTTTTTACAAATAACAAATATTAAGTAAATTATAGAAAATGTAACACAGAATTGGTGACAAAGTATGAAGAAAGAAAATTATTATAAAACGTAATAATATGTGATGAGTCATATAGGGACTTCTGGCAATGTCCTTTTACCTACCTGATCTCATAACGAAAACGTACCTGTGGGAACATTTTCACAAGACGCGAAATATGCACCAATAAGTACATATCACTGCAGTTTCCAACAGAATCGACACTAGAGGCAGTAAAACAGTGAGCATGTAATTATTTTCAAACACAGTTATGATTACAGCTCCATATGTTTTGTTTTTCAGTGTTGACCCCTGCCAGATTACTACCCCCCTAGTATTGGTAGGTTTATGCCCAAATTATACTTTATGTACGTGTACGCTAGCGTATGCGTACTGTCGAATGTGTAGCCTTTCAAAGTATACTCCATTTGATGTTGTGCGTGAATGTGGACGGTCGACACATGCACTGTACTATACTGTACTTTGGGCTTTAGGGTTAGGTGTGGGGGAGGGGTTCGGAGGCAATCATGTAACGATTTCATCAAGAGGGGTAATAATTTGGCAGGGGATCAGCTCAGCCAGCACGGAATTGGACTTAGGATGCAGAATCCTTGGGCACGAATCCTGTGAAAACATGACTCACGATGAAAGAGCTGAAAGATGAGAGATCGAAAAACAAGCTAAAACGGCATACTTGTGATTGCACTTTTACATCACATTCATTTTTGTTAATACTATTGGGTGTAGTTTTGGTATAGTTCAGATGGTACGTTATTTCTAAAACATAACGAAGCATTAGTTATAGGTCCACTCAACGGACATTTCAAGTTAGCACTGCGGTGACACGTACAAACCATCGTTGCATAAAACATACCTTATGTATGTTCAACTGTTCCGGGGGAAAAAAACAAACACTCAGTGGATATTTCTGTTGGAAACTGCAGTGATATGTACTTATTTGCACGTATTTCGTGTCTCGCGAAAACGTTCCCACAGGTATGTTTTCGTCAGGAAATCGGATTGCCTTTTACTGTTTTTCACCATAAACGATGTGGTAATTAATAGTTTTTAATTGCAGAAACCATACATTTGATAGTTTTGTACAGTAAAATTAAGTTTAATTTTGCTGTAAGATTAAAGGGATGGTTTACCCAATATGGAACATTCTGTCATTAATTACTCACCCTCAGACCATTGTTCTTCTTTGGAACACAAATTAAGATATTTTTGATGAAATCTGAGAGCTTTCTGACCCTGCCCAGACAGCAATGCAACTGACATATTCAAGGCCCAGAAAGGTAGTAAGGACATTGTTAAAATAGTCTATGTGCCATCAGTGGTTCAGCTGTAATTTTATGTAGCTATGAGAACACCTTTTGTGTTCAAAGAAGCACAAAAGCAATATCTTCATGACAGTGGTGCTGCTGACACAGAAGCTGGCATTCTGACGTAGAACCCGGATCTTTGTTTGCGAGCAGAGGCATGCTCAGAGGAAAACTGCTAAATAAAGTCGGTATTTTTGTTTTCTTTGCGCACAAGAAGTATTTCGTAGCTTCATAACATTACGGTTGAGTCACTGATGTCACATGGACTATTTTAACAATGTCTTTACTACCTTTTTTGACCTTGAACGTTTCATTTGCATTGCTGTCTGTGCAGGATCAGAAAGATCTCAGATTTCTTGATCTTAATTTGTGTTCCGAAGATGAACAAAGGTCTTACGGGTTTATAACAACATGAGGGTGAGTAATTCATGACAGAATTTTCATTTTGGGGTTTTTAGTGTAGCATTTTTAGCCTTTTTCTGTAAAAATGGTAAAAATTTTACATTGTACCTTGCTGGTCACCCAGTGTAGTTAATTTGAGACTTTATGGCATTTGTAGAGACATTTAGTCCCCATATTGTAGACAAAACCTGATCCACATACATCAAATGATGAGCTTGGTTTCATCATCCACTGTTCATTTCCAGTTATGAGCCTTTGTGCGTGCGTGCGTGTATGCGTGTGTGCATTTCCAATTTAGTGACTCGGATAAGAATGTTTCGTGGATCAAGTACTCTAATTTTGTGCTTTTTTGATTGTGCACTGCATATATACCACGCTTTGTAAAACGACCCATATACTCTTGTTTATTTCGGTATTGTCTCATTAGTGGGGAACCGACCCCACAAACTTTTCCGATTAAAGAGATGGAAACAGAGAAAAAACAAAACAGAAAGGGAAGCAAAAAGACAAACTACAGAGGAAAAGAAATTGCCACTGGGGGATGTCTAAGTTTCAAAACAGCAGGTCTGCAACCTTATTAATAATCCAAAAAAGATGAGACTTCAGACGAACGAGATTTGGGCTGAGAGTGTGGAGAGAAGTTGAAGGTAATGAGTAATTACATAATATCAACCCGCAGCGCTCCGTATTACGCAAATCCAGCAGGACTAACCTGAAAATCAGGCCAAGAGATCCAGAGATATCCTCATTCTAGCACATGGAGATCTGCACACCATCACCACAACTCAGTCTGCACAAAACACACTCTCTTTTTCTCTATCTCAACACCCTGAGGTTGTACAACCTGCCTCACGCAAGAAAAAGAAGACGTTGGTGTCAACGTTCAAATTTCATCAGAACACATTTTTTGTTGATGTAATGAGTTTCTCGCTTTGGCACTCGTCCTTGGAAGAGAAACAATGATATCCAGCAAACGACTGGCATGTGTGAAATCCACAGAGGCAGGTGTAAGCCTCTTTTCTCACTCAGAAGTGTCTGTGTTAGACTTTCCTTTGCAGACGCCTCATTGAATCTGCTAATGCACTTGGGAGATTGTTACAGATGATTGGCTTACCCTTGGAAACATATTCAATGGTGCGAATAACAGCCTGAAACCTTGTAACATTGAAAACCTGTAATCATAGTATTATTGTTAATAGGGTTTTGCAACAGCAGTACAGTAAGAAATGGCATAACAGAATTTTACCAGCAGTGGGGTTTAAAAAACAGCGATATGTTTGGATTAATTAATAATTCATATCTTCTATTACTGTGTGCACAGATCATCATTGTTTTTGCACAGCGTTTCTTAACAAATATAAATCATAATTTGTAGTATTTTATTTTTGTTTTATGTATTGATCTTTAGATTACCTAAAAAATAATTGAAGATTCAAGCATGAGATGAAAATATTAACGTGTGACCCTGGACCATAAAACCAGCCATAAGGGTCCTTTTTTTAAAAAAATGAGATTTATACATTATCTGAAATCTCAATAAATAAGCTTTCCATTGATGTATGGATAATATTGACTATTTGAAAATCTAAAATCTGAGGCTGCAAGAAAAAAAAAAAAAAATCTTACTTAACATCCTAATGATTTTTGCCATTACAAAAAATAAAAATCGATAATTTTGATGCATACAATGTATTTTTGGCTAGTGCTACAAACATACAAATATAGTGCTACTTAAGACTGGTTTTGTGGTCCAGGGTCACATATTAATATTGATATTAACATTAACATATATTAATATTATTACATTACTATACTTTGTTTCATAGTTTGTTTTTATAGTGCTTTTCAGTAGCGCTTAAAAATAGGGGTCGACCGATTATAGACCTGGCAGATTATCGGCACCAATATTAGGCATTTTTATGGTTATCGGTATCAGTCATTTTCAAAAACGATTTGCCAAAAAAAAAACATAATTTCAAATCATTTAAAGAACGTTTTTGTCACCCTTGTTATTCTTGATTTTTGACATAAATTTTCATTTTTACACCAGACAAATATATTGGTTATTTGTCTACTACTAATCTGATAATCGGTATCAGTCGACCTGTACTTAAAAATTATTAAATTACAACCAATATAAACCATGCATACAAATTATTTCAAGCATGTAAAATTAAATATTACTTTTTTGGTTATAATAATAGTAATTTTATTTCTCAAGTACTGATCACAAAACAGAAAAATATTTATTTATTTATTTATTTACTCCTTAAGGCTGCGATTCTAGTGTTCCCAGCATGCATCAGGGCATGAATAAGTAATAAGACTAGGCTTTCACTGTTTGTCAGCTTTATTTATTGTTTAGTAACTTGTTTTGTGACACCTTGAATTGATTTTCTAGTTATTTTATTTTTTTTTTTTTTTCTAAAAATTAGGTTACCTGTTGACTGTTACAATTATCATGCCTTGTGTGCTAAGAGTTGGGTTCTCTGTTTTTTTTCTCCCTAGAATAGTCTTTAATCAGGGATTAGACGTTAGTCTTCCACATCACTAGGCTTTTGAAAGCTATCTTAAAGGAAAGTCCACCATGTACAGCTATTCCTAAGTGAGTTAAACCTGTGAGTTCAATACATACGCATACTGTATTGAAACATAGCACAGCTGCAGTGCTTTATATAGGCCATTCCTAGAAACTACAAAGGTAGAGCAACACTATTTAAAGTTCAAACTGAAATCTCTTAGTTATCATCTTCACAGTTTTCATCCCCAACACCTGAACCTGAAGCAATGCCCTTCAGAAATCCAGCAGAAGTTCTAGTCCGTCAGGGCTGAGTGCCAAAGCCGATGCACAGTTTGCATCTCTAGTTATAAACTCACAGGCAGCTCCTGTAACTCCTGGGGATTTTAGTGAAGACTTCAAACAAGCTTTCTGTCTTTCTGCCCAGAACTCGTAATCCTCTTGGCTCCACAATCATTCTTCAGGTCTCCGGTGTGTGTATATGAAATGTGGCTCTCTCTATTGCTCTTAAGAGTGAGTAAAAACACATGCTCTCACATGTGAGTGCAGTGGTTTTGATGTCGTGTTGATTTCTTTCAGTATTGTTTTAGCATATTCTGTAGCGCATTAAAGCTGTGGAGATTCAGAAATGGTAAATTTGCATGGAGTGTAGGTTAATTAACCTTCAAGGCATAAATAATCACTAACAAACCGCCTTCTCTTTTTCCTCTTTTTATGCATTTTCTTATCGCATACTTGCAGCCCGATCGCTCTGCTTTTTAAAACCTTCAAATCGCCTCCTCCATGCTCTCAGCTCTGAGCGTTACAGGAGGTAGTAATTTGGGAATAAATAGCCATGTAATACTTTCATAACCCATAATGCCTTATATGGAGCCCTTGCCAACATGTCCAACATACAACGCTGCACATTGATTTTATCTAAACTAAATTAGGCTAATTAAAATTAGTATTTGCTAGCCCTTTGAGATTTAAATTCTGACATTTGTGGAAGTGAATAAGAAAAAAAGAACTATTTTTCCTTTTTAACACAACCCCAAGAGGGTTTTTCCCCTGTTTTAACCAACTTCAAGTGGCATTCTGTTGCAATTTTGTTCTCCAAAAATTATCTAGGTTGGAAACGCACATGCAGATATTCGAGTTGCACATTAAGTGGAACAAGAGTGATGAATGTATAAAAAAGTAATATATTTTAATTCTCTCAATCTACTCGTCTGTCGCTCCTTTGTTCTCACAAACAAATAACTTACGAATAAAAGTATTTCTAGCTGGTTAATATGTAAATTGGATCCTACCTGCCCTGAAGGTGACCTGTTTGGTGTGCATAGAGAAGGTCCCCAACACTACACCCATCTTCAACAGAGTTCTTCACTTTTTTTCAGGTTCCTCACTTTAGATCCTGGCTTGAAAAAAGCACTAGTCCCTGTTTTTGTCTTTATCTTCTGATCTTTCTACCCTCTCTCACTCTCAGGGTTGTTGGTTACTTTGCTCTCGCTCTCTGACTTTCCTCCGCGTTCTGTCTGTCTATCATGTGGACTCTGAAGGCTGCACATCATTTCCTGAGCTTTTATTGGGGGCTGAGAGAGACATGGAAAGAGAGAGAGAGAAGGAGAGGGATGGTGAGTGGTTCATTTAGGAATACTAGTGGAGAATGCAGGAGTGATAAAACTGTCCATCCAGCAGTGTGATAACAGACTCATGGTGGGTGCTTAGAAAAAGAAACAATATCAGACTTTGTATAGCAGGTTTATAAAGATTGTTCTCATCAGATTTAAAAGTGAAGTATGTAATTTCTGTGGTAGTACCATCATCAAAGAGAGTTATGAAAATATGAAATGTTTCCCAAACAGGTTTCCTAAACATTGTCTGCTATTGGTCAGTCAAACAGACTGCCCTGCCACAAATCCACACCATTGGTTAAGCCAGTGCTGCTGTTGCCAGGCTGGTCGGGATGCTCAAAAGTTCTTGTTTTAATAATGTCACAAAGACAGAGTGTTCACACTTTTTGAGGAGATCAGTCTACAAAAGGCTTATTTATTGTTGATCTGCTGATTATATTACAGCGTTAGTACACCCAAAAATGAAAATTCTGTAATTAGTTACTCACCCAATGTTGTTTCAAACCTGCAAGACCTTTGTTCATCTTCAGAACACAGATTAAGAATGCCACATACATGTGTTGTGGTACTCTTGTGAACAGGCTGCAAAGACTGACACAGAGGAAAAGAAATTGTTGAATAGAGTTGTTTTTTTTTTTCTTCTTTGCACTCAAAAAGTATTCATGTAGCTTCAGAATATTATGGTTAAACAACTGATGTCACATGGGCTATTTTAACAATGTCCTTACTACTTTTCTGGGCCTTAAACTTGGTAGTTGCGTTGCTGTCTATGTAGGGTCAGAACGCTCTTGGATTTCTTCAAAAATATCTTCATTTGGGTTCAGAAGATGAACCAAGGTCTTACGGGTTTGGAATGACATGTAGGTGAGTAATTAATGACAGAATGATGATTCTTCCCTTGTGACTAATATGTTTTCCATGTCTAATACACTACCAGTCAAAAGTTTTTGAACAGTAATTTTTTTTTTTTTTTTAAAGAAGTCTCTCTACTCACCAAGTCTGCATTTATTTGATCCAAAGTACAGCAAAAACAATACAATTTTGAAACATTTGAAACTCTGTTCAATTTAAAAACAGTATATTATATGAAAAGTAATTTATTCCTGTGATTTCAAAGCTGAATTTTTAGCATCATTACTCTAATCACATGATCTTTTAGAAATCATTCTAATATTCTGACTTGCTGCTCAAATAACATTTATTATTAATATTATTATGTTTAAAAACAGCTGAGTAGATTTTTTTTTCAGGTTTCTTTGATAAATAGAAAGTTCAGAAGAACAGCATTTATCTGAAATATAAATCTTGTAACATAAATGTCTTTATCATCACTTTTTATCATGATTCAATGTTTCAATGTTTCAAACTCTTACTGTTTTTGCTGGGCTTTGAATCAAATAAATGCAGGCTTGGTAAGTAGAAGAGACTTATTTAAAAAAAAAAAAATCTTACAAATCTTACTGTTAAAAAAGTTTTGACTGGTAGTGTATTTTAATATTATAAGATTTGAATACTATTCATATATGTCAGTAAAGTACGTTTTATGCAGCTTATTGCTATAATGCTACAAATATTTGATAGCAACAGTAATCCAGTAATATTATGAAATATTGTTATTGTGAAATTGTGAAATATCATTACTACATAGGTAATGTTAAAGTAACTGTTTTGTATTTTAATCTATTTTAAATGTAATTTTTTCCTGAGACAATAATGCTGAATTTCTCCAGTCGTTTCTCCAGTCTTCAGTGTCACATGATCCTTCAGAAATTATAATAGCATCTTTACATAGCCAAGTTAAGGCTGCTCAAAAGTGTGTGTAAAGATACAATTGTGCATAAAAGCCAGGCTAAATAATGCCTGCTCTGACCCACCTTAGTCACTAATATCTAAGTAAAGGTGCAATAGCTGTGTAAATGCATTCATGCCACCTCTAAGCAGCATCAAACAGTGTAAAGATACCTACATGTCACATTTGAAGCACTTCTCTTCCACCTTTGCAGTGTAAAATCAAGAAACATTTACTTTTATTATCAGTGATGAAAACAGTTAACTGCTTAATATGTTTGTGAAAACCGTGATGCTTTTTTTAATCAATATTCTTTGATAATATTAATTTGTTAATTATAGAAGTATTAATTAAAAGTATTAATAAAAGCACTTTTGAATGGTAAAATTGATTATTTAAATAAATAATAAAATATTTATTATTGCAAGTATGTCTGTCCACATATGTCAACTTTGATGTGTTAAATATTCTATATAGTTCCTTTTTTTAACAGTAAATTTTGAAGATTTAACTGAGCCATTGTTTTTTTTCACTCAGATACATGGTTTTATGGGCTCTATCAGTGGTCAGAGTATCGCAGTGTGAGGATTAAGATAATCACTTTAACCAAAGCGCTCTCGCTCGCTCTCTAGAACATGCTGAACTCTTATCTATCTGGGCCACTTAAACATTGACATCTTTTAGCGCAGCACTCCATATTGACTCGTTCACAAGCAGAGGGAAAAAACTAGGGGTTCAATTACACCCCGCAATTAAAATATAAGCGTTTGGGCTATTAAAAAGAGAGCTTTAAGAGCGTCAAATCCTTGAGCTGGAAAAACCACTGGATAAATACAAAGCACCACTGAAGCATGTGTTTAAGAAGGGTGACGAAAAACAGAGAAAAAGGCTTAGGGGAGGATAGAAAGAACAGGGATGATGTGAGGACGACAAGGAATTGTGAGGACGAGGCTTTGCACCCTTGATCTTTTCACAAATCTCTCTTTTCTGTCATTCCTCTCTGTGTGTGGAGAAAGATGTGAGACAGCCGGATAGAAGTGAATGAAAGCGAAGCAGGAGAAAAGACAAAGGAAATAACAGGAAATGCTGATGGGAAAGAGAGGTTGAGCTGCTTCTTTTGAGTAAAACCTTGTTCTGTCAGGAGCTGATCATTGAAACACGTCTCAGCAATGTGCTTGCACATCATTCCATGTTCTTTCATCTGCCCATCTCTTTCTTCTTCTTCTCCTCCTTAATCTTCTACCCAAGCATCCCTATTTCCACCCACCCTGCTGCTGTCAGAGAAAACTGCTGGTGCAATGGAGGATCCAGGAGCATGTGAGGTTAGGACAGACGATTGATCTGTGTATTCTCAGTTCAATATGAGATACTGTTTTGCTAGAAAAGAGGAATCACAAAGGAGATCACTTTATTACCTCAACTGTTTCCCCAAGACAGCAGCGAGATTAATTGGCAAACATATTGAGACTTTATCTTTAAAGGTATAGTACACCCAAAAAGGAATATTTTTGATGAAATCCGAGAGCTTTCTGACCCTGCATAGACAGCAATGGCACTATGTTCAAGGCCCAGAAAGGTAGTAAAGACAATGATAAAACAGTCCATGTGACATTAGTGGTTCAATCTTAAATTTATGAAGCTGCGGCGATACTTTTTGTGCACAAACAGTTTCTTCTCTTCTCACAATATGAAGTCTTTCTTCTGAGAAAAGGACCCTGCAGTTTCACATATATCCTAAATCTCAGCAATATCTCAGCATGAACTTTCTTCCAAAATACAGATTTTTTTCAGAAATCAAATGCTATTCGCATTATTTTCATAGCACTAAACTCTTTCTGTATGTAAATCGTATCATTTGTTTCTATTTGTATTCCTCCTAAGGATTAGATACAACATCTGAGCCAAAATTGATACTTAAATGAAACATTGCTTAGTACTCGATTAAGTCTCCTGAGAAAGAGCAACCACTTAGCAGTCAAATTTTCCTCTGGGTATCTATGTGCTACTCCACACTGTAACACTAACAAGAAAGAAAGAAAAGTTAAAGTACTGTACCAGCTTGATATTGTTGTACTGGGGTTATTTAGCTCATTATGTGGTGTTTTCAAAGCTAATGTATAAGTTGCTCGACAGCGGCAGCTGGAGCTCACAGTATGTGAGTTGCTGCCTGGGGTAGATCATCAGCCTGTGCCCCCTCATATGCCCACAGTTCACAGTCAGCTTCTGCTTCAGGCCTGCTGTCGACTGTATGTAAACACAGCCCCTCAAGACCACGCAAGAACTGCAATATGATTTGCAAGTGTGATACGATTAAGGTTACCAATGCTACAAATACATGGCATGCCGTTTATGCCATGGAAAATAAATTTACAGACCGGAATATTCAGTTGTGCAGAGTTTTTCAGGTTTCTTACTTTGTAGTCTGTTTCTTTAGCTGGTACACGTGTTTTTGCCTTGTAGGCAATTCGTTGAGCCTATTGGCTGCAGATGTATTTTCTTTTTGTCATATCTAATTTTGCCAGCCACCCTCAGAATGCTTACAGAGGCATTAAATCATCTTAATACAGCTGGTGAGATTTTGCTCAGGTGCATTTATTTTGGATATTATACTGTCCTCTTGTGGTTACTGGTGGGACCAAAAACCTTTTCAAGCTTGTCAGACATTAACGTTAAGGTACACTATGTACCGCCTCTAGCGGTTAATGCTAAAATTGCAATTTACTTTCGGGTGAACATTGTCGAAAACATTGGTTGGCTAATTACGTCAGTTGTGCTTCTGCTCAGCTATTTCTTCGCTGGAAAATCTGGCTTTATGTGTAAACACTGTTTTGTTACCCATGACAATGCACAGAAAATATGATGTTTTACAAACTAAACATATTTAAGCTAAGCTTTGGATGTTGTTTTGTGACACGCACTTCCGCTTTCTTTTTTTGTCTACTTTCCCGCGAAATCTGTCTCAAGTACCCTTCAGCTCTAAAATACTGGCTAAATTAGCGACTGTTGCGATTTGGGGTAAGGCAAAAACAATATTTGGAAGATGGATTTTTGATATACTCATTTATTTTTAAGTATTTCAGAAAGCTTGAAGATGTCTATTTCCTTGTCAGTCATTTGATGTGGTCTTGAGTGTGAAGATTTTGAGAAGGGCGATGAGAGGGAGATTAATGGGAATGCTAATAGATATTTTGACTAATTAATCTAATTTAAATGTGCATTTAAGGGATAGTTCACCCAAAAAATGAAAATACTGTCTTTAATTATTCACCCTCATTTAGTTCCAAACCTGTAAGAGCTTCGTTCAACTTTGGAACACAAATTAAGATATTTTTGATAAAATCTGGAAGCTTTCTGACCCTGCATAGACAGCAACTCAAGTACCACGTTCAAGGACATCATAAAAATTGTGCATGTGACATCATAGTTCAAGCTTAATGTTATAAAGCTACAATGATACTTTTTGTGTGTGCAAAGAAAACAAAAATAAGCAACAATTTCTTTTCTTCAGTGTCAGTATATAATGCGCTTTCACAAGATGCATGCATGTGGCTCTCAATAAAACAGTCTTTGTAAACGTCTGAAGATTTCGATTGAAATGTCTGAAGATCTTCAGAGAGGATGACTTGCAAATTTTTGCCCAAACCTTACTTATTTGGGCCAGAATATACAGAACTAAAAGAGATGAACATTCTACGTCCGAACACCAGCTCCTTCATCCGCAGTACCACACACATGTATCATGATACTCTTGTGAATGCGCATTGAAGACTCACATGGAAGAGAGAAAATTGTTGAATGAAGGCGTTATTTTTGTTTTCTTTGTGCGCAAAAAGTATTCTTGTAGGTTCATAAAATTACAATTGAACCACTGATGTCACGTGGACTATTTTAACAATGTCCCTACTACCTTTCTGGGCCTTGAACGTGGTAGTTGCGTTGATGAAAAGCTTTCAGATTTCATCAAAAATATCTTTATTTGTTACGAAGATGATCGAAAATCTTACAGGTTTTTATTAATGTAATGTAGTAATTAATGACAGAATTTTCATTTTTGGGTGAACCATCCCTTTAATGTTGGCTGGCTGATAATGACTTCATCTTGAATGTATAAGGGTGTTTTCACACTTGATCCTTTTCAGGGGGTCTAAGCACGGTTCGCGTGATTTTTGGCCCATATGTGAACACTCCAAACGATCTCAGACCCCTCAGAAGCGAACCGAACCGAGACCATCTCAGGAGGTGGTCTGAGTACGGTTCGCTTTCGGCTAAAGGTACGGCTCGCTAAAACACAAATCGACCCGGGCTCACTTGATTTTTCCATTCGCGAATTCCGATGTAGTTTGGTCATCGATGTTTCCGTACAAATCAGCTGTTGATAATGACTGCTTCTCCTGGCAGATCACTACAAATTATTCGCTTACAACGTACACTCGTTTATTTTCATTTCAACTACTTTCAAACTGTGTAAGAGTGACGCGGCTGTGTGCCTTGCCAGTTGAAACTTTTTGATATTCGTTTTTACGAGCACGCACGTTCCAGCGGGAACTAAACTAAACTGTCAAAACACCCATGGTTTACATATACACAGTTGATTTTGTCTCAATCGAACGTAAACATCTGGGAAAGTAATTGCATGTGTATAACTATACTGATCTGTGCATTACTGTAGCTCTAGGACAGCAGCCTAATATGAGAATTATGATTAATAATATGCATTTTAATTTTTTCATTTGATTATTCAATTTCTTACTTAAATGCTGCTTTTAAGGATAGGCCTACCTATAATGTACCTGAACAATTTAAAGCAGTTTACTGTATTTTCTTTTATTTTATTTGTCCAGTTTATGCTTTTTTTGTGGGTTCTTAAAAAGTCTTAAATTTAATTGTATCAAATTTAAGGCCATAAAAATACAATGGGGAAGACAAGACAAGTATTGCCATATAGCGTAATGTGGTTATTAAAATTAAAAAGGGTATGATTTTATTGGATAAATATCAGCGCTGCACGTTTCAAAGTGCTTTTTTTTGAAAAGCTGTAGGCCTACATGAACTGTAAATCATGCCTTTTACAGTCATTTTACAGTTAATATGGTACTGTAGACATTGCCCTACCCAACTCATATGACAATAATTTTATCTGTGCAGGTCTTAAAAAGGCTTAAATTTGTGCTTAAAAATCCTGCAGAACACACCATGTGTGCTATGAAATAAACATGATTACAAAAACAAGGAAAAAAAAATTCAAAATAAATATTCAAAATAAAATATTAAAGGTGTACAAAACTTATATTTTTGTGCAAAAGATAAAAATATTCCAATTTTGGAGGCCATAATGTCAGCCATCAAACACTGAACTGGACTAGATCCAAAAACCAACAGTCTGAAGACAAAGAGGTCTGAGACACCATTACTGCTTAAGTGGACCAAAAAAGGATCTGAGTCCTCTTTCAGGCACAGCGACAGTGTGAACATAAAGAAAACTGGGTCCTTTTTCACTGGGTCCACCTCTTGGTCCACTTAAAGGGGTCTGGGTTTGGTTCTTTTAAAGAGGACCCAAGTGTGAAAACACCCTAAGTTAGCATTTTATAAATGCTCTAAAACGTAATATGATTATATGGTGAGTAAGTAGTATTTTAACAGGTGTACAGTTCATTTATAAACCAGAAGGGGGTAGCATTTTACACATAATCTACCATAGAGCCTCAGTGTTGTCAGGCAGTCATGCAGTGCAGCTGTAAGTGTACATATTGATATAAATTATAAATGCCTCTGTCTAGTAAACTCTGCCTATGAGCTTTCCAATGTAATACAAGAGCTTTACTTTCACTGCATGATCACAGACCAGTTTGACTTTGTGTCAGACATCTATATGATCCACGGATTTTAATAAAAAAGTTCTTTATTGTAATTTATAGATTTTTTTAACCTATACTATTAGTGTTTCAGCAGATGAGTTCATAAAATATGCTTAAAAAAAAGATTAAATCACATTCATATGTAGGTAGAACATCAATATCTCTTTTAGAGGCTGCCTAAAATACCACTCGCCACATTGATCTCCATGGAAACCATCTGTACAACCCTAACATGGATGATTTATATATTTAAATTCTTAAATAACCTTTGCTGAAAATAAAATATGTGCCTATAATCAAACTGATGCACAGAATTGTTTTGATGCATCACAGACGCCATATTCATTTCACCTCCTGTACATGTCAGTTGTGCTTGGTCCAGCACATTCTGTCTCAATTTAGTGATTGAACTTCTTTAAAGTTCATCAGACTAAGCATTATGCAACCCTCCAGCCAGTGGCAGAACAAGTTAGAGGTCACATATCTGCCTAGAGTGGTAAAGAGTCTCCTGCTCTTCTCTCTTGTGCACTTCTTCAATGAAATTACAAAATAAAATGCCACGTCCAAAGTCCCAAGTAAAGGGCATATGCATTTGCAATGATTTAAGGGAACTAAGCTACCAGAAAAGTAATTCATTTTTAATTAAACTTGGCAATAATGATAATAATAATGCCAATTTATTGGTTTAAAGTTGCTAACATTGATTGTAAGCTACTCATTAAAAATAAACTGCAAATTGGGGACCCGCTTTTAGCAACAACACATTAAGTCCTGTCCAGCCTGATGTATTGCTAGAAAGCCCACTAGCATCAGTACAGTGACTAGCAGAGACAAAATTGCTGTCAGCGTGAATGGCACTTATTCTGTCATTCTGATGTAATGCATTGGTCTCATAACTAAATGATTCGTAATGTTTGTTTCAGGGGCTCGTAAACTGCTCAGCGAGCAAATCGGAGCCGACAACGATCACCTCAGTAGGAGCTGTGCAACATCGACCCGACGCGAGGCCTCATGCTGTGGGTCAGCGCGCATATGACAAGAGAGAAGGAAATGATAGATGGATGGAGACACAAAGAGCAGAGAAAGAGGGAAAGAGAAACTGACTGGGGGAAGTGTCATGAAAATGGAGGAAAGATGGGGAAAGGAGAAGAGAGATGGAGGGGAAGAGTGCGAGAGATGGATGGGGATGCTGAGGATATAAATAAACTGCAGGAGGAAGTAGATTACGTAAAACAGGACGGGTGATTTAAAAATTAAAGGTGGAGACGTGCTCTGTCAGCTTCGATCTGCTGTTAAAAGGAGAGAGAGAGAGCGGGGGAAAGACAGAGGCAGAAGGAAAGAGATAACGTAAGATACCCTAAGTTAGAGTATCGTAGTAGATGTTCACTCTGCAGTGAAGAGAAAGAACTGCTGCCAACCAGACAGAGTCTGTCTTTTCACTCCAGTGAGTTTAACATCTGGCCTCTGCAGCAGTACATCTGGACAGCCAGCGTTTTAACAGCTGTTTCTTAGTCTTTAGTCTCAGTGGATACTCTGTCAGAGTCTTATATGATCTTATTCGTAGGTTAGTGAAGAATAGGTGTATGTTTGTAATTTTTAACAAATTTGGTGAAAAATGTCTCTGAAAAGTAGCGAAATTGTCTTTTTGAGGATGTCTGCATGAAAAAGTCTACCTGATCTCATGATGAAAACGTACCTGTGGGAACTTTTTCGCAAGATGCAAAATACGTACCAATGAATACATATCAATGCAGCTTCCAACAGAAATTAACACTAGAGACGGTAAAACAGCGAGCACTTGTAATCAATTTTCTATACAATTATGATTACAGCTCCATATGTTTTGCTTTCTAGACGTAACAAGTTTGCTCAGTATCTCAGCCAGCAAGGAATTTAGACTTAAAATGCGGAATCCTTGGGTACGAATCCTGTGAAAAACGACTCACAATGAAAGAGCTGAAAGATGAGAGATTGAAAAACAAGCTAAAACGGTATGCTTGCAATTGCGTTTTTACGTCACACTCGCTTTAGTTTATACCTTCGGGTAGGTAGGTAGGTAGAGTTGGGGTACTCGGACTCATACTCGGACTTGAGTCCGGTCTTAAGTACAACTTTTAGAGGACTCAGACTTGTCATGGACTCAGACAGTTTTTTTACTCGGACTCAAGCCTTTAGGACTCAGAAAATATTTCGGAGTCCAACCGAGTCCAGGGACAGTTGACGGAAATGTCACTGACTCAATGCATTATCACAAAGTTCTATTCAGTATTTGCCTGTGTTTCTGTGCTCACTCAGAATGCGCCTCTCAGACAGTGTGCGAATGGTGAGTTCTCTTTTGCTTATGTTATGTTTGCTTAAGTTATTGCTACACACTTACACAAAAATTTATGTCAAAATGCCCGTCTTTAAGACTATTCACGTAAATGCAGTGGGTTTTGTCTTAAGTTAACCTGAACAGTTGGGAGAAATACTGATGTGTCAAAATATTTGATCTATGCGTCAGATTTTAAAGCAACAACCTGCAGCCACCGACTGTGTCGTAAATGTTAATCAAACAACAAAAGAAAAAGAGAAAATGACCTGACTAGACTAGATAGATAGACCTGAAAAACTTTTAAAAAACTAAAAAACTTTAAGTTTGCTAAGCAGAGCAGGACAATAATTATGATATGGTATGAAATCAAAAATCAAAATGGCAAGATGCTATAGAGGTTTTCTTTTTGTTACATTTAAATTGACATTGCGTTTTTATAGTTGTGAAGGTTAAAACAATGTTAAGATACTGACAAACAATAGTGTTTTATTGGACTCAGACTCGACTCGCACTCAGCCCTTTGGGACTCGGACCCAATACTAAGTTTAGGTGTAGTGCAGATGGTACATTATTTTAAAGCATCACAGAGCATTAGAGTCATAGTGCCACTCAACGGACATTTCAAGTCAGAACTGCAGTGACGCGTACAAAACCAATGTCACATAAAATGTACCATATGTACATTTATCTGTTCTGGGAAAAAAAACGAACACTCTTTTAGCACCGCTCAGTGGACATTTCACATCAAATATATCACAAAACGTACATGGGGGTACGTATTTTGCATCTTGCTAAAAAAAAGTTACCAAAGGAACATTATCCTCATCAGGAAAAGTGGCGATAAATTACAAAAATGCAAATTATGTAGTAATTTTTTTCAAATGTTTTTTTGTAGGGCTGCCCTCAACTAAAGATTTTTCTAGTCGACTAGTCGTTCATTTTAAACAGTTGAATATTAGTCGCACATTTATTAATTAACCATATTAATCATAATAATGAGCCATTAATTGCCTACATAGCCTAATAAGTGCTTAAGCGCATGCAAAAAAGGCTTTGCCACAGCGCACCAGCATATAATAATTATGAATGTGTCAGGGGAAAAACAGTAAGGAGACTGCATTAACGTTTTAATAATTTATTGCTAAACCAGTGCTTTCTTTGTTTTTGGTTTATGAAGTCGATGAAGTCGGCGACACTGACTCGTCATCCCTGCAGTAGTGATAGTGCAGTAGTATGCATGTTTCATATGGATTGCATAATCTGAGAATATTTGTTTTGCATTTGAATTGATTCGTTAAAAAGTAGACATTTTATTCTCTATAGATATATTTTTCATGTCTGTAAGGCAAAAATACACAGAGTTTTGAAGTTTTGCGCTCAAGTTCACAGAGACCGAGACGGCAGAAAGCACAATATGTTTGCTTTCATTATTTTACAAAAGCGCTACGTTTTGTTGTTATTGTGAGAACAGTAACAACTTCGCCACTTCCTGTGGATTTTTTTTTTTCTGCGACTAATAAAATTTTGGTCAATCAAGCCTCTTCTCGTTGACTAACGGTTAACTATTAGAGGGCAGCCCTAGTTTTTTGAAAGAGGTCTCTTATGCTGCATTTATTTTCAGAAATACAATTGTGAAATATTATAAATTAAAATGACTGCTTTCTATTTTAAAGGTGACATGAAAGCCTGACTGTTTTCGTGTTTAAGTGCTAAAATCACCCCTTAATCTGCACATTTCCACCCACAGCACCATCATTTTGTTTTTGCAAGCGACAACAGTGTACCAGTACTAACGCCATGGCAAAAGTTTGAGCAAAGCATGTTAACGGTTCTGTCTATGGCTGCACAGATTAGCGCAGAACACTATTTAGAGTCCCAGCCTCAGAGGAAACAAGAGAGCAGTGGATTTATTGACTTATTTAGTGTACAAAACAATCATTTATCTTATATCCGCAACAGACCACTTTATTAACTCCATAAAGTGCCTAGCTTTATGAGCTAAGACCAAACAACATGCCTAAAAGCACTTGTAAATATGAGGACATGGCAACACTGCAAAACAGCGCTCTCTAAAGCAGCCTCCCAGGCATTAACAAAAGACGGCATGTCTATCAGTGGTAGTTTAGTTAAAATTGATGGACAGAAAGAGTCTTAGCCAAAAAATTGCCAAACGGCTAAATTCTTATTCACTCCTGCAAGATGTCAAAATGTTATTATAGTTACAAATGCAGGAGTGACTGGTTTTCCGTACACACGAGACGATAATTTACGGGACTCACTCCTGCATTAAATGCGGTTGTCACTCCTGAAACTTGCAGTGTGTAAGTGGCTATTGTAAAATTGGCATAATAGGTCTCCTTTAATATACTTTTAAAATGTAATATATTCTTATGATGGCAAAGCTGAATTTTCAGAGTCACAAGAAACATATATATAATATATGAACCATATTATTTTTGACTGGGCCAGGGAAAGTATAAATCTAAACAAACCAGCCAGTAGCAAGTTCCTAATGTTTAGCCCAAGAGAAAAAGAGGAAGAAAGGGAGGGTTGTGTTCATAGCTAAATGTTTCTATTTGTGTGTGTGTGTGTGTGTGTGTGTGTGTGCACACAAAGAAAAGGACAGAAAGGACGCCAAAAGAGAGAGCAAAGAGAAAGGTCATACTTTAGAAAGAAAGCTGACTGCTATCTCTAGAGAGAGTTCAGTCCAGGTGTTTCTGAAACAAGTGCGTCCAAGTGTGTGCCAATGTGCGTGTGTGACCCTTGAAAAGTGCTGAATGCTTCTGCGTCTATGGGTGTGTGTCTGCGCGGCTGCCTCTCCCTCCTCAAACTCACACAGACTCAAACACACCTCTGGGACACTGCAGTCAGGTGGACTCTGCTCTCATACACATGCAGTACTGTTCCACTCTCATCTCTCTGGGTTCCAGCTTATCTTTCCATTAAAAGTCAATTAAACAGCCTCGGTTAAAAACAGCCAAGGTAACCATGGTTGCACAAGCATGCAAACCTCAGTTTGCTTGTGCAAAGCCTATAGTCAGAAAGATGGTCAGAAAGCTGGATTTGTTCAGTTAAGATGAAACGTGCTGCATTGTTGTTTGAGCAAACTACATTACGGAAAGAGATCAGCTACATGAACTCTGACATTCTGCAGTTCTTTATTGTGAGAGAGAATTTGCATAGTTGTTCATGAGTACCTTGTTAATCTGTTCACTGTTCTTCAGAAAAATCCTTTAGGACAGTTCTTTGGTTTTTCAGCATTTTTGTGAATTTGAACCCTTTCCAACAATGACTGTATGATTTTGATATCCATCTTTTCATACTGAGGACAACTGGACTCAATGGACTCATATGCAATTGTTACAGAAGTTTCAAACACTCACAGATGCTTCAGAAGGAAACAAGTGCCGGGGAGTGAAAACCTTTTGAATTTGAAGATCACGGAAAATGTAACTTGTTTTGTCTTCTGGAAAACATGTAAGTATCTTCTGTAGCTTCTGAAAGGCAGTACTAAATGAATGAATATATAATATATATATATATATATATATATGATGTTTAGGCAAAATAAGAAAAATGTACACCTTTTCATCCTGTTCAAAAGTTTTCACCCCCTGGCTCTTAATGCATTGTGTTTCCTTCTGAAGCATCAGTAAGTGTCAGTTTGTTGAGTCAACTTAAAATAATTTGTTTCCCAGCTGCCTTAAAATTTTAAGTTCATTCAACTCAAAGAAGTTTAGTCAACTTGAAATTTTAAGTTGTACTAGGTGACAACTTAGATATTTGAATTTTAAGGCAGCTGGGTAAGAAGCCCAGCTTTTAAGTTTAAGAAACCAATTTTTTTTAGTCAACTCGAATATCTAAGTTGTCACTTACAGCTTAACATTTTAAGTTGACTAAACTTATTTGAGTTGACTGAACTTAAAATTTTAAGGCAGCTGGGTAACAAATTATTTTAAGTTGACTCAACAAAATGTGGGTTTTTTTTACACTGTGGATCATTCAGGTAACAACACGGTATTAAGAATTAAGTGTATGTAAACTTTTGAATGGGGACATTTTTATAAATTTAACTACTATTTTGTCTTGTGGACTATATGTAAACATCTTTTATGTGAAATATTCAGGTCAGTACCAAATAAAAAATAAAATGCATTTTGTACGATCCCTCTTATTTTAATTGACACTTTGCAGGTGTATGTAAACTTTTGACTTCAACTGTATATACAAAAACTGGTTTAGAAAACAGTGTATTTTCCATTTTTTTCCCAGATCTACTAATGTACTGCAGTGCGAATCTCACTGTAGTGCACATATGAATACACATGCATGCACACAGGACCTTAGTTCAGACTCCCACACACATACAAACACATGCTAATTCAGGCATATATTTTTTTTAAAGGTCATGAGAAGGCCATTAGGATGTCAGAATGTGTACTATTTCTCTCTCCTTTAATTACTTTTGCCTTCTTTAGATAAAGGGAAATATGTTAGAGGTTGGGTCCTGCTGGTATTGCCTTTGTTATTGCCGCAAGATATTATGAACCTCAGACACACACACACTCATATTATCAACAGCTCAGCAGGAACAGGAGGCCGAGATGGAGGAGGAGGAGGACATGAACAGGCCTGAATAAATTCGGGATGTTGTAAGTGTTTTACATCTAATGTTACATTTACATAAGATGATGCTGAGAAACATTTGGCATCTCCACAGCTGCTGGAGCCAAACCGAAACAGAATCACTGAGAAAACGAATTCAGCAAGTGACAGAGAAGGAGGTAAAATAGAAGGAGAAAATGTGCGAAGGAGGGAAAGAGTGTGGGAGAGTTAAAAAGCATTGGCATTGTAGCTGTCAGACAGATGGTAGCAAACTAGCATCAACTAAAGAGTTCGACTGAAACCAGATGGAGAACGAAATAACTTTACTGGAAACAAGTAAATAAAAAATATATATATCACATTAGATTACTGCATAATAACATTAGTCCCCATTACAATTTATTTGTCCAGTTTGTCAAAATTAATTAAATGTATAAACCTTTTACTACTAAAAATCAAAAATGATTCATTCTGAAGTGTCAGTTTGTATATTTCTAGATATTTGCATATCAGAGGGCATGATTTTAATTCAAAAACATCTATTTAGCTCAGTTTATTACACAAAATTGGGATATAGCATGTAAATCCTATAATACATTTAGTGATTTATTTTCATTTTTGAGCTTTTTGAGGATTGACAAATCCATTCCATTTCATTATAATAAAAAAGGGCTGTGCGGGAAAAGAATGAAAGTCATACAGGCTTAGAAACAAGATGAGGGAGTCGATAATGCCAGAATTTTCTTCTTTTGGGTGAACTATCCCTTTACTGTAATGAGACACTGAATAACTGAGTCATTCTCCCAAATCTCTTTCTCTTTTTCTCTCTTTGTGTGTGTGTGCAGTGCATCTTGGTCTGCACTATTCCAAAATGTTCTGTTTAGTGTCCTCAGGCAATTGAACTGTGAACACTGCATCAGCCCTCAGACGTGATATAATTCATAAAAATCTATTAAAGACACAAGAAATAGGAAAGGTTGAGTAGATGAAGTGGAATTTTGTCTCTGGCCACGTTCACACAGCATCACAATATTCTACACAACATTCTACAACCGAACCCAAACCTCATGTGTGAACGAAACCGTACTGAACAGCTGTCTGTCATGTTACAGTGTAAGAGATGCTCTGCACTGCAAATACATGTCTGATGTGTTCCACGTTTAAAAATGGTATTGAATCCCCTAAATTATAGTTTTGTGTGTGTTTGGAACAGAAATCACTCTTGAAACTGTGATGATTGACACTGTGGTAACCATTCTGGTATGTTGATAACGGTATCTGGATTATGGTATCTCGTGTGTTTGGTATATATTTTGATATTGCAACGACCAAAGACTTTATGTTTTGTTAATGTTTGCAAGACTACTTCGCAGAACACAGTCTTAAAGGGTTGCCATGTCCACTTATTATAAACGATGCTTATTAAGCATCTCTGGGTTTGGTGTTTGGCCTCAGCTTATAAAGCCATCCAGGTTATGGAGTTAATAAAGTAGGCAGGTGCAGGTCGCTGTAATTTAATATGTGGCTTATTTCGAAGATAACACATTTGGATTGGAGTTTATTATGGGCTTGTATTTATTTATTTATTACTAGCAAGATCTGGCAACACTAATGAATCAAAATGTACCCTGTGATTTCTTGCACTGTGCATAGGGAAAATACACAACATGTTTAAATACACCATTAAAGGAATAATTCACCCCAAAATAAAAATTCTTTCAAAAATTCTTCAAAATAAAAACTCACCCTCATGTCGTTCCAAACCTGTAAGACCTTCATTCATCTTTAGAACACAAATTAAGGTATTTTTAATAAAATCTGAGAGCTTTCTGACCCTGCATAGACTGCAACGCAACTACTATGTTCAAGGTCAAGGTATAAGAGGACTGTTAAAATAGTCCATGTGACTTTTAGTTTTACTACTACAAGTCAAAAAGGATTCAATCTGAAGTGTAAGTTAGTATATTTCTAGATGTGTGTAGCACCTTCAACATCACTCAATAACACTTATTTTGCTTAGTTTCTCACAAAATTGTTGTATATTTTGGGATATAGCATGTGAATCCTATTATGATACATTTATGGTGCTTTGTTTTCATTTTGAAGCTTGACAAATCCAGTCCTTTTCATTTCCATTATAATAAAAAGAGCCTGTAGGATGTTCTTCAGAAATCCACATTTTGTGTTTCACAGAAGAATGAAAGTCATAGAGGTTTAAAAACAACATGAGGGAGTCAACAAGATTTTTTTTTGGTGAACTGTCCCTTTACTGTAATGAGACACAGAATAACTGAGTCAGTCTCCAAAATCTTATGTTTAAAATCTTGTGTTTGGAAGAAGACTTTGCAGAGAGCATTCTTGAAGGGTTGCCATGTCCGCGTATTATAAGCAAATCTTATGAAGCATCTCTAGGCTTGGTGTTTAGGCAGGTGCAGGCTACTTTATTTTAAAATGTGGCATATTTCCAAGATAACACATTTGGAGTAGAGTTTATTATGGGCTTGTATTTATTTATATATTTCTAGCAAGATCTGGCAACACTAATGAATCATGTACCTTGCGATTTCTTGCACCACACATACAGAAAAGTCACAACTCTGAAACATGTTTAAATGTGTCATTAAAGGGATAGTTTACCCCCCAAAAATGAAAATTCTGTTATTAATTACGCACCCCCGATTACTCACCCACCTTTCAAACCCATAAGACCTTTGTTCATCTTCAGAACACATATTAAGATATTTTTGATGAAATCCGATGGCTTTCTGACCTTGCATAGACTGCAACGCAACTATGAGGTGAGTAATTAATGGCAGAATTTTCATTTTTGGGTGAACTATCCCTTTAACAAATAGTTGGTCAGTTCCACACACACTGCATAGAATTTCTGCAGTTGTCACTACCTGAATTAATACGGTTGTAGAATGCAGTTGTCACTGCTGTAAATCACAGAACTGTGTGTACAGAACAGGACTATGCAGTAAAAGGTGAACTCACACTGTGTCTACGGCCTTTTACGTGGAAGAAAAAATAGATATTTTATAGATTTTTCCCAATGGCAGACAAGTTTGGAGCATGAGGGTGAATAATGTTGACAGAATGTTCTATTTTCCATTTAATTTAATTTTAGAAATGAAAACATACAGCAGAAATGGTAAATCATCCCTCTTTTTCTAACCCTTTTTGCCATATAAACACTCAAACTGGTGCAAAACTCCAATTGTGTCTGCATCAATATTGATTCCTCCAGTCACAAGGGTTCACATCAGCTGTTGTATGGACGTACTGTACACTCTCATGTGTGCTACGGTTCTTCTGGAAAGAACAGGGAAAATTTGCAGCATGTCAAGGGAAGTTGGCAGGATTGATCGACCCTGTACTCTTTCAAAATGTCAAATGCTCTTTCTCTTTCCCCAGAGACTCATTCTATTGGAGCTGTAAAACTGCAGTAACACCAGCAGAGCCATGTTGTCACTCATAATCACACACACACACACACACACACTCACATGTGCCCTGCACTTAAACAAAACACTTACACCCTGCCATGTGCTTGACTGACCTTGTCACTTGCACTCACAGTTGCTATTGGTAACAACAAAACAGTTTCTGATTGGACAACAGTATTTCTTCCTGCAATGTTCTTGATTCTCCAGTCATAGGTTAGAAAGAAGGTTGTGCTGTAAGATCTGGATGCAGAATGTGCCATACAGCTTACACAGACAAATATGCAGCATGAATTGATGAGTGTGTAAAATATAAGCGTGCATTTTTAGTGCAGAGCAGTAGGGAAGGCTCAGGAATTCATGAAATTCAACATCATACTGTCTACTCCTGCAGGGATGAAGGGTCACCGTTAACCCATTAATGGGTTGACTGAGGTAAAGTGCAGTCAGCTAGAATAACCATGATGGATGTATGCGGGCTCTCTCCCACACTCTATTCACTGAGTTTTCGTTACATATTGACACTAATTCATTCTAAAACAAGGCTGTGTAGCCAGAGAGCTTGAGCATCAGCCTTCTAAAATTGCAGAACATGACTAAAACTATGGGATTATTTGGGGAGGAAAAAACAAGTCCCTTTATTTTGGTTCTGTTTTGTATGGAAACCTGTTTCCATCACAGAATAAATCTGAGAAAAATAAGAATTGAGAGATTAAAACAGAATTGTGAGATACAAATTCAAACTTATGAGAAAGAAGTCAGAATATAGAGTTTATATCATATCAACTTGCAATTGCAAGTTATAAAGTCCACTTTTGAGGGGAAAAAAGACTGATATGTTCTTAGAATTGTGAGGTTATATCTCACAATTCTGAATTAATAACTTACAAGTGCATGTTATAAAGTCAGAACTGCAAGATATATATACATGCACTTTTGAGAAAAAAGTAATTTCAACTCACATAAACGTGCACTTTTGAGAAAAAAAGTCATTTCAAGTCTTTAAAAAAGTCATTTCAACACTTTACAATAAGGTTCATTAGTTAACATTATTTAATTACATCAGTTAACAAGAAATAAGAATGAACAATACTTTTACAGCATTTATTGTTATCTTAGGTAATGTTAATTTCATTTACTAATGCATTGTTAAAATTACAAACAATGGACGACTGGATGAATTTTTATTAACTACCATTAACAAATAATAATAAATAGTGTAAGAAATGTATTGTTCATTGTTTGTTCATGTTAGTTCATCCAATAACTAATGTTAACACAGTGGTTCCCAAACTTTTTCTGCCGGGCCCCCCTTTTCCAGAATAAAAAAAATTCAACTATAGTCACTTCTAGAGTAGAAACATTAAAAGTAAAGCAAGCAGCTTTACTATGTACTGTTTTTGTTTTTTTGTTTTTTTTTACTCTGTAACAGCATTCATTGTTTTTTAAACAGATTTTCTCAATTTTCTCATATTTTTATCTCTTTGTTGTAGTTGCAGTCTTTGAAGTAGATTCATCATCTACCTCATCTACCATCTATCTACGTTTACCTGGCACTTGTTGTCTTTTCAAAAACTTGTCTGTGCTTAGAGCATAACTACTATGTGTCATTCATTCATAATTTTACTCGGCTAACCGCAGTTCTCGTTTCTGATATCAACTGCACCATCTAGTGGTCAGTTATTTTACGACAAAAATTACAACTGATAACAGACAGCTGCAGCGGGTACTGCGAGTCGTCTTGAGGTAATAAAATATGATGAAATTCATATTTTGTGTAAAATTATTTACATGTGGCAAGTAGCCGTATAATAAGCAAGATAATTTCACAGTGAGGTCTTGTATCACCCTAAAAATGTTTCTTTTTACATAAAAATATAGGGATGTACCGAAATGAAAATTCTTGGCCGAAACTGAAACTGCTTTGTAATAATTATGTATTATTTTATTAATTAATATAGTCATTTTGTAAGACTTTTTAATTTAACTCAGTAATTTTAATGATACTGAATACAAAATAATCACAAGCCAATAAAATAACCACGTTTATTGAAAGTAACAATAAAATTGGACAGAAAATTATACGAATATTAAATCTCAATATATTATTTTTTATTCAGTTCTATGAAACGGAATTAGATATTAGATTAGAACTTTTTTTGACTAATAATCAAAATAATGTATAGTCCTAAAAAGCTATTATTATCAGAGCATGTGAGCAGAGTATACCGTCACGAGAGAATAGCGTCATTTTACCAGCGTTGTCCAGTACAGCAGTACTACAGCATGTTACAGCACAGTATGCGACACTGTTGCAAACAGGAACAAGCATACATAGACATTTTCTGTCAGTGAGTTATTTGAGCGGACTTTGCTTTTCCGTTGAGCATAAGCGCTACACGAGTGGAGCATTCATATGGGCCGTGATCAACTCAATAGAACGCACATTCATAGAGCGGAATATTGAGCGGAGCGCGCTGAATACTGCCGGACTGCGCGGCAGATATTTTCGGCCGTTGTTTCTTTCGAATCTATATAAAAATCGGCCGACTGTACACTGGCATTGCCACGCCCCCCTTATCATAACTCCGCGCCCCCCAGTTTGGGAACCACTGTGTTAACAAATGACACCTTACTGTAAAGTGTTACCAATTAATCTATTATTCTCTGTAGTGAAGAATAAAATCCATGCTGTAGATTTGTATGAAGTTGTATTCTATTAAAACTGTTCTTCTGCTCTCTTCTGTTCTACTTAAGTTTCTATTCCATTCTATTCTATTCTATTCTATTCTACTCTTTTCTGTTATAGTATAATAAATATTATATAAAATAATAAAGATTATATTATGTTAACTTTATTAACTATATTCTTCTGCTCTAAAGAATTCTATTCTATTCTATTCTATTCTATTCTATTCTATTCATGTTCCTCATGTCATACTGTTATGTTAAAGATAATATTCCATTATTTTATTATTTTCTATTCTATTCTATTTTTATGATCTTATATATTCTGATTATATTCTATTCAAAACTCCATTCTCTATTCTTATTACTCCATGCTCTATTTTTTATTATATTATCATTTATATTCTGTTAAAGTTTCTATTCTATTCTGTTCTATTCTATTCTATTCTATTCTATTCTATTCTACTCTTTTCTGTTAAAGATTATATTAACTCTATTAACTTTATTCTTCTGCTCTAAAGAATTCTATTCTATTCTATTCTATTCTATTCTGTTCTGTTCTATTATACACTTTTCTGTTAAAGATTATATTATATTAACTTTATTAACTATGTTCTTCTGCTCTAAAGAATTCCATTCTATTCTATTCTATTCTATTCTATTCATGTTCCTTATATGTCATACTATTATGTTAAAGATAATATTCCATTATTTTATTATTTTCTAGTCTATTCTATTTTTATAATCTTCTTATATTTGGATTATATTCTATTCAAAACTCCATTCTCTATTCTTTTTGCTCCATGCTCTATTTTATTTAATTATATTATCATTTATATTCTGTTAAATTTTCTATTCTATTCTACTCTTTTCTGTTATAGTATAATAAATATTATATAAAATAATAAAGATTATATTATGTTAACTTTATTAACTATATTCTTCTGTTCTAAAGAATTCTATTCTATTCTATTCTATTCTATTCTATTCTATTCTATTCATGTTCCTCATATGTCATACTATTATGTTAAAGATAATATTCCATTATTTTATTATTTTCTATTCTATTCTATTTTTATGATCTTATATATTCTGATTATATTCTATTCAAAACTCCATTCTCTATTCTTATTACTCCATGCTCTATTTTTTATTATATTATCATTTATATTCTGTTAAAGTTTCTATTCTATTCTATTCTATTCTATTCTACTCTTTTCTGTTGAAGATTATATTAACTCTATTAACTGTATTCTTCTGCTCTAAAGAATTCTATTCTATTCTATTCTGTTCTGTTCTATTATACATTTTTCTGTTAAAGATTATATTATATTAACTTTATTAACTATGTTCTTCTGCTCTAAAGAATTCTATTCTATTCTATTCTATTCTATTCTATTCTATTCTATTCATGTTCCTTATATGTCATACTATTATGTTAAAGATAATATTCCATTATTTTATTATTTTCTAATCTATTCTATTTTTATAATCTTCTTATATTTGGATTATATTCTATTCAAAACTCCATTCTCTATTCTTTTTGCTCCATGCTCTATTTTATTTAATTATATTATCATTTATATTCTGTTAAAGTTTCTATTCTATTCTATTCTATTCTATTCTACTCTTTTCTGTTAAAGATTATAATAACTCTATTAACTGTATTCTTCTGCTCTAAAGAATTCTATTCTATTCTCTTCTCTTCTGTTCTATTATACACTTTTCTGTTAAAGATTATATTATATTAACTTTATTAACTATATTCTTCTGCTCTAAAGAATTCTATTCTATTCTATTCTATTCTATTCATGTCCTTTATATGTCATACTATTATGTTAAAGATAATACTCCATTATTTTATTATTTCCTTTCCTCTTTTTATAATCTTCTTGTATTCAGATTATATTCTATTTAAAACTCCATTCTCTAATTTTATTACCCCATGCTCTATTTTTATTATATGATCATTTATATTCTGTTAAAGTTTCTATTCTATTCTATTCTGTTAAAGATTATATTAACTCTATTCTTCTGCTCTAAAAAATTCTATTTTATTCTATTCTACAATATATTATTTTGCTCTATTCTGTTTAACTATAGTTTCTATTGTGTTCTATTCTATTCTATTCTATTCTATTCATTTTCTTTTCATACAGATTTGTTATGCTGTTACTCTGTGCTACTTTGTTAAATATTCTATTGCATTCTGCAACAGCTTGTACTGTATTGTATTGAATTGTATTTCTAACTCCTTTAGCAGTTCCGTCGGGATGGAATGGTTATCTACTGTTTATCTGCTTCTTTATTTAAGCCTAAAATAACCCCTAAGATAAGTTTAGAGCACACACAAATACAAAATATTCGAGTCACATCTTCCTTTCACAGCTTTAGTGTTTTTTTTTTCTTACTGTGTTGCTATAGTGGTCTAGAGAGACTGGTTTAGATTCTATAGTGTGGCTCCAAATCCTCAATATCCTCTTTAAATTAACTTCCTGCTCTCCTGTGTATTGGAAGAGTATCTATCTGTGAGGAAGATATAATGAAGGAGTGGAGAGATAGCGGGGTTCATCATGCAGTGCGCGGCGAGGTTCCGGCTCTCTGCACTCACTGACAGCAGATAAACAGCTACTGCTTGGTTCCAGCATCTCCATGGGCCCCGTCGGCATGGAGACGTACCATGCAGTGCTTTTTCTGCTGACACAGTGCTATGATACTCGAAAAAAAAAAAAAGAAGAAGAGATAAGAGGAATGAAAGAGAGAAACGAATGTCATTGCCCAACAAAAAACCCAGACTGCTCTTCAAAGAAAAAAAAAACAAGTGATAAAAAGGAGGATTTTCTATAGGACTTGAAAGGAGGTGTAAATGTGTGCTGATGAAAGATTCCAGGTGAAACGTGAAAGAGTGAGGTGTTGGAACTCCATCCTAATATTGCCGTATCTATTTGGCACTGTAATACACAGCTTGAAATATCAAAAAAGAAACAGAAACAGATAAATAAGAAACAGTCAGTGGAAATACAGGTCAATTGGGACACTTTCCAAAATTTGGGTTTGTCATTTAGGTTGTTTTAAAATATGACGCTGAATGGCTCATGTCCTCAGAAATAATACCATTTTAAATGGCTAAATTTCTTATCTACACTATACAGCAGAAAAATTAAATATAAGGATATTAAAAAGTCTTTATAGTAAATATAATGTAAAAAAATGTAATATAATATTCATAAATATACCTTATAATAAAATATATTAAAAATGTTATATGGAATGAAATAATATTAACATAACATCTTTATGCTATAATAAAAATGTAATTAAATACAATTATTTTACAATAAATATTTAAAAATATACAAATGTAAAAAATAAAAACATCATTAAATATTACCATTAAGAACAGATACTTTAAAATAAATATAATATTTAAATTTTACATTGAAAATTATCTTAAAAATCTTTATATTAAGTATCTTATTAAAAACAAAAACTTTAAAATAAAATAAAAATAATATCGAAAACAATTATGTTATAATAAATAGAATACCAAAAGAGAAAAAGATTTGCATTAAATATAAAAACAAAAATTGAATATTTTTATGAAATATTATATTAAAAGCAACAACAACAAATAATAATAATATTAAAACATTATTATTGTATAAACATTAAAACATTATGCAGAAAACTGCATTTTAAATATAAGGGTATTAAAATGTTTTTATAGTAAATACGATATAAAAAAGACTTATGAATATAATATTTATTTTTAAAAATGCCTTATAATAAATACATTACAATTTTATCTGGAATAAAATAAAATTGAATAAAATAATATTAACGTAAAATGTTATATTACTACATAATACATACTATAACAAAAATGTTATGAAATATTCAATACATATATTATATAATAAATGCATTATAAATATAAGTAAATATTAAAAATTAAAATGTCATTAATATTACCATTAATAACAAATACAATAAATACAATATTTATATTAAAAATGATTTTAAAATAAAATCTTTATATTAAATATCATATTAAAAACTAAAAAAAAAACATTAAAATAAAGTAAAAATAGTAGCAAAAACAAGTATAATAAATAAAATACTAAAAACTTTGCATTAAATATAATAATACAATAAAACAAATACTTTGTTACATATAATATAGAATAGAAAACAACATTTTAAATATAAGGGTATTAATATGTTTTTATAGTAAATACAATGTAAAAAAGACTTATAATATTATAAAATAGACATATAATATTTATAAACAATGCCTTGTAATACATACATTATAATTTATATGGAATAAAATAAAATGGAATAAAATAATGTTAACATAAAATCTTTATATTTAATACATACTATAACAAAAATGTTATTAAATATTAAATACAAACATTTTATAACAAATACATTATAAATATAAAAAAAAATAATATTTAAAATGTCATTACATATTACCATTAATAACAAACACAATGAATATACACTTTATATTGAAAATAAGCTTAAAATAAAATATTTATATTAAATATCATATTAAAAACAAATACTTTATTAAAAATATAAATGTGACAAGTAATTTATAATAAATAGAATACTAAAAACTTTATATGGAATATAACATTAAAAGATTTTTTATAGTAAATACAATATTAAAAACTAAAATGTTATTAAATATAAAATTAATAAAAATATGAAAAATGTAATATTTAAAGAAAATATTGAATATGACTTTACAGTAAAATAGGTTAAATGTCATATTTAAAACACACTTTATTAATATGATATTTAAATATTTGGAAAAACAGTTGTATTGAATGTAATTTAAATGAATGTAATATTAAAAACCCTCATTGGAAAAAAAAAAGAAAGAAAAAAAAAAGAGAGAGAGAGACTTTATAATTTGGCCCACTTTACCTGTACTCACCATTTTAAACAAACTTTTTTTTCCCCTTTGAGTTTGATGTTAATGCAGGTGTCTTACCTTTGCTGAGGGTTCCCGAGACGAGCCTCTGAAGGGACTGAATGAGCTTTAGGACCCCCTGTCTGCAGCGGCTGGTACAACCAGCCATGATGACAGAGAATCCAAGGGTGCACACACAGCCCCTATAACAGCCTAAGCACTGCTTTCACCAGCGGTGCTCACATATGAGCCTCTCCGTGGCCTCCAGAGTGCTTCTCTTGCTTCCTCTCACTCGTCCAGTCCCACAAGAGCTGTGGTTTTAAGAATGGGTCCCAAGTCCAAGAATGAGATGAGCAGGATGTCCTCTGTCCAGACAACACACACACCTTTCGCCCACTCTCCTCAAACACACACACACACGCACAAACACACACAAGATGCTCACAAAGTGCCTGGACTTGATTTCCTCTGCCTCTCTGCCAACAAACAGTTTAAAGTATAAAAGGAGAGTTGCTGAAACAGCCGACTGCTGCTGTGTGAAAGTTGGAGGAGGAAAGTTGGTGAGCGCTGCAGTCACAAAGCTCAGAGACCGACCTGATGAATTATTAAGCGGATGGCAAGAGCCCGCTGCTGCGCTACACGGACTAAGAACTGCTTGGAGGAAGTTGAGTGTCCATGGAGACAAAAGAGTGGCTTTCCTTTTCCTTGACGATGCTTCTCCTGGTTACGCCTCTCCTTCCCTCTTTCTTTAGTTGTATGTGTGTGTGCTTGTGTGAGTGTGTGGTATGTGTTTTGTGGTGCTGTGGCGAGAAAACGGTGGTCCGCTGCAGCGTTTCCAACTGCTCTGTGCTGCCGGACAGATCCCTGCAGCATAAAACAGAAGACTACTGCTCTCTCTCTCTCTCTCTCTCTCTCTCTGTCTCTCTCTCTCTCTCTGTGAGGAAGCATTTCTTTGCCCACCTCTCTCACACTTGCCTTGTAGCAGCTGAGTTATAATATATTATAATATATATAATACATATTATAATATATTATTTATTGTAGTCTGTTCTGTTTTGTGCTGCTCTGTTTTTTCTCACGTGTTTGCATTAGATTGTATTCTATGAAAGTTTCTATTTATTATATAATAAATAACAATATCCGTTGTAATCTACTCTATTATGTTAAAGAATATATTCTATTAAAAACTCTTCTTCTGCTAAATTACACTGTATCATATTATATTAAAGATTCTATTCTATTCTATTCTATTCTATTCTATTCTATTATATTGGATCTCTATTCTTCTGTTACGTTCTGCTAGATTATATTCTTTTAAAATTACATTCTGTTCCATTATAGTATACTCTATTCTGTTAAAGATTATATTCATTTAACTCTCTATTAACTATTCCTCTCCTCTAAAGAATTCTATTCTATTCTATTCTATTCTATTCTATTCTGTTCTATTCTATTCAAGTTCCTTTTAAATGCCATACTATTATGTTAAATATCACATTCCATTAAAAGTTTTTTCTGCTCTATTTTGCTAGATGCTAGTTAATTAAGGTTTCTATTCTATTCTATTCTATTCTATTCTATGCTATGCTATGCTATGCTATTCTTCTGATTATACTCTCTTAAAACTCTATTTTTGTTTCCATTTCTATTCTATTAAAGTTTCTAATCTATTCTGAAATATTCTGTTAAAAGTTGTATTCTATTTAAATTCTATTTTTCTTCTGCTTGGTTTCTATTCTATTCTATTCTATTCTATTCTATTCTATTCTATTCTATTCTATTATCTGTTTCTGATTATATTCTATTAAAACCTCCAGTCTATTCTGCTGTTTTTAATATTACCATTTCTATTCTATCAAAGTTCCTGTTCTATTCTGAAATATTCTGTCAGAGGTTATATTCTATTAAAACTCTATTCTCTGCTCTATTCTGTTCTACTGTTTCTATTCTATTCTAACATTCTGATTATATTATATATAAAAAACAGTTCTATTCTATTCTATTCTTGTATGCTACTTATATTCCGAATATATTCTAGTAAAACTCAATTCTAGTCTGCTCTATTTTTAAATTATATTTTCTTTTCTATTCTATTCTATACTACAACAGTGCGTTAAAGGTTGTATTTTTTAAAAAACTGTATTCTTCTGCTCTACATTGTTCTAAAGTCTCTATTCTATTCTACTCTATTCTATTCTATTCTTTTCACTTCTCTGTTCTTAGATTACGTTCCATTAAAAACTTGATTCTTCTGCTATATTTTCCAGATTCTATTCTATTCTATTCTATTCTATTCTATTCTATTCTATTCTATTCAGCTATTTTCTGTGAATGTGAAAGACTTACAATTACTTTTTACAACTAGGAGAGTGACAAAATGCAGAAAACAGTAAAACTAATACAAGTTTGGAGTATCAAGCAGCATAACAGACTGTTTGTGTACAACTAACATATGTAAGCGAATGACATTGGAAACCTTGCTTTATATACTTTACTTTATATACTTTATAAATAATGTGGATACTGTCAAATATTATATTCTATTAAATACTCTTTTGTTCTGCTCCATAGGTTCTGTTGTATTATAGTTTTATAATATTTTGGACCTAAACAAGTCTATTTTGTAATCTAAAATTTAGAACCTCTTAGATTCTTAGAGACTTAATAGTGGTCCATGGCCATCCCCAATAGTGGTTACAAATGTAACTAAACATTAATATTCTTAATGTGAGAATATAAATACTGTATTGTTTGCTGCAATATTGCTTGTTTGAAATATCATTGTTCCCACCCCCAAATTCCCACACATAGCCCACTCTCGCCCTCATTTATCATTCTTGCCCTGGCTGAGGGGAACCCAAAATAGTCAGACAGAAGAAGAGGAAAGTGAGAGAAAAAAGAGGAAAGAGGTAATGAGAAGTGACAGCTGTGATAGATGGCAGGATGATGCCGGAGGAATGAGACAGATAAAGTTAAAAGGAGATATGAAGGAAAGATGCAATGCAAAGAGATATGCGACGATCCACTGTCTCGCTCTTCTCCTGAGAAAAATACCCCATAATCTCACATATTTCTCCACATGAACTTTTCTGATGTCCAAACTATGTACAATAACATCCACATTATTTATATCTTTATACTGTATATCAACACCTGTTTACTTTTTTTTGGTAAGGATTTTTAAAAGACTTAGCATCTTAACAAAAGTTTACACCGCAATGAAATAGCTGAGAGCTTCTTGGAAACAACAACCTCTGAGAGATAGAATTTACCTTTAGGCATAAAGCGACATTTTTAATGTCAGTTTAAACATAGAAGTAATGTGGTAATTGAATATTTGTTTCTTTGTTTGAATTATTTCTGCCAGTGGGAGGTTTGTAAAGGTTAGGTTTAGCATGTCCCCAGAGCAGATGCTTCTTATTCTATTAGACATGCTCAGAAAAGCCCTTTTATGTCCTGCGTTGCATATCGAAATATTTTTGGACTGTGTGGGTGGAAGTGCAAAGTGGATCGAGAGCAAGCAAGACAGAGTGAGAGTTTTGTTTTTATTGATTAGGAGATTTACATAACCGAAGCAATTTAATATAGGTAGTCTCCAGTGTCTAGGTTTCCTTTCGTACATGTATTTCAGTTCTGCTTCTGCAAGATTATAAATCTTTTATAAGCACAGATGAAAATAAAATGATTTATTCTTGTGCCTAAAATGATAAAAAATGGTGTCTCACATAATTATACAGTAACATGCATATACCGTGCAGTAAAATTCAATGCGGCAAACGTCTGTAAAGCACTTCAGGTTGCTTGTGGGGTTTACGTTAAAACAGGAGGATTCGCTCAAAGCAGCAACATCAGCTAACAAGAGCTGCAGTGTGCTTCAGTTCTGCAGGTCTAACATTCCCAATTCTGTAAATTGTTGCATATCTGCAATCTCAAAGCAATCTGATTGCTTTGTAAGCTGCTGGATGCATTCATGCCCTGTTCCAAACACAGAGTTCCTTCAAGGACTGATGGTGTGCATACAGCTAACGATCCTCCAGTGTGCCCATTAAAAATGCCATCCCATCCCAATCTATCCCACAAAGTCTGTGCACCTCAAAAATGTTCTTTGCCACACATCGACACACGCCAGAGACTCAGTTGCCATTACATCACACTGTCTGAGCGCACCCATCTCAGGCTATTTTTACTGCTAACCATTTAATGAAGCTGCCACGGCTCACATTTACACACAAAAACACAGTGATACACACACACACGTTTAGGGCAAGGAACTGCACTCGGCACTGTTGAATTAACCTTCAGACTCCTCTTTAGCTCCACTGCACCTGTTCAGTCCCACTGCTCTGAACAACACAGTCTTCTAGACTGCTTAGAGAACACTTTAGAGTGTACTTTTCAAAATTATAATTAAAAAACTAAGTCTATCTGAATAAAACTCTTAGCAAGGTCATGCAAAAATCTACAAAAGTGATGATTTTGACTGACACAGGCTACCTGCCAAACATGTGTCATCTGTGAGTCAGAACTGCAGTAAATTTGCTGTGTGCCAATTTAGATTCAAGCAGGAGATACAGCAAACCCCATGAGATTATAGTTAGTCAATTCATCTATTAAAGGGCACTTATTATGCCCCTTTTTACAAGATGTAATACGTTTCAGGTGTCCCCAGAATGTGTCTGTGAAGTTTCAGTTAAAAATACCCCACAGATCATTTATTATATCATTTTGAAAATGCCTATTTTGAGTGAAAGCAGAAACAAGCTAATTTCGTGCATGTCTCTTTAAATGTGAATGAGCTGCTGCTCCCCGACCCCTTTTTTCAGAATAGGGCCATGCCTTTACAGCTCATTCCTTAAATACTCTGCCAAAAAAACATCTGTTTGGTTTTGATTATCTTGTCTATCGTGCTGAAATCATGCATTTTAAAGCCATATCAGTTTAAACTTCTGATATATGTTTTTCTGAGCGCACATCGGAAGCGAATGCACAGAAAGTGACTGTCACATGGCATGTGAGTACTAAACTAAATTCTCTATCATGTCTTATTGTGCTTTAACTGTCAAATACATACAAGTTTATGTTAAAAACACACATAAGTTACAAAAACTCACCTGCATGGCAATAATTTACCTGGGGATACTTTTTCACGAGACGAGAAATGCGTACCAATACGTATCACTGCAGTTTCCAAAAGAAATGAACACTATAGAGGAAATAAAACTTTGACACCTTTTATTCATTTTCACACAAATGATTTACGGAGTTTCAATTAATAAAGGGTAATTTTGACACAGTTACTTGAAGAATATTACGTTATGACTTCAAAACCATTTTATTATGCTGGGAGATTTGAAAACTGATGCTTTTGAATGTTAGCATCACATATCCAGCTTCATATCTATGGGTTTTCATAGACAGTAGGTTTGTTCGGTAGCTCACGCAGTACGGAGATGTACTTGAGAGGTGAAGAGCTCCGGTACAAATCCTGTGTAACTACGGTTTGATAAAACAGTTCAAATATGGATAAAAGGAAGTTCAAATGGCACGGTTGCATCAACAAATGTGTTTTTATATCAGTTTTGCATTTGTTAACACTATCAGGTAGGTTAAGGGTTGGGTTTGGTGTAGGGCTTAGGCTGTTCTGAACCGCTGCAATGCGTACCTGAAGCAACGTAATAAAAACACAGCAATATGCGCATATCAACATAATAAAAACGTGCCAGGGTTCACATACTGAACTTGTGTTTTAGCGCCTCTCAGTGGACATTGCTCGTTGAAACTGCCACGAAACGTGCAGTAAGGTATGTAAAAACGGTGTTGCAGAAAAGTACCCAGAGGTACATATTTTTATGAGACTCAGTTGACAAAAACCCAGGTGTTATGCCTGTGCAAGGTAAACAGCTGGGAAAGAAAACATTAGATTTTTTTTTACTGAAAAAGAAGAATGAAAAAAGGAAACTACAAAAGTATTTTTGCAGAGTTAACATCTTCTGAATACCAGTGGTTTCTAATTTACTTCAGTTAGTTTATGGGAGAACAAGAAAGTTAATGATCTGTAGAGAGTTAATATGCTAAAATGAAGTAGTGGTATAACATAAATGTAGTGTAATTTATGAAGAGAGATAATAATACATTGGAATATAATGATATAAAGCAATGCTAATTTTCACTCACAAGCCAAAATGATAAAGCTCTATAACACCTAATGGATTACAGCCCACCACCCCTCCACTATCCCCCATACACCTGAAAACGCCATCACTGTAAAGTAAGCTACCACAGCCTCTATTTAGTGCAGCGTTATATGCGATAATGGACAGAGCATGTGTGATTTAAGTGCGTCTGATAGGTGACAGATAGCAGGTGCCAGACAGTTGTGGCACTATATTTTAGAGGTGAACTGGAGGCAGGTTTCAAACTGACAGGAAGATATGCACCTAGCGAAAGCTCAGTGGAGCAATAAATCCATATACTGTCAGTTGAGAATGCTATAATGATGGTTTGAAGTGTTCAAATCACTTATTTTAGAACCACCAACGTCTTTTTAACTAGTTTACATTATGTAGACTATTAATTTGTGTTTGGATTACTTTTAAATGAATCAAGATGTTATACAGCTTATGAGCGAATGGAAAAACTAGAAAGCTTATAAAAGGATTATGAGGGTTTGTTTTTTCTTAAATCAAATTTGGAGAAATTTAGCATTACATCACTGATCCTCTGGAGTGAATGGGTATCATCAGAATGAGAGTGTAAACAGCTGATAAAAACATCACAGTAATCCAAAAGCATTCCACACAACTCCAGTCCATCAGTTTATAATTCTGAACAATTCTCCGTCGTCCTCTCAAAATCCACTGACATATTTGTTTAGGACTGTTCTCACTAGTAAACAATGCTTGATATGTGCATATTTCTCTCCTGATTGAGATGAGACGACTTTTTTACTGGAGACAACAATATTATGGATAGAGGACTCTTAGATGAAAGCAATGGTTTGAAATTAGAAACCTCTTAATGATACAGTTGAAGTCAAAAGTATACATGTACATTGCAGAATCTGCAAAATGTTCATTATTTTACCAAAATAATATGGATTATACAAAATACAAGTTATTTTTTATTTAGTACTGACCTGAATGAGATATTTCACAGAAAAAATGTTAAAACTGCCCACTGTTCTTCAGAAAAATCTTTCAGGTCCCACAAATTCTTTGGTTTTTCAGCATTTTTGTGTATTTGAACCCTTTCCAACAATGACTGTACGATTTTTAGATCCATCTTTTCACACTGAGGACAACTGAGGGACTCATATGCAGCTATTACAGAAGATTCAAACACTCACTGATGGTTTAGAAGGAAAAACAATGCATTAAGAGCAAAATAAGAAAAAATATACGCATCCTCATTCAGTTCAAAAGTTTACACCCCCCCTCCTAATGTATCGCTTTTCCTCTCTGAAGCATGAGTGAGCATTTGAACTTTCTGTAATAGTTGCATATGAGTCCCTCAGTTGTCCTCAGTACATTACTTGTGGTTTACTTTGATGTTATAATCAGCTGCAGAGGATATGCAGAGGATATTTATTTATTTAGAATCAAGGCTCTTAGGGGATGGATTGCTTGAACAATGGTTACCCCATCGAAAACAGTGTGTGGTTCAGGATGCATGGACAACAATACCTGAAGAAGCTTCCAGCATCTCATGGTCTCCATGACTCACAATATACTAGGATTGGAGAAGGTAATGACAATGCAACATATATCTGTTTTTTTCCTTGTGTGCCTGATGTCACCTGAAGTAAAAATAGACACTGTCTTCTAGATCCTGACTCGCATGCATGCCCCTGAATGAAACCATGTGATGCTGGCTCTCTTCCCCCCCTCGCTCTCTCTTTTCCTCTCACACCTCCTCTTTATTTTCTCTCTACACAATATAAACAATTCAAAGAAACCTACAATCTACTGTGCAGGCTTCTTCCAGCACCATCTCAGAAATATCCCAGGCTTCTGGAGCTCATTTTACATTAAGGGTAACAGACATAACATTTTGCTTGCTTCACTCATATTCTCACGTAGGTAATTGTTTTCTTCATGTTTCTCTCGGGAAAGGAGAGAATGTGTGCTTTAATCACGCTGCTTTTCTTCACCGCTTTGACCAACCATGACCAGAAGAAATCCCTCAGGGTTCTTTCTGTCATAATCTTGCTTTCTTTCTCACTGTGGTGAATTTTTTTCTGGTTGCTGGTCTCATGTGATTTGCATTGTTCTGGTGTTTTGTCAGTGTGGTTGTTCTTTGGAGATATTCTGTAGTCAAGCCTGTGCAAAATAATAATATTTACATTGTTATACTTTTTATAAAGCATAATTTTAACACATCACGATCAGTCTTTTAAAATGCACTGAGAGCATTTATGGAACTAAAGGTTTGTGTTGCTTGAATATTGCAGTAGAAGTGCTCCTTGAAACTCTCCGATGATTGGACCTTCGCATCATGTGATCCCCTTACATCAGCACATTTTGGCTGCCCTTAACAGAAATGGTGAATCCATCAAAGTTTCGCCCTTGTGAGCAAAATAGAGCACAGTTTTACGATCATTAATTATGAAAGACTAAAAGTAAGCAATGAAGATGCTGGCATAAGGAAATCTACATGAAAATCAATGCTTGGAGGTTCAAGGGCAGGGGGATTCGAAGGAGAGAGAGATTTGTAAGTGTTTGGGTTAAAGTTACATAGTGTGCAAACACACAACATAGTTATGTAACCGAAGGAGACAGACAGCTTTTAGACCGCAGTGTTTCATACCTCACTGGGCTGAGGACATTTTCAGTAACTCACTCTCTTTTTCTCTGTGTCACATAGTGCTTCTTGTTGTAATATTTGGTTATGACTGTCATAACTCATCTTCTGAAAAAGAAAAGTGATCCACACAGTACTATAGTGTCCATGAACAACGCACATACATACACACCAAAAAGAGCATGTCAGTGCAGGGGAAAAAATTGCCAGGATTTTTGTATCCTGGCTGCTCTTTTCAGTGTTATGAAATTAATAAGGCTTTCCTTGTATGTTCAAGAATGAAAGTCATAATTTTAGAATGAAATCAGTAAATAAAGACAGAATTTTCATTCAATTTAGTGAAATTGCTTTTGAAGTCATAGCTAGCAAATGCATACTTTTGTGTCAAACATTTGCAATGAATTGGTTGATCCAGTTTTGCAAAACTGATTTGAACAATTTGTGTACAGATCTGACTAATCTGAATTTCTCTTAAATAATGGTACAAATTATATGGATTACTTTTATGGTAGTTCTTTTGGGTCTGTTTTGAAAAAGATCCAGTCCACATTTATTGTAAACAGTGCTTGATCTGTGCATATTTCTCCTCTGATTCAGATGAGACAACTTTTTCACCAGAGAATGCACTATTATGGAGAGGACACATAGCCAAAACCAATGGCTTGTGAAGTTAAAAATCTCTTAATGATGGATTTGTTTATTGAATTACTGTGGTGTTTTTATTAGCTGTTTGGACTCTCATTCTGACGACATCCATTCACTGCAGAGGATCCATGAGGGCCTGAGGGTGAGTACATTTATATTTTTGGTAAGCTATTCCTTTGAAGCCAACACGGTACATGATGGCCCTAGCATCTTTAGGCAACGTTTTGCTTGAGCAATGGTTGAGGCATCGAAAACGATGTGAGATTGCATCTGTTTTGAAGCTTAAAAGCTCCGGTCATTCACTGTATTGCATTAACATATTGAGCCTGATCTCATGACGAAAACACACCTGCGGGAATGATTTCGCAAGACACGAAATGCGTACCACCATGCACATTTTGTGTATTTGATGTGAAATGTCCACTGAGAGGTGCTAACAGATGAACATACATATGGTACGATTTATGTAACGTTGGTTTTTTACATGTCACTGCAGTTCTGGCTTGAAATGTCTGTTTAGTGGCACTATAACTAATGCTCTGTGATGTTTTAAAATAACATAAAATCTGCACTACACCTAAACTTACCCGATAGTATGAACAAAGGCGATTGTGACACAAAAATACAATCGCAAGTATGCCGTTTTAGCTTGTTAGTCATGTTTTTCATGGGATTCGTACCCAAGAATTCCACATCCAATTCTGTCCAATTCTGTGCCGGCTGAGCTACCAAGAAAGCTTGTTGCATTTGGAAACCAAAACATATGGACCTGTAATCATAACTGTGTACGAAAATGATTACAACCCAGATAGCATGCGTATGTCTGCAAGATGTCTGTTAAAGATCACTTGATCTGGAAACCATCTGCTATGTACAAACATCTGACAAAATGTCTGTAAGATGTCAGCTTTACATACATTCTAAATCATAAACATCTTAAAATCTAATAGACGTCTGTTTGACATCTGATAGGAAACGTCCTATAGACATATTGCAGATGAGCAAACACTCGAAAAAAATCTTCCAGATGTAAATGCAGATGTCAAATAGACATCTCTGTGATATCTGGGAAGTGCTCGCTGTTTTACCGCCTTTAGTGTTCATTTCTGTTAGAAACTGCAGTGATATGTGCTTATTGGTACGTATTTTGCATCTTGCGAAAAAGTTCCCACAGGTACATTGTCGTCATGAGATCAGGTCAGGACATAATAATATCATCATTTGTGTTTTACAGGAAAAAGAAAGTCATACAGGGTTTAAAATGACGTTAAAGGGTTACCCAACCCCAAAATAAAATTTTGTCATTAATCGCTTATCCTCATGTCCTTCCAAACCTGTGAAAGCTTTGTTCGTCTTCGGAACACAATGTAAGATATTTTGGATGAAAGCCGGGAGGCTTGTGACTGTCCCATTGACTGCCAGGTAAATACCACTGTCAAGACCCAGAAAAGTATGAAAGACATCGTCAAAATAGTCCATCTGCCATCAGTGGTTCAATCTTGTTTAAAATTGTTTTTGTTTTTCAGTTTGTGTCCATACTCTCCAAAGTTGCGCTACGCTGATGCAGAGGAGACAAATTGTTGAATAAAATTGTTACTTTTTTTTTCTTTGCATACAAAAATTATTTTCATCACTTCATAACATTTTGATTGAACCACTGATGGCAGATGGACTATTTTGATGATGTCTTTCATACTTTTCTGGGTAGACAAACAAAGCTTTTATGTGTTTGGAACGACATGGGGGTAAGTGATTAATGACAAATTTTTCATTTTGGCGTGGAATAACTCTTTAAAGTGAGTCAATAACAAAATTTTCATTTCTATCCCACTATACACTCTTTTCACATTTCTGGGTTCTCAGAAGCAGAAGTTGTCATACTTGAATAAACTTCTATAGTGGTGAACAGAAATGACACCAAATACAAATTTTGCATTCCCATTTGTTCCAATAGCAAAAAAAGTTGAGAAAGATGTCAAATTTGCCTTCACTCTCACTACCGTTGTATTGGAAACACTGACACAGCAGTGTAAACTTGTTTCCTGTAATTGAATGCCAAGTAAGTACAACACAAAATGTACGGTTATAAATGTAGATTGCATTTTTAAAGAATGAAAATCTAAAAATCTGTTAGATTTACCATGTTAATAACGAACCGTCATCACAGAATGTAAGAAAGGTTCATTGCTTTCATTATGTGGAAGCCATCCTTGTCAGATTTGATCATGCAAATTTTACCAGAGCTCATATCTTAATTGATCCTGAGCTTCACAAGCTGCTCATCACTGTTCTCCACTAACATCATTACTCCCTAAAACCAAGAGCAGAAATAGCGTACCACCCTCAAGAAAACTTCATGCTGACTTCGCCTTCGATTTCTGTAACAACACTGCATACAAAATCAATGAAGCATAGTCGAACTCTCTCTCTCTCATCTATCTCTGTGTGTGTGTTTGCTTTATTTTCCAGGGATGTTCTGTAGTACATACAGATGGAAAGATTGTAGAGGAGGAGCTTAATTCAATATTTCATGAAGGATGGTCAAAAGGGGGGTAGGTTTGCATGCTTAGTGTTTTGCTCATATTCTAATTTAGTAACACAACTGTACGTTTTAGTCGCACCTGTACTGATTGTGAATTCCATGCTCCATGTTTCTTTTTTTGTGTGAAGGGAGGTAATTGCTGAAGCTTTGTGTTGGGCCAGGACTCAGTGCTGTCAGTAATAATCATTTATTTAGGGCTCTTTGCTTGCACATGAAGCAGTAGTATAGCAGACCTCAAACAGACACTGCCCTCCTTCTCTGACTCTCATAGTTGGGTGAATAAAGGCTAATGATGTTGAGGAGCTGTTATTGAACTTAAACTGTAAAAGGTGACAGGAGATCAAAGAACTAATAACAGCCCGAACCTCATGAGGTACACCTTGTAATAAAAGTTTGCATGTACTTTAATGTAATTGGATGAATGGCAATTATGAGATTTATGCATTCTGGTCTTCAGATATAAGGCTTAAACTTTTAAACCTGCTCTATTTGACTGTGAGATAAAAGCCCTGAGTTACTTCGAAATAAATGAGAGGCCAGAAAGTGTATCATAAATGCTAATAAGCAAATATCTGAATGTTACAAATTTGTTAAAACACTTGAAATTACAATTTTACATACTAACCGGGATGTGTTTTGACTCACGTCTCATATATCTTATATGATATGTCTTATACTGCCATCTGCTGGTTGTAGAGTATTACTACTTGAACAAAATCAGTTAAAGGACTTAGATAAAAATGAATTGCTGAGACCTTACATGCAAAAATAGAAAAAGCTAACCGCACACAGACAGCAGTTAATTCACATAATTTAAAAAGAAATGCTAAATGAGCATCAGTGTGAGTAATTTTACAAACATTACAAATGTAGCTGCCTTGTTTATTGGAATTTAGATACACACAAACACACACACACACACACACACACACACACACACACAACGAAAGTGAAAATAAGTAGTAGGAAGTAGTCAACTATATAAATACTAACTATATGACTCCTTTTCTCATTAAGCAGATGAATAATGATGGAAGAGTATCTATATCCCATCACTGTAGAGGGAGATTGGCAGCCTGAACACGCTAAAAGTGTGAAAAATAAACTTCAGATTCACTTTCAGAGTAAGAAAAAATCTCAGGGAGAAGACTGCATGGTGAAATGTAATGATGGGAGCAACTCTGCAACGATTCTTTTCAAATCATCTAACAGTAAGTGCTACACACAAAACAGGTGTAAGAGGTTAGCACTTTTAAAATAACTTTTTAATATTTTTAAAATGTAATCAAGCTTATGAGGTGTTACTGTGCTAGTTTTTGCTGAAACTATTAAAATATCTTCCATTTGTGAGAGAAAAATATTGTTTGTGTTTAAGGTCGAGACGCTGTGCTTTCCCAGGCAGAACACATTATTACCATTGGCAATCAGCAAATCAAGCTGAAATTGTACAACCCCAACCCCTCACAAAAAGTGAGTCGACTTGTTACAGAATGTACAATTATAGCTCTACAAATCTCTTTAGATTGTGTCAAGTCAATATTACTTATGAATAAGATGGTCTATCATAAAAATATGTCATTGTAGAGGTTTAGACATATTTTAGAGTTTCTCCAGGAAGATGGTTGTCATTTGTGTCACTTTGTTGAAAAAAGGTGAAAAGGAGAGAACTAACTATCTGTACTTGTTTCATAGTTTTATTAATTTGTGTAATTATTAAGTGTTTTATGTTTGTGTTGTTTCAGGCATGTGGATACCAGAAACTAAGTAAGTAAATCATCTGGACTTTGGTTTCTAGCAGTTTGCTTACATGTGATTTTTTATTGGTTTTGATAAGGAAGAGCAGGACCGAAAGTAGTTTTTCCGAAAAAATTTTTTAAAAGACAATGTTTTATACAAAGATATATTTTTGTATAAGTATAAGTATGGTCTATCAATACCAGGTGGTATTTTGTTTAAATGTAGAATGACTTCAGTATAGTTTCACTTTGAACATAAGTTGCACATTGTTACTTTCGACCCTGTCAGTTGGGTCAAAAGTAACACAAGCTATATTTTTTTTGTGTTATTCTTGTTTTGTGTTATTCTTGTTTCAGACTACTTTTAGATTACTTTTGACCTAACTTGTTCACCACATTGATGTAAACAGGATAATCTTATACCATAATGATGTAAAAAATACAAAGAATGAAAAAATATTTCTTTCATTGTAATTAACAACATGAAGTGCATTATATCAAGGTATGCAAATGTGATAAAATATTTATTTTAAAATCTCAGGGGTACTTAAAGGAGGTCATTGATTATGAGTTCACTTTTTAACTTTAGTTAATGTTGCTGTTTGAGCATTAACTTCATCTGCAAAGTTACGACATTTAAAGTTCAATGCAAAGGGAGATATTTACAGGATTTCTGACTGACCACCCCTTTAAACATCTGGCTATTGTGTGAATAATATGTAATCATGTAATCAATAAAAAAGTAACTGTAGTCTGATTACGGGTGAAGGTGGAAAAGCTAAGATTGTGTACATTGTGACTAATGTAAATGTGACTTAGAAGCTGCCCTGAGACTGATGTTTTTGACAGATATGTTTTTCTCGCCCTCACTCTTGCCATATTCTGTTGGTATAATATGACATAAACATGTTTTAATACATGCTGCAAGACACAGAAAGTCACCACATTAGCAGCATGACAAAAGAAACACTTGTTGTCACTGTAGCAGGACAAATGTAACAAGTGTTGGGAACTCCAGACATCTGAACCTGATTTAGTTTTATACTGAAAAACCCTGACAAGGCAAACTTCAGGATGTGTTACAACACTAAATAACCTGTAGATTGATCATTACTGAAATTAAAACACAACTAACTAGAATCCATCAAGGGTTGTGTGCTAAACGTGCTGTCACAACTTGGAATGCAAATATAGTAGGGCTCTAAGAAACTCCCTACTTGTTACTTTCATCCCGCAACGTGGCATGTTGGTATCAGGAACCCAGTAAGTAAATTATCTGGGAATATGTACATGTAATCTTTGTTATCTTACTGTTATCTTACTGTTAAAGCTGATACTCAAAACTATTTCCTCTTCAAGGTAAAGGCAGGGGCGTAGCACCAAATTCTGGGCCCTATGCACAAGCAGTGGCCATGGGCCCCCGTAAGCTCGAGGTTCACAACTACCTACAACTAACCTTACTACTAATCTAAGAACTCTTATATGTATAACAAAAAAAAGCCTTATTACACAACTTCTCTGAATTTCTGTTTTATTTGCAGAATGCTTAAAAGCTAACAGTAGATGCCACCAAAGGTAGTCTAACATTATAGGCCTCACCCATTATAGGCATCACCCTCTGTGACAGTTTCTGAAACTGAGTGCCATGCGTTTCACAAGTTAGCTTTGCTACTAATATGACAGCCTATCCTCATGAACCTATATGACATTGAGCCTACAAAGTTAGACTATTATAGTCCAATAACAAATATTAATTTAGTTTTCAAATTAGTATACTATTGAAATGGTGTAGGCTATGCAAACAAGGCATCATGTAATTTCTAATTTTGTGTTATGCCGTGGGGTTATTAGCACTGATAATCGCGGTGGTATTGAAGTGTTTTGTAACCACAGCAGGAGTTCATTTGTAGACTATTTGCTCTCACATTTTGGGCTCACCTTTCTTGGGAAAGAAGTCTGTTAGCAGTTGCTTTCCCTCATTTCTTTTTTTATCCCTTTCTTGCCTCTCTTTTCTTTTCTGAGATCCGGAGTTAGCTTTCTTAGACATCATCTTCCATAGCACAGTTATGCACTGCCGTCTGCCGCTTCAGCAGAATGAACGCTACTTCAAATGCGCCTAGTCAAAAAGCCCGGTGAAGGTGGACTAAACCATTTCGTGCAAGGGAGAGGGTGCCTGTCCTCAAACACTATATGTACTTGGACACAATTTAATACATCAATCAACTGATGCATTTACCCAAAATATTAGCATTTACATTAGTTAACAACATTTATTGTGATCTTAAAATTATATTTAAAGGAAAATAAAATTTCACTCCTCAGGGGCCCTCCCCCCACTTAGGGCCCTGGTAATTTAGTCCCACTTTTCACCCAACTACGACGCCCCTGGGTAAAGGCATCACTTAGGTACCAGTAAAATGATCCTGAATTGTTTTGATGGTTAAATTAACATAAACATGTCACTTTTAATTTTCCTGAAGGTCAAAGTGTCCTGCAAAGTGATGTGGACGTGAAGAAACCTGAAGTGTCAAATGCTGTGGTCTTGGAGAACGTTCCAGATGATGTTAATCAAGATGTTTTAAGTCTTTTGGTGGAGAACATCAGTCGTATTCCTGAAAATAACTTCAGCATGGAATTAATTCCAGAATTAAGAAAAGCAGTTGTGACCTTTAAAAATCCCAGTGGCAAGTTGATTTGCTCCTATAGAATATTTAATTATTATATACATAATACCCTTTTCATATATATATATATATATATATATATATATATGTGTGTGTGTGTGTGTGTGTATATATATATAAAGGTGTCATATAATACTATGCCAACTCTTTTTAGCAACACTGCAGTTACTCCCGCCTTACACTATAACTGAACTGAGAATAGACATGAGAACTGCAGTAGGCTATCCACTGTTTATGATTTTTCATGGCCGATTCCAGTTTTTTATAAGCAAATAGGGCCAGTTCTAATACAATTACATATTTTATTTTCTTTAAAAAAGAGACAAGAAAGAATGAAAGAGTACACGAACTAGACTAGCTCTATTACAGGCTGAACTGGCCTTGAAAAAAAAGAAATAAAAAAAAAACACTGTAGCCTTATGTCTGATATGCCAAGGCGATGGCATCCATTAGTCAGTGGACCAAGCACTGTTTGCTTGAGTGGACAAAGACTTGCTCAGAGCTTCTAAAGCTCTGTGTGCAGTCCACATCGATGCACAGGGCATTGACAGGACACAGCAATTCAAGGGCCACTCCTGGAATGGAGTGGTTGGAACTCTGGAAACAATCCAGCCTGCGATCTCATGATGATGTGAGAGCCAATCCAAATTCAAGGCATGTTTCATTGACCAAAAATGCCTGGAGGTCCCTCATCCTCTTGATGGAAGTAAGTGTAGCGAGGACCGTTGTCTTGAGAGACAGGATTTTAAGCTTGACTGTCTCTAGCAGCTAAAGGGAGCTCTCTGTTGTCCTCTCTGAACACTGCCATGTGATGCGCTCTGATAGCAGGACGCGCACCTTTAAGTTGGAGGGAGACAGCCTCTGCTTGAATCACTCTTGCAGAAAGGAAAGCACAACACTGATCTGGCATCTCCAGAAGTCTCTCAGGAGTGAACAAAAATAAGCCAGATATCAAGGCAGTTGATGATCTGGATGCCCACTTTCTGTAAAAAGAAAGTGCAACTTGTTTTAAATGCAGGGAGACAGGGACAGCTTAAAGGGAAGGACCTTTTACTGGTATGCTCCATCCTTAAAAGCAAACCAAAGAAACTGTATCAATGCAATATTGAAACGCTGAAATACACGTCCTTTAGGTCACTTGCTGTGCAACAGTGTTGGGGGTGAATGCGCATGAAAATTTGTTTCTGCATCAACATGAAATGGGAGCTTGTGCAGGGCCCAATTCAAAACTTAAAGATCCAAGATCAGCCGTAACCCCCGCCCGTTCTTGGGTATGATGAAGTAAATCGGACTGCTATAAGGACTGCAATTTCTGCCCACACTATGGGGGCAGAGATTGCTGAGAATATACTGTCTTTGCTTTGAGGATGCCATTTCAGCTGTGAGGATGATAGCATTATGTATTAATGATGTCATTACACAACATTACAGAACTGGTGAAGCATTTTTTAAAACCTGATTGCCTGAAATAATTGTTTTGTGAAAGAGTCAGATTTCCCATCACTGTTACTATATGACACCTTTAATACTTTGCTGATGCATATAGTTACACATTGTTGTTATTATTACTGGATTATATATGTCTATCATATTCTGTAAAATATACTTTCTAACAGCTGCAGAAAAGTTCCTTGAAGACAGCAGGACACATGAAAAGTTTAAGCAGTATAATCTGAGGGCCTGTGCACTGGAAAAAAGCACATGTGTGCGGGTGGAGAATCTTCCACCTGAGGCCAACAATAACAAAATGCTGCTGGAACTGTATTTTGAGAAATGTGGTGGTCCAGTAGAGGAAGTTATCACAATTCCATCAGAACAAGCAGCCATTATTACTTTTAAGGATGAAGAAGGTAAATACATGTGCAATTTATTGCTACAGTTTAAGATTTGGTAAAACTTCTTTACCTTAGTTTGTAAACACTGATTCACTTTATCTGAAACTTTCATTCTTTACAGCCAAAGAAAAAGTTTTGAAGCAAGAAAATAACATCTGTGATGTTCTAGTCAAGACTTATCCCTACATTAAATCACTGGATATCGTCTTATATGGTGGTGCCAGGCCACATTTAAAGTTACCTGAACCCATTACAGTCAGTGTACATCCTGCTATCAGGGAGTTCATCGTCAAGAAAGGGAAGATTTCCTCTATTACAGACCGCATGATATTTTGCCAAATAAGCATGGACAAACCTGAAATTTTGCTCACTCCTGATCCAGCATTACTGAAACATAATGGAGTTACCAGAAATCACATTAATAGCTGGAGTAAGAATGCCACTGATGCCTTCAAGAAAATCATCTCAAACTACACAACATCTGAGTGGCCGGTGTCACACGCCTTGTGGTCAAAAGTGGAGAGAGATGTTAAGGAAGTAGTGAAAGACCAGGTTTTCACACATATGGATGCATCTAAAGGGGTGCTGACACTGGCGGGAATGAACCAGGACATAATTGGACTGAAACCCATCATTAAAGAAACTTTAGAGAATGCAACAAATCAAATGGAGAGAGAAAAGAAAAGTGTAAAAGAGTATTTGGAAATGTCCCCTGCCATATACTCTCTGCTTGAACAAGATGGCCTGAAAAGTGTTGTTTCTCCAGATCTGCACATTGTCTATGACAATAAAATGAACAGACTAATTTTATCAGGTCTTTATACAGAATCTCTTGCCTTCAAAGTCTGGTTCTTTGAGAAGAAAGTAAATATGAAACAGAAGCACTTACAGATTGATCATTCAATCCTGGAGTTCCTGAGATCAGTGGATTGTGGTGAAATGTCCAGAGATCTCTTCATATCTCATGGAATAACTGCTGTCTACACAATCAAAAATGGAGATGTTGTTGTGATTGGGAGTACAGAAAGAGCACTTGCTGATGCAGAAAAGAGGGTAAAAACAGTACTTACAACCAAAGGCCTCGCTTTAGAAGATCAGGGTGTCGTTCGTAAGACAGAGTGGCTGAATCTCCAAAAACACCTGGAAAATTCATTTAAGACATCTGTGTTTATAAACCTATCTAAACAAAGAGACAAAGTAATAGTGACTGGATTCAGAGAACCAGTGATGGAGGTCAGTGAATATTTAGGAGATTTCATTGAGAAACATACTAGAATTAAAAAAACTGTTCGTGTCAAATCGCATGCAGTGGCTGAATACATAAAAGAGAGAAAATCAAAAGACTGGCAGCATTTTACAAAGTCTGATGAGGTGAAAGTGAGTTTTGATTCATTGAGGCCATGGATCAAACTGTCCGGAGAGCGAACATTTGTCCAGCCAGCTATCACTTTCTTTAAAATATTGGCAGATGCTCTTTACACGGACAAAACAACCATTAAAAAGGCAGGAGCAAAAAAGTACTTCATGGAGCAGGGTAAAATTATGCTCTCAATGCTGTTGAAGGAAAAACGATTTGTGGTGGTTGTTCAGGAAGATGACATGCTGGAAGAGGAGGAGGATGAATTTACTCCAGGTAGTTTTGAAGATATTGGCCAGGTCTCTTGTGAGGTTCGAATGCCAGGTGGAGTAACTGTTACGGTCAGGAAGGCCGACATTTGCAAGCTCCAAGTTGATGCTGTGGTCAATGCTGCTAATGAAGATCTGAAGCACATTGGTGGATTAGCTTTAGCACTTCTCCAAGCTGCTGGACCATGTCTGCAGCAAGACTGTGACCAATACACAAAAGTAAACGGACGTTTGAAGCCTGGAGATGCCATCATCACTAACGCTGGTCGTCTTCCCTGTAAATATGTGGTGCATGCTGTTGGACCTCGCTTCAGGGATTCAGACAGACGTACCACTGTGCAACGCCTGAGACATGCTATAAGGGAAAGTCTGAACCAGGCGTTAAGCAAAAACTGCTCCTCTATTGCAATTCCAGTTATTAGCTCAGGCATATTTGGTTGCCCTCTTGATCTTTGTACTGCATCAATTGCCAAGGAGGTGCATGAATACATTGAATATCATAATCACAGAGGTTCTAGTAGCACATTAAATAAGATTCACTTGGTTGACAATAATAGCAGTACTGTGAATGCCATGACTCAAGCTGTCAGAAAGGAGTTTGCTGTTTATAATCCCAAAACGACTTTCTCTAATCAAACAAAACCACTTGGGCATAATGACTATGGACACATCAATCGTGGAAATGGACATGGCTGTGGAATCTATGGCCAAAGAAACCAAGAGTTTGAAGGTTCCAAAGGCAGTGGTAATAAAGACTTTGAAGGACAAGCACACTGGAGAAGAGAAAACTTAAACTATGGTGGCAGATCAGCTAAATCTGAAGGTTTGGGTGTTCTTGTGACCAAAACTACTCAAGGGGGACTACAAATCATTCTGGGTAAAGGAAACATCCAAGATGCAAGCTTCACCTCTGCTTTGTGTTACACTGTGTTGCTTCTCAAATAAATCTTTCTTGTATATTTGTATATATAAGTATATTTTGAAAAATTAGACAAAATATTCATATATATATATATTTATATATATATTTATTTTCCTGCAGGCTGATATTATTGTGAACACTATATCAGACGACTTGGATCTCAATAAAGGTGCCGTTTCCAGAGCTGGTCATCAGCTCCAGACAGAAATCACAGAAGCTGCTCACTCAAACAACCTGAATTATGGCGAAATGGTCATCACAGATGGTTATAAACTAAAATGTCAAAAAGTCTTCCATGTAGTTTGCCCATTTTGGAAAAGATCAAAAAATACGGTGAGAATAACAATTTTGCAATTAAATTTTACCAAAAATTTACTTTTACTGATAACTGATTTTATGATTAAATGATATTGTAAATCTGTCTGATATGTAGGCTTTAGGCTTTTTTTTTATATGGTACTTTCTTTAAAGATAATAAAATATATATTTATTTGCAATTTAAAAGGCGCCACTTATTCAGATAATTCAAGACTGCTTGAAAAAAGCAGAAAACTGGAGAATGGCTTCAGTCATTTTCCCAGCTATTGGTACTGGGAATCTTGGCTTTCCTAAAGACCTGGTGGCCAAAATTATGCTGACAGAATTTCATGAATTTAAGCCTACAAACCTTCGAGAGGTAACTGTGATTGTGCACCCTTCTGACAAGGAAAGTGTAGAGGTGAGTATGAAAACTACATTCAAGAACCATAAAAACATCTCGGGTTACACAAGGTAACCATGGTTCCCCGAGTGGAAACGAGACGCTGTGTCTCCCTTTAGGGGACACATTGGGGAATGCAGTCTGAAGCACATGTGAAACAATGCCAATCTATTGGCCCACCTGGCCCATGACATCATAGGCGGGGTGCCCGGAGGTATAAAAGGGCATCTGCCGAATACGCCATCCACTTTGCGGTCTTCAGGAGCTGTCTGAAGGAGATGTAAACAGGCAGGCCAGAGGCATGGCGAGGGGATGCAGCATCTTGTTCCCTCTTGGGGAACCATGGGTATGTGCGTAATCCGAGACGTTCCCCTTCTAGAGAACTCAACGCTGCGTCTCCCTCTATGGGACACATTGGAGAATGAAATGCCAACTATGCCATGCCAAGGCATATGCCTGATGACCTGGTGGAAGCACCAAAGAAGCAACAGACATGCACCAGTCCTTTCCTCAGAAAGGACGTCAGTAGCTCCACCAAGGACGGTCCCAAGCCCGGCTGCAAAAGGAGGAGGATGGTCGCCGTGCCGACGCGACCAGAACCAGGAAACTGGGGAAACTAGGCATGAAACCGCATGGCCACGACCGAATCAACATTATTCGTTCAAGCTACCGCATCCGGGGGAGCCGATGCGATAGCACTGGGGACCCAGGGTGTTGTCGAGAAGTGGACTACTGGCCAAAGAAGAAGAACCATCGGAATTTCGCTGAAAGTGGCAATTAATTTGGGCGCTTGGAATGTCCACACTGGTCATGATGTCGGCCAGAAAGAACTCATCGCCGAAGAACTCCGGCGATGTAACATCCAAGTCACCGCTCTATCGGAACTTCGACTTGTGGGCTCGGGCACGACGATTGTTGCGTCCCCAACCACCGACATGACGACGATGCTGTATTTCTCTGGCAGTGAGAAGCGATAAGCCGGTGTAGGTTTTATGGTCGATCATCGAACTTCCGCCAGCATCATCGCTTTCCAGCCAGTCTCCGAGCGGCTCGCCGTCCTGACTATCGAGGGCACCGTCATGACGCACGTCATTGCAGTGTACGCCCCAACCGAGACAAGCCCCGACACGAACAAAGACGACTTCTACGAACGCCTTCAGCTTATCCTGGACGCCACGCCAAAAAACAATCTTATCGTCATCGCTGGTGACCTAAACGCGCACGTCGGATCTGAAAGACTCGGCTGGAAGGCCACCTTGGGACGTTTTGGCCATGGAGAAATCAACGACACTGGACTTCGGCTCCTGTCCTTTGCGGCGGCCAATAACATGGTCATCGGGAACAGCATCTTCCAGCATCCTCTCAAGCACCGGCTCACCTGGAGAAATCCGAGTGGTAAAGATTCAGCGATGCTGGATTACGTCCTCATCAATACCCGTTTTCGATCATCCCTTCAAGATGTCTGGGCGATGAGGGGCCCGGACTGTGGATCTGACCATTATCTTATCCGCGCCCGACTACGACTGAAGCTCCATCGTGCCAAACGAGCAGCACCAAAGTCACCTCGACTTGACTGGCGACAGCTAGCCAATGCTGACCGTCGCCTTTTGGAAGAAGGCAAAGCTTGTCGACTTTGAACGGTATCTGCAACTAAACCGGGACATCCGTAGGATGATGAAGAGGGACCGTGAAGCCTACTGGGACCAAGTGGCTCATGATCTCGAAGAAGCAGCGTCGAGGCACGAGTACCGAACACTCTACCGCACGTTGCGTGATCTTAGTGGCAAGTCCAAGTCCATAAATGACAACATCAAGAAAGCCGATGGCACTTTTGTTCGCTCGACGGCCGAACGCCTGCAACGTTGGAAGGAATTGTTCGACGGTCTCTATAATCACGACCCGCCTCAAGGCCCGCCTGCAGTGCCGCCAGTGATTGATCTACCACCCGTGCTGATGTCTGATGCAGAACCGACCCTCGAAGAAGTCAAGCTCGCTGTGTACGCCTTGAAAAATGAGAAGTCACCTGGATTGGATCAGGTTGCCGTGGAAGGAATCAAGGCCGGTGGCGACACCCTCCTCCCTCGACTCCACAACCTCATCAAGTCGATCTGGAGACTTGACAAAGTCCAACAAGATGGAAGAAGGCCATCATCATCCCGATTCATAAGAAAGGTGACAGCCGAGAGTGCAATAACTATCGCGGAATCAGCCTTCTTGCGCAGGATGATGCCGAAGCCACAGACATCCTCTATGATGCTCGACCCTATGGCCTCAAGATCAGTGCCGAAAAGACTAAGGTCATGGCAACCGATGGATCACCAGCAATTGTATATCTTGAAGATGTGCAGCTGAAACAAGTGCAAAAAGTACCTCGGCTCATTGATCCAAGAGAAGAAAACTGCAGCGACGGAGGACATTCACTCAAGAATCGGACAAGCGACGGCTGCTTTCGCCTCTGTGCATCTGGAGGAAATCCAACGTCATTCTTTCTACGAAGATCCGCCTGTATCGATCGATGATACTCCCAATTCTCCTCTATGGATCTGAAGCCTGGGTCATTCTTAAGCAAGACCTCAACAAGCTCGAGGTATTTCAAATGCGATGCCTGCGACAAATCCTCCAAGTCTCCTTGCGTGACCGCATTAGCAACAACGAGATACGCCACCGATGCCATGATCAACCATCAATTGACGAACAAATTCAGAGACGCAATTGCAATGGTTCGGCCATGTTTGCCGCATGAGCGATCATCGATTGCCGCATCGTCTGCTATGGCGGCAGTGCCCTGACCACTGGAGGATTAGACGCGACGCGCCGAAGAAGATATGGGTCAAACAGATCGAACACGACCTTAAATCACGTCGTCTCAACTTCAAGCAAGCGAAAACTGTAGCCACGGATTGACAGGCTTGGAAGAAAATCGTTGGTGAAATCGGTACCCCTGCGGCACCCACAGCAGTGTATTAGCTTCGAGGACGACCCTCCCCGCCGACCGCCAGCTAGGGACCAAAGAAGAAGAAGACTGATGCCACGGGCCACATACGGAACTTGGCAGAGATGTAAGTAAAGGGGAATAACCCACCCAAGTTGGACACACAGTTATCCTCAGATAGCTATGCTATGTGAGCAATATTAGCCTGAATACACAAGACAGCCAAAAAGGCTAGCTAGAAGAGGAGTAAGGGGTCACTACTAAAATCCCATAGGAGAAATAGTCAATGAGCTAGAATGCAGCTATCCTCAGACAGCTGTCTTAGGGGTCATGTGAAGGCTAGAAAACCAGGTAACGATTGCATAGCTAGCCTAGATAGCCAGAGAAGACCTTCCTGCAAAGTCACCCAGACCACAAAGAGTGGGGTATGTGCTTAAAACCCTGGTGGGAGACAGCACTATATAGACAAGGGCTCAAGGAGACCGCTACTTGAAACCCTAAGAAGAGGGCAGTAACTGAGCTAGCACATAGAGATCCTTGGATAGCTATGTAGTCAGGAAGGGGCTACCAGCAAGGACTGACCTAACTACCCAGATCACAGAGGTGGGCTATCTGCTCGATCCAGAGGGAAGCATCCCTGTCCAGGAAAGAGCTTAAGAGACCGCTACTTAGGCTCTAAGCAGGGGCCAAGCTTAGCGTAGTTATCCTCAGATAGCTAGGTTCTAGGAAAGGGAACCACAGCAGTTGTCATCAGAAAAGACTGCCTAAAGAACCCAAAGGGGAGGCAGAAATATTGCCAGAGAGCTTATCCTTAGATGGCTATGGTCTGAAAAGGGTTAATTGCTGCTGAAACACAGCCAGTCCTGCAACAGCAGAGCTGGAATGTAACCATCCTCAGATGGCTATAAAGTGCGGGTGCCCAGACCGGATCAGTCCCTCTAGACCAGAGGTCTTCAGCCCTGTTCCTGGGGACCCACTATCCTAAATAGTTTAGCTACAATCCTAATCAAACACACCCGGTTTGGAAATAAACTTTCCAGGAGAGGGGGTCCCCAGGAGCAGGGTTGAAGACCTTTGCTCTAGACCGACTGTCCCCCTTAGAAAAGCATTTGGAATGGCAAAGGATGAATTTCTGAAAGGCAGCCGATTGCGTCTTCGCCTCCTTGAACTTCTCCACAACCACCCCAACGGATGTACCAAAAAGCCCAGTCTGCGAAAGCGAAGCATTGAGGAGAAAGTCTTTTTTGATGGCCGCGAGGTTGATCCACAGATGTATGTGTGGCTGGGAGTGGCTGATGATGACATTTTACTTCTTGAAACGCTCACTGGTTTGGACATCGTAACACATTGCTTGCAATAGATAACTCCTGAAGACCACAAAGAGGATGACGTATTCAGCAGGTGCCCTTTTATACTTCCGGTCACCCTGCCTATGACGCCATGGGCAAGGTGGGCCAATAGATTGGTGTTGTTTCACATGTGCTTCAGACACTGGATCTGCAGACCTCATTTCCCAATGTGTTCCCTAGAGCAGTGGTTCTCAACTCCAGTCCTCGGGGCCCACTGCTCTGCACATTTTGTATGTTTCTGAATCTGACAAACTCAGTTCAGTTCATGGATCTGATTATCTGAATCAGGTGTGTTAAATGAGGGAGACCTACAAAATGTGCAGAGCAGTGGCCCCCGAGGACTGGAGTTGAGAACCACTGCCCTAGAGAAGATGCAGTGTTGAGTTCCCTGGAAGGGGAACAAATTCTTCCCATCACATGCAGTATGACTAATATATGTACTTGAATTGTTTAAACTATAAATTATTTAAATAATCTTCCAAAGTTGTTCATGTTAATATTGTTGTGTAAATTTCTGTACTATATTTGTTAGTGCTTTACTAGCATATTTAGAAGTGGGATTCAGGGTCCAATCACAACAAGAGCACATCGACATGCAATATCTAAAATAAACAGCATTTCTGGCAAACCAGCTCAGACCTCTGGTAATACTTTCTTGTCCATCACACTACATTTTCGAGTACATTTTGTTAAAATACTTATTCTAAAAACAAATATATCCAAATGTGACAGGATATATTTAGGACAGTGACAAAATAAAACTGTAGTGTTTTACCATCTATCTTCTTAATGTTTTTCTTTAGTGCTTATTGGCAAAGTCTTCTCTCCCTCTCGTGGAGTGCACACTATGCAGCTGGGTCAGGTGACTCTGGAAGTGTCATCAGGAGACATAACTAAAGAAAAAACTGATGCCATTGTCAACTCCTCAAATCAGACATTTTCTCTGAAAGCAGGTTAATCCATGTTCACACATTGTCTGACCATATGTGTGACACACACTATACACTACACAATGAAGAGAATTATAATAAAACTGTCAAATTCTCTTTGCAACTCAGGAGTGTCCAAGGCCATTTTAGATGCTGCTGGAGTACAAGTGGAACAAGAATGTTCACAGATTGGTTTGTATTCCTTTAAATTTACATGAAACTTTACCTTTTAGAATACATTCATTTTTTACTCATACTTTAAGAGAGATCTAATGAACTTGCTATTGGTATATGTTGTTTTTTCAATAGCGAGATCTTTAAACGCGCACCAAACAGAGATTGTGACATCATCTGGTCGACTTCCATGTAGAAACATCATCCATATTATAGGGCACAATAGTCCATCTAAAATTAAGGATGTTGTTTTGTCTGTTCTGGAGTTATGTGAGTCATGTCAGATTACTTCTGTTGCCTTCCCAGCGCTTGGCACTGGTAAGACTCTTTGTGTGATCATACTTTACATAATTGCAAAAAGAATTTTGCTAACTATTTTTTTGATCTCTTTAGGTCAGGGTGGTGCAAAACCATCTGATGCTGCAGATGCAATGGTTAATGCAGTTGTCAACACTGTGAAGAAAAAGAAACCAGTGCATGTGAAGCTTGTGAAATTTGTTATATTTCAGAAGAACATGGTAGCAGACTTCCACCAAAGCATGATCAGAAGATCTGGTGAGAAAGTAGAGGAGGATAAAAGTATGATTACCAAAATTAAAGGTCAGTAAAGAATTTTAAAAAAGTATGGTAATCCCATCTATTCCTTAATAAATAAATAAAGTAATAATCCCTGTGTTTCCTTTCATCAAGATTTTTTTGGAGGGAAGAGTTCAGAGTCTTCTACAAATGAAGAACTTGTGATGGTAGGTGAAGAAATTGAGCCAGTGGTTTTTCAGCTGTGTGGCGAAACACCAAATGACTTAAGTGAAGCCAGGGACATGATCAACAGTTTGTTAGAATGGGAGCATGTGACCATCCCAATCCGTGATCCAGCCATTGCTCATTTCACCAGAGAAGATGTAGAAATGCTAAACTCGATGCAGAGGGAGCTCACAGTCAGTGTCCGGCTTGAGAGGAAAGGCCAAGACTCTGTCATCACACTGGAGGGTCTGACAAAAGGCATTCACACTGCAGAGAGTCGCATTCGAGACATGATCAGAAAGGTGGATAGGAATGATATCCGAAGAATTGAGGCATTTATAATTAACAGTGCGGTTCAGTGGCAATATCAGGAGAATGGACAGAGTGTCAAAAACTTTGATATGTTGAACAATTATGAGCTGGAACAGGCCTATCAGAAGAGTCTACATACAGTGAGAATCAAGATTAACAATGATGAATATGAGGCCAATTTAGTTTGCAAAGAGGCCACAAGAGGGAGAATGAAGATTAAACTGAACAGAGTAGATCTGCAAGGTGAGATTATTTTATAATTTAAATAGCATATACAAATAGACAAAACATATATTGTTCTTTTTGTCCATAGCTGAAGCTGGAGCTCAACATCCTTTGCCTTCACACTGGGAGGACATGAAAGGACAGTCAGTTGTTGTTGTAAAACTCACAGCAGGTTCAAATGAATATGCAGATGTGGAGAAAGAGTTCAGGAGAACCAATCTAATCAATAACATCATTCAAGTAAGACTAAAGAGAAATCATTTATTTATTGGTTTTGGAAGGTTCTGCTGTTGCATTTTAGTACTATAGTGTAATTCTAGTATTTGCCTAAGATAAATATTTATTTTTGCTTTTAGATTGAAAGAATTCAGAACAATGCACTTTGGAAAAACTACATGATTAAAAAGGAGGAACTGGAAGATAAAAACAAGCACAAAAACAATGAAAAGCTTCTCTTCCATGGAACTAGACCTGATAAAACAAATCAGATCAACCATCATGGCTTCAATCGCAGCTTCGCTGGCATGAATGGTATCAGTCAAATTTAGTATAAACTTTATTTGCACTTGTATCCATTTGTCTTTTAAATCAATAGTCTTTTGCTCTTGTTCTGCTTTTAGGAGCTTTGTATGGGAATGGTTCATATTTTGCTGTGGATCCACATTACTCAGCCCAAGGCTACTCTACACCTGACACCAATGGACATAAACGCATGTACCTTGTCAGGGTGCTTGTTGGTGATTTCACACAAGGAAATGCAGGTCTACGTGTTCCCCCTGCGAAGAGCTCCAATAGTGCTGATCTCTATAACAGTGTGACTGACAACATGAACAACCCAACCATGTTTGTGATCTTCAACGATGTACAGGCTTACCCAGAATACCTAATCACTTTTCGGTAATCATTATGAGATCTTGATTTCTGTCAGCTAGTGTTTTTGTTGTTGTTTTACATTGATTTGGTGAGGGTGAGCATACTGATATATAACCTATGTAATGTTACTGACAGGAATTACAGAAATTATTACAATGTAGGGAACAGTAATGCAATCCTGAGAATGTCTTTATTCAAACCTCAAAACTATTATATGGTCCCATTTTATAGCTTATAGCTTTAATGTCACAGTTCCTTTGTTGGTTTTTATATATTGAAATATTTTCAAACAATGAAAAGATTTTGCGCTGAGCATATGTATGGGGATTATATGTATAGGGATTGAAGGCGCACATTGATTAAAATTAGACATATTATTGTATAACAATAGGACTTTACTAAATTATGATTGTAAATTCTGTTCTTTTCTGCATTTTTGAAACATTCCAAATAAATCAAAGTTTCTGTGGTTGTTTTTATGTTTCTGTGCAATTTTGCACTTAAAGTTTGCTATAAAATAATCACCTAAACATATTATGTCAAAATAATGGAATAATAGTAATACAAAGAAATTAGGGCATGAGTTCTTCTCATGGAGGAAAAATATAAAAGTGGATAGGTCACCTTTTTGCCTTTAATGTCTTCTAGCAGGTAAAGAAACAATTTTTATGGACAGAATGGTTGAACTATTTCTGTGGTCGGTGCAAACAGATAGCAGGCTAAACAAAAATGAGTGGTGTGGCATGGGCGGGACAGTGTTGTTGCTTAACTGGTCCCTGTGTAAGTTGTGACTTTTACATAGATGTGAACAATTGCCCACATATTTATCAGTTTGTCCGAGAGCCTGTGCATGTGTGCAATATGTTCATTACAATTACATTTTTGAACTACATGATGGACATGTTAACTTGTGCATTACACTCTGGTAGTCTCATCTGATTATACTGTACAACACCTGAACACCCGAAACAAAGAGGGCGGACAGTTACAGCTGATCTGAGGTAAAATGCTAATGTCAATCAACTATCGTGGAAGCGGCCTCTGTCGGTGTGACACCACAATGACATGCATCTGAGAATGGCTCAATCTGAAAAAGGGAATATTATTTTTACAAATTAATTAAAAACCACTGCATGGATTTTTATCATTATAGGATAGATTTGTACATACACTGCCAACACACATTAATGTTCAAACAACATGAAAAAGTGAACTTAGCATCTGATGACCCCTTTAAATGATGTTTGCTGAAATTGTTGGATGGCGGCATATAGCCCTATCTAGAACATTCACCAGCAGCCACTGAATTGTCTCTGTGTTGGAAACAGGCCACACTTCTAGTTGTTTCATGATAAACTGAAAACATACGTGATACATCACATAATCAAAGAATCTAGATTTACTCAAAAGTGCTTATAACAGAGTAGAACTAAAAGACCTCATATGATTAGCTTGGATCAATAAAAGACATCAGCACATCAGTAAAACCAAATACAGTGAAGAAGACTTGACATTAATGACAGTGAAGTGACATGGATTTTTACTCAACTGCAAGGTATAAATGTACATGTATCTCTTTGTTCAGGAAGTTTCTCTTGGTCGTTGTGACCTGTGAGCTCCCGGTCGTCAATAAACTTTTATTACTGCAAAAGATAGATTTTATTACTGCCCAGTGTTGTTTTATTTTCCTTCAAATAAAACAACACTTCCTCTTGTGGAGAACAAGAGGGGGATTCACATTAAAGGCCGGGACATACCAAGTCAACGGTCAGCCAATGTCGGGCATATAAGAGATCTTTGTACCATTAAAACATACTGCATGTTTCATAGCTTAAAACCTCCACCTAATTATAAACAAAGCATTTATATAATCAAGCTCCAAAAATGACTCGGTTGGATTCTAGGTGCCAGGGTGACATCACCCGTGCACAGTTGACTGCATAAACACTGCCTCCAGAGCAACACATCGACGAATAGTCATCTTCTCACCATAGGCACCGCCAACTGGAGTTAAGTCGCTTAATGGCTTGACACTTGATTACGTTGAACGTAAGTGTCGTTTAAAAAAAAAACAGAAATTACAATCACTGCTGCTATCTTGTCTACACCGGATACAGTATGCAGATGCTTTAGTCTGTCGTCAGTTGTACAAATTGAGTAAAAGAATATTCACTTTGACGCATTTGGTTTAAACAGCTCGTTCGTGTCTTTTTAGAGATATCAGAAGGATCCCAGCATAAGGAACATATGGATAGTTTAATTTAACGGCATCCTGGATCGTGTCAGAGAAATGTCCTGAGCGTATTGTTTTGTAAACGAGACACAGTATCATAGAGAGTTCACAATGAAACATTTGTTGAAAGATGAAGCGGTACTAGATCTGAATGCAGCTGCATCACAAACGGTAAGTTCACGAGTTCACGCTTACATATAATTAGCCGGAGTATAGTAATGCATATTTGGCGTGCTGTCCAGGGAGGGGCTCCGAGCTCGGGATTGGCCCGAACCCAGAGAACCCCCCAAAAAGCAATAGAGTGGAGGACAGCCGCTGGACTGAAGACCCCCCCAAAATAGGCGCTAGTATCTGGCGGAGGCTGACGATCGAGAAGTTGCCTGGTTGGCAGGGCGGAGGAGCCTACATACCCCCCGTTTTGAGGCTATGGATGGGTAGGCCCTGCCGCCCGCTGTTGTTGGAATGCGTGGTTTGGGGCACCCAGTCAGGAGGACTCTCGAGACATCCGACGAGAGATCAAGACTCGTGGCATCGGATGTGTGAGCCTCGCTTGTGGGCAGCAAGTATGGAGGCCTGAAGAGACGTGGGGGAAGAGACGTGGAGTTTGGCCCACCGGGCAGGGAGGGAGAAAGGCAAACCCGCCTGGGAGGGCTCTCGTGGCAACTGATGGGAGATCAAAACTCCGGGCGTTGCACCAGGCGGGGGGAAGAGACGTGGGGAGATTACTTTACATGGCTGCTGATAAACCATCAAATGGATAGAGGCAAGTCAGCTGTATTTAAATTGTAGCGTTGATTAACTTAACTGAGCTCCTCTTGTGATAATTAGGTTAGGTATCTGACGCGCTCCTCCCGAACCTTGTTATTAAAACATCATTAAATTATTTCATAAGGCTTTGTCTGGAAATGACCGTTTTGTTTTGATCATGTTGTCAAAACACTCACATGCAATAGCGAGGTGGTGGGGCATTGACACGGTATCACATGCAATGATATTTTAGACAGGGGGTCAGAATGAAGGTTGAAAATAATAATTTTTCCACATATTTGTTTTTGTGCAAAAAACTTTACAATTATAAGTAAACCTCAAGGAACATATTATAAAAACCCATGTCATGACTCCTTTAAAGCGAAAGTGATGAAAAATTTTAAGTAAAGGCTGCACAGAGAGAAAGCTGTTCTGATGTGATCTTACCCAAGCATTCCAATATACAATATTTTCATAACAACGTGAGCCACTTAAAATGAATTTAGTTATCGACATAACTGATATTCAAGCACTTGTTTACATTTCATATATCTGCCTATATTTCGTATATCCTTGTTTCGGTTTCTCCTTTATGAAGAATATATACTGCTGATATAGACAGCTAATTCCTCTCACACAGGTGCAAAACACACATATTAGTTTGCAGTCGGCTGTAGTCTAAACAATGTGTTCAAACGCAGCTTTTTGGTCCAGAAACTGCTGACACAAGGCCGTCGATTGTTGGCTTTCACCGTCACTAGTTCTTTGAAGTCAGCATGATGTGTCTCAGCCTTAACAAACAGTGACCCCCATGCCAGTACTGCTTTGTTCTTCCTATGTTCCTTTCTTAAAGTGTGAATGATTGTGAATTACTCTCACAGGAGACACAAGTTTTGCGATGTGGCCAAAGACACAAAGGAAACACAGAACTTAACACAATTAGTAAATCTTTTTCATATCCATTTACAGATCTGTGTACTTACATCTTTAGGCAACAGTTTGCTTGAGCAATGGTTGAGGGATTGAAAACGGTGCAAGATTGCGTTTGTTTTGGGTCTGTTAAAAGCTCCAGTCATTCATTGTATTGCATTAAAATATCGAGCCTGATCTTATGAGAAAAACATACCTGTGGGAACGGTTTTGCAAGATGCGAAATACGTACCGGCATGCACAGTTCATGTATTTGATGTGAAATGTCCACTGAGTGGCGATAAAAGGTTTTCTTTTAAAACCCAGAACAGATGAATGTACATATGGTACTTTTTTTTTTTTTTTTTTTTTGCCATTTTTGCATTTTTTTCATGATAGGACAGTTGAAATATGACAGAGAGAGATAGCGGGATGGGATCAGGAAAGGGCCACAAGTTGAGATTCGAACTTGGGACACCCAAAGCACAACAGCGCCATATGTCGGCATGCTGCCCACAAGGCTATTGATGGTATGTTTTATGTGACGCTGGTTTTGTACATGTCACCGCAGTTCTGGCTTTAAATGTTGCAGTGGCGCTATAACTAAATGTGACATAAAAATGCATTAAAATAGCAAGAATGCTGTTTTAGCTTGTTAGTTATGGGATTCGTACCCAAGGATTCCACATCCTAAGTCCAATTCCATTCTGGCTGAGCTACCGAGCAAGCTTGTTATGTTTGGAAAGCAAAATATATGGAGCGGTAATCATAACTGTGTACGAAAACGATTACAACCCAGATAGCACACGTACATCTGCAAGATGTCTGTTAAAGATCACTTGATCTGGAAACCATCTGCTGTGTACAAACATCTGACAGACTGTAAGATATCAGTTTTACATACATTCTAAATCATAAACATCTTTAAAACGTCTAATAGACTTCTGTTTGACATCTGATAGGAAATGTCCTATAGACGCATTGCAGATGAGCAAACACTAAAAAAAATATATGTCTTCCAGGTGTAAATGCAGATGCCAAACAGAGGTCTCTGTGATGTATGATGTATGTAAGATCATGTGTTACTGCCTCTGGTGTTCATTTCTGTTAGTGACTGCAGTGATACTGTATATACTTATTGGTACATTTTTTGCATCTTGCGAAAAAGTTCCCACACGTTTTCATCATGCGATCAGTTCAGGACAACCATAATATCATCATTTTTGTTTTACAGGAGAAAGAAAGTCATACAGGGTTTAGAATCATGTTAAGGTGTGTAAATTACAGATTCATTCATTTCTGTTCCACTATAGACTCATTTCACATTTCTGGGTTCTCAGAAGCAGAAGTTGTCGTAGTTCAATAAACTTCTATAGTGGTAAACAAAGATACATTTTTTGCATTCCCATTTGCTCCAATTGCACAAGAAAAAAAAAAAAAATAAATAAAAAATAAGATGAGAAAGATGTCAAATTTGCCTTCACTCTCAGTGCCGTTGTATTAGAAACACTGACGCAGCAGCATTAACTTGTTTTAACCTAACTGAATGCCAAGTTAATACAACACAAAATGTACTGTTATAAATGTACACTGTATTTTTTTAAAAACAAAAGTCTGTTAGATTTACCATGTTAATAACTGTGGAAACGTGTCATCACGGTAAGAAAAGTTGATTGCTTTCATTATGTGGAGGACATCCTTGTGTCAGTTTTGATCATGCAAATTTTACCATAGCTCCATGTCTTAATTGATCCTGTGAGCTGAGCTTCACAAACTGCTCACAGTTCTCCACTAACATCATTACTCCCTAAAACCAAGAGCAGAAATAGTGTACCACCCTCAAGAAAACTTCATGCTGACTTTGCCTTCGATTTCTGTACACTGTAAAAAATAAAAAGTTGAGTTAACTTAAAAAATTAAGTTAATCTGCTGCACAGCAATTTTGAGTATACTCAACTTTAAAGGAGGGAAGTTGTGCCAACTCATATATAAAAGTTCAGTGAACTTCAGTGAAGTTGAGTGAACTACCAGTCAGAGTTGGCACAACTTAGTTCTTGAAGTTCAGTAAACTCAAAAATGCTTTGCAGCAGATTAACTTAAATTGTTAAGTTGACTCAACTTAAAATATTAAGGTAACCAGCTGCAAAGCTTTTTTGAGTTTACTGAACTTCAAGAACTAAGTTGTGCCAGTAATTTTTTGCTTGAAGTTCAGTAACCTCAAAAAAGCTTTGCAGCCGGTTGCTTTAGTATTTTAAGCCAACTCAACTGCATTTTTTACTATTTAAATGTATAACTTTAAATCTTACATCCAGACTCTAAGCCACATTGTATGCTCCTCCACATCCTTTAAGAATACAAATGCATGCAGTATGAACAATACTGTAAATATAACACAAACAAGATTTTGTCATCATTACAGAAAGTATTTATTGGCATTCTGCAAAATGAACACAATTTAGCTTTTCTCCACTCAAACTATGATGTAACTAGGATGTGACTATTTACAATAAAAACACTCTTAAACAAAAAACACACACTTAAAAATTATTTTTTTAAGTGCCAGAAAAATGTAACATTAAAAATATTAAAATTCTGCAGCCTTAAGTAAAGTTTTAAATCAAAAGTCACAAAAAAACTTTTATATAATTTAAAGGAAGCTAAACTTTACCGTCATTTTAAACGTTCATCTTGCTCCATATATTATTTTGGTGCATCCATAATGCAACAAACACACTGGATCAAGAAGCAAAATATTTCAACTAATAACACAACACTTAAAGGAATAATTCAACCAAAATTATTCTGAAAATTTATCATTTACTCACTCCCATGTTGTTCTAAACCGTTGTTCACACTCAACACAAATTAAAATATTTTAATGAAATTTGAGAGACTTCTGTATTGAAAGGCAGTTCACCCGAAACTTAAAAACGTTCATAAAGAGATCATAAATAATTAAATAAATATATAAGTTAATATGAATTGAACAGTTTAAGTCTCCTGAAGAGACGCAATTGTAGGGATGCATGAAATAGGATTTAGAAAATAGTACATTTGAAAATAGTTTATTTTCATTAATATTAGTATATTTATACCTTTGATACTAGTTTTACTTATTAATATTATTTACATATATTATCTATTAACATTTTTGTTTTTCCTATAATGTATTTTAGCCTGTATTAGGGTTTTACACACTCACACAAAAACTAAACAAAACAGCATGTAGTTTCAGTTAGGTACTTTTATTTTTTTTAATTGACATGAACTTGAAGCAAAAATGAAAATGCTCTAAAAACAGTTATTGGCTAAATACAAATAATAAATGACAGTTGACAATGAACATGAAACAAAAACACATCAGGAAGTAAAAATAGAAATAGAAAATAAATGACAAATTTCCAGGAATAATGTATCTTCAGGATCCTCTGTGATGCCTTTAAGCCCATCAATGTGGTGTGATTGAGTGGCAGTTTCTCTGCAGATGATGAGGTTGTGAATATGATGCATCTGAAATACACAGCTGAGTTTACAGTTAAAGAGTGTCCATGTGTTTATGTAAAAACAATTATGCTTATGAAGGCCATAAGCAAAAATTGACATATAAGCAGTATGCCCTTCAAAATATTAAAAAAAGAAAAAGTGATTTAAAGTGGGATCTTAGGATAGTTTTATATAGCTTTAACACTTAAGCATAGACTCAAGTAATAATTTTAAGAAAAATCTAACAATGAATAAACTCATTACCTCTATTACTTAGTGGAGAAGTATCCTTAACCGAACAGAGCTGGTCACACAAAAAAGAACCTAACAAAAAGAAAAAGACATTACTGGCAATGGGAAACAAGTTACAATATGAAAGTTAACATTTTATAGACATTGTAAGAAAGAACTTCACCTGTTGAAACTGTGTTGATAGTCTGTGTAGCTGGATAGTTGATGTCCAGAAAATGAGTAATGAGGTGTTTTGACAGTTACAAATTTTTATTTTTTTATTTTTTTAAAAGCCAGGAATAAAAAAAAAAAAACCTAAACTCGGTTCTAAATAGACCTTTAAAGAACCATCTTTTTAGAGTGTACTTATAATGCAGTGCTAATTGACATAGCTTTTAAGCTATCACTGTATAGAAAACTAAAATATAATACAATTTCTGGGTTTTTTTTAATACATGTTATATAAGGCTCAAACTCACAGCACTTGCAGAGATGGAGCAGCATTTAGTGTGAAATGCGTGATGTGTAATGTGATCACGTCTCTTCAGAAGACTTTGTTTAAACCATTCGATTCTTATGTATTTGTTTTACAATCTCTTTATGAACATTTTGAAGCATCAGAATTTTAGGTGAATAGTTTTTCAGTGAATAGACAGAAATATCTCAGGTTTCATTAAAAATATCTTCATTTGTGTATTAAAGATGAACAAATGTCTTATGGGTTTGGACCGACATGGCTGTGAGTAAATGATGACAGAATTTTCATTTTTTTGGATGATCTAAATTAAGCCAAAGAGGACAGCAACAGCAGTGGTAAGGCCATGTATATATTCCAACACAATCTGCGTCTCTAGTACTACATCCTAGGCACCTTTAGGTTTGAGTGGATGACAACATCATCTTCCAGTAATAGTTAAGATGCTCATCTTCATACCCTTGGTGTGGACATCCTCTGGCTTTGTGTCCTGCAGTAAAAAAAAAATTATATTTCCTACTAAATATTGACATTAAATGTTTAAAACATAACAAAAATAATAATAATAAAATTCTGGATAAGGACTAGTTTTTACCAGTACAGAAATAAGTCAGAAATAATACAAAAAATACATGTATAAAAAAATACTGTATATCTTCACTGTATGGAATAAACTGACTCTTATTGAAGCTGCTAAATTTGTTCAGTCAAGAGGAGTGAGTGTTGTCTTAGCTTTTTAAACAAAAACAAAGCTAGCTAACTAGTTAGCCGCCAGACTTCATTCAACAATGTTTATACTTTCTTTAAAGAACATTTACAAACCTAACTGTGTAGTTTATTTGGCTTACTTTCTATATTAAATCTGGGCAGAAAGAACTTACCTTAAAAGAAGACATCCACTCCCTTTGGCATCGTTGTTTATGTTTGAAGCAGTAAACTCCGTGTATAGTTCAGCGACGGCACTTTGCGCATGCGCAATAATGTCAAGTTGACCGCTCAAATGAAGAAATAAAAATACTGAGTTTGCTCACCTTTCTTATTTGTGTTCATTGAGAAAAATATAGTAAACATTGAGTTAACTTGTTTTTATGTGTAAACTCAACATTTTGCTTAAAAATGTGTCCACTTGACTTACATTTTTAAACTGAGTGAACAATTTGCAAGTTGGAGTTTTTAACACTGCATACAAAATCAATGAAGCATAGTTGATCTCTGTCTCTCTCTCTTGTGTGTGTGTGTGTGTGTGTGTGTGTGTGTGTGTTTGCTTCATTTTCCAGAGATGTGCTGTAGAACATACAGATTGTAGAGGAGGAGCTTAATTCAATATTTCATGAAGGATGGTCAGAAGGGGGGCATGGTTTGCATGCTTAGTGTTGTGCTCATATTCTAATTTAGGTGTTTAGTAGCACCTGCACTGAATGTGAATTCCATGCTCCATGTTTTTTTTGTGTGTGTGTGTGTGTGTGAAGGGAGGTAATTGCTAAAGCTTTGTGTTGGGCCAGGACTCAGTGCTGTCAGTAATAATCATTTATTTGGGGCTCTCTGCTTGCACATGAAGCAGTAGTATAGCAGACCTCAGACAGACGCTGCCCTCCTTCTCTGACTCTCATAGTTGGGTGAATAAAGGCTAATGATGTTGAGGAGCTGTTATTGAACTTAAACTGTAAAAGGTGACAGAGATCGAAGAACTAATAACAGTCCAAATCTCACAGGGTACACCTTGTAATAAACATTTGCATGTACTTTAATGTAATTGGATGAATGGCATTTATGAGGTTTGTGCATTAAGGTCTGCAGAAGAGAGAAGAGGCTGTAAGAGGAAAGCCCTGCGCTACTCAGAAAAAAATTAGAGGCCAGAAAGTGTTTTTTTTTTTTTTAAGTGTATTTTATTTTATTTTATTTTATTTTATTTTATTTTATTATTTAATTGTTTTAAAAAGTCTGAAGAAAGAGAAATATTAGTAAATAACATCTAGACCCTATAGACCAATTATCTGGTTGTAAACATTCGGGGTGCGTGCACAGCATGGTTGCAGAAAACTCGGGAGAGATAGCCTTTACGGCTAGAGCAGTGGTTCTCAACTCCAGTCCTCGGGGCCCACTGCTCTGCACATTTTGTATGTCTCCCTCATTTAACGCACCTGATTCAGATAATCAGCTTGTTAGGATAAAGATCCATGAACTGAACTGAGTTTGTCAGATTCAGAAACATACAAAATGTGCAGAGCAGTGGGCCCCAAGGACTGGAGTTGAGAACCACTGGGCTAGAGAATTACAAGGATACGGTACAAAATACTTAGATTTAAAAAGAGTATAGATTATATTGATTAGATACTGATTAGAAAATTGCATTTGTGAGAAAAAAAAGTCAGAATTGTGAGAAAAAAAAAATGTAAAAATGTTAATAGTAGTAGGTTTAAATAACATTTCATGCTGTAACTGTAGAGCTAATACAGTACATCCCCTATGAACAGCATATGTTAATATTATGTAGACCTATTGTTTAAATCAAATTTATTCTTTAAAAGTAGAGTAATCTAAAGTCCGTGAATCAGTGACTTCTGACAGTAATGATAAAGCTATGCTGCCACCTTTTGGTTGTAGAGTGCTATTACTGCTCAATGTAGCCTGATGATACTAAACGAAACCAAGGGACGAAATAAAGGGACTTAAGAGACAAAACCGTGTGGGTCATTGTTCAAACAAATATACAGAATTTAGCTATCATGCTACACAATGGCACAACTGTCTATTCCCTGTGTTAAAAAAGGTCCCCATTCTCAATTTGGAAAAAAGGCCGCACTCTCAATTTGAAAGTAAATTAATGCAGAAACAAAAGCGAAAATGAACAGCAGGGCGTGCTTAATCTTTAACATTGTAGCACTGACTCGCAAGTCATTTCCTAGTTTACCAGAGGAATAGCGATGGACAAATATCTTTATCCTATCACTGTCGAGGGAGACTGGGGGCCTGAACACGTTAAAAGTGTTAAAAATAAACTTCAAATTTACTTTCAGAGTAAGAAGAAATCCCAGGGAGGAGACTGCGTCGTGCAATATAATGACGGCAGCAACTCTGCTATGATTCTCTTCAAATCATCTGACAGTAAGTGCTAAACACAAATACATAACGTTAACGAATACTCATTCATTTAATTTATTAAATACAAGTTTTTAAAAATATATATTTAATGTATTAAAATGTAAGCTGTTGCGATATTATCATGCTATTTTGTCAAAATAACACTATACTACTTCTGCTGCTACTACTAAAAAACAGAATATATAGTCTAACCTTCCTTTCATTTGTAAGGACAAAAAAGAAAAAGAAATGCAAAAAAAAAAAAAGTTGTTTTGTGATGGATCTGACTAAGTCTGGTTGTTTTGTTTTCAAGTCAGAGATGGCGTGCTCTCTCAGGCAGAGCACTGTCTTAATATTGACAATCAGGAAATCAAGTTGAAAGTGTACAAACCCAGCACTGGACAAAAGGTGAGTATAATTAGACTTCTTGTTACAAAATGCACACTCTACATATCCCTTTAGATTGTGTCAGTATGGTTTGTCATGAAAATCTGGATCATATTTTAGACTTAAAGTTGTCTTTCTCTGTTTAGTTGAAGATGGGTGGGTAAAAGAGAACAAACACTTAACATGTTTGGTAGCATTCCTCATTAATGTAATCATAAATGCTTTACATTTGTGTGGTTTTAGACAGAGCAAGCATGTGAAAATGAGGAACCAAGTAAGTAAATAATATTACTTTTGCTCTCAGGCTCATGTACAGGTTTTACAGGTTTATTTATTAGATTATCTTTACGGTTATTGCTGATGTACTTTTCAGTATCTTTTCAGTGGTGAAGATATAATTTAGTTACCAAGTAATTTTTTTAATTATTTTATTGCTTGTATTTTCACATAAAAATGAAGAAAAATGCTGTGGTAAAATGCATCTCATTGTTTTTGTTCAAGGGCGAGATGGCAAGCTCACCCAGGATAAAAATGATATTAACACTGACAGCCAACAAAGCAAATTATGCAAAACCAGTGATGTTGGGAAACAGGCAGACAGAACTGGACAAAGAGTGAGTGGACTAATTTAATTTAAATGTAGCACCAACAGAGCTTTTTACAATTAAATTGTGGAAATTAAAACCCCCAAAAACTTGTCATGTCACTGTTAAAAACTGTATGAATAGTATGACCTATAAGAACCTTAGTTTTTCAAAATATTACATTTGAGTTATTACTCTTTTATGGTCAAAATGTAGATACATTTTAGAGTTTCTCTAGAAAGATGGCTGGTTATGTTTTCAATTTTACATAATTACAAATGCTTTGCATTTGTGTGGTTTCAGACAGAGGAGGTCTGTGGATATCAGGAACCAAGTAAGTAAATCATCTGGAAGTGTATGTACATCTGAACTTTTTTATTGGTTAGATTATACTAGTATAGCTGATACTTAAAACAATTTACTCTTTAATGGTGAAGATATCGTTTACTTACTTAGTAGATATGAAAGGACCTTGAATTATTTTTATGGTTAAGGTAATTGTAAGGGGACTAATGTGTAATTTTTTAATTTTCCTTAAGATCAAAGTGTCCTGCAGACTGAGCTGGATGTGAAGAAGCCTCGAGAGTCAAGTGCTGTGGTCCTGGAGAACTTTCCAGATGATTTTAATCAAGAAGTTTTGACTCTTTTGGTGGAGAACATCAGCAGTCTTTCTGAAAGTGACTTTAGCATGGAATTAATACCAGAATTAGGAAAAGCAGTTGTGACCTTTAAAAATTCCAGTAGTAAGTTGCTCTACACCTATAAAAATATTCATATTTATTATTATATAATAACGTTTACATTTTCATATAATAATAATAATAATTGCTGTTGAAAAATATTTTGAAAATATATGTATATGCTAGGGCTGTCAAACGATAAATTGCGATAAATCACATACAAAATAAAAGTTTGAGCTTGCCTAATATATGTGTGTGTACTGTGTGTAATTAATATGTGTATATAAATATGAACACATTCATGTATATATTTAAGAAATATGTACAAGTATATGTATTTATTATATAATTGATATTGTATATAAATACAAATATTTTGTACATATTTCTCTTAAATATATACATTAATTTGTGTATATATATATATATATATATATATATATATATATACACACACATGATAATTACACACATAACACACACATCTATTAGGCAAACTTTTATTTTGTATGCTTGATTAATGATTGTGATGATGGTGCTTAATCATTTGACACCTATATAATATATATATTTTTTAAAATCTAACATCTGCATCTAACTTCTTTGGTAGCAGAAAATTAGAATAGTTTACTACTACTTAGTACTAAAATTTTTAGTTTAGGAATGCTTAGTTTAGTAATGTGTTTATTGAACAAATTGTTCTTTTGAACCAGTTCTTCTGACTTTTCTTTTCTTGCAAGTTGGAGCGAAAGATTTCACAATGGGTTGAAATGGGTTACACGTATTTGCTGTTTTGACCAACAGAAAGCTGAAAGTTTGAAAGTGACTTCTGTTTCATCTGTGCTTCATTGTATTTACAAACAGTGTACTTTATTTATCCACAAAGTTTCTCTAATATGACCACACCATAGAAAACAAACATACTGGAAATATGCATTATATCAAACACATACTTAAGAGAAGAAACACACTTATTTGTGTTATTTAATTCAATAATAATAGTTACAAATCAGCTGTGCTTAGACATGGATTTATTTTGCAAGTGTTTTAATACTTACAGGAAAAATATATAATGATTAAACAACATTTATAATACTTTACTGGTACATGCAGCTGTACATATATTGTTATTACTGATTACATATATCTGGTATCTTAAGTATAATTTTATTTTCAACAGTGGCAGGAAAGTTTATTGAGGAGAGCAGGACACACGAAAAGTCCAAGAAGAATAATCTGAGGGCCCGTGCACTGGAGAGAAGCACATGTTTGTGGGTGGAGGATCTTCCAGCTAAAGCCAACAACAACAAGATGCTGCTGGAACTGTATTTTGAGAAATGGGGTGGTCCAGTAGAGGACGTTATCACAATTCCATCTGAACAAGCAGCCATTATTACCTTTAAGGAGGAAGAAGGTAATTACATGTGCAATTGCTGGTAGTCTTTACTGTTACAGTTCTTAAACTTCTTTACCTCATTTTGTCAGTGTTAATACATTCTTGTGTTATACATTTGTACCTGCAACTTTAATTCTTTACAGCCATAGAGAAAGTTTTGAAGCAAGAGAATAACATCTGTGATGTGCCAGTCAAGATATATCCCTACTACAAATCACTGAATACCGTCTTATATGGTGGCAGTAGGCCACATTTGAAGCTGCCTGAACCCATTACAGTCAGTGTACATCCTGCTATCAGGGAGTTCATCCTCAAGAAAGGGAAGATTTCCTCTATTGAAGATCGGATGAGCTTCTGCCAAGTAAACATGGACAAACCTGACGTTTTGCTCAGTCCTGATCCAGCATTACTGAAACAGAAAGGAGTTAGCAGAAGACACATTGATGGCTGGAGAAAGAATGCCATTGATGCCTTCAAGAAAATGATCTCAAACTATACAACATCTGAGTGGCCAGTGTCACATGCCTTGTGGTGTAATCTGGAGAGTGATATTAAGAAAGTAGTAAAAGATAAGGTTTTCACATACATGGATGCCTCTAAAGGGGTGCTAACACTGGCAGGAATGACCCATGAGATAATTGGACTGAAACCCATCATGGAGAAAATTTTAGAGAGAGCAAAAAATCAGATGGAGAGAGAGAAGAACAGTGTGACAGATAGCATGGAGATTTCTCCTGTCATGTACTCCCTGCTTGAACAGGATGGCCTGAAACGTGCTGCTCCTCCAGACCTGCACATTGACTACAACAAAAAAATGAGCAGACTAATTTTCTCAGGTTTTCGTACAGAAACTCTTACCTTCAAAAATTGGGTCCTTGAGAAGAAAATCAGTATGAAACAGAAGTCTTTACAGACTGATCGTTCAGTCCTGGAGTTTCTCAAATCAGTGGATTGTGATGAAACATCCAAAGATCTCTTCATATCTCATGGAATAACTGCTGTCTACACAATCGAAAATGGAGATATTGTTGTGATTGGAAGCACAGAAAAAGCACTTAATGAGGCAGAGAAGAAAATAAATACAGTTATCACAACCAAACTCCTCATTTTAGAAGATCAGGGCATCCTTCAAATGCCAGAGTGGCTGGATCTCAAAAAACAACTGGAAAATTCATTCAATACATCCAAAAAGACATCTGTGTGTATAAATCTTTCACAGAGAGACAAAGTAACAGTGACAGGATTCAGAGAACCAGTGACTGAAGTCAGCAAGAACTTAGGATGTTTCATTGAGGAACACACTAGAATTGAAAAAACAGTTCGTGTCAAATCACATGCAGTGGTTGAATTCATAAAAGACAGAAAATTAAAAGACTGGCAGCATTTTATGAAGCATGATAAAATAAAAGTGAATTTTGATCCAAAGAGACCCAGGATCAAACTGTCTGGAGAGCGTACATTTGTCCAGCCAGCTTTGACCTTCTTTCAAAGGTTGGCAGATGCTCTCCACATAGACACAATGACCATTAAAAAAGCAGGAGCTAAGAAGTATTTTAAGGAGCAGGGTGAAATGATGCTTTCAATGCTCTTAAAGGAAAAAAGATTTGTGGTGGTTCTTCAGGAAGATTACATTCTGGAAGAGGAGGAGGAAGAAAAGAATGTATTTACTGAAGGTAGTCTTGAAGACTTTGGCCAGGTCTCTTGTGAGGTTCAAATGCCAGGTGGAGTAACTGTTACTGTCAGGAAGGCAGACATTTGCAAGATCAGTGTTCATGCTGTGGTCAATGCTGCTAATGAAGATTTGAAGCACATTGGTGGTGTAGCTTTAGCACTTCTCCAGGCTGCTGGACCAAGTCTGCAGCAACTCTGTGACCGATATACACAAGTAAATGGGCCTCTGAAGCCTGGAGATGCCATCATCACTGATGCTGGTCGTCTTCCCTGTAAATATGTCGTGCACGCTGTTGGACCTCGTTTCGGCAATTCAGACAGACGTACCACTGTGCAACGCCTGAGACGTGCTGTAAGGGAAAGTCTGAATCAGGCGTCAAGCAAAAACTGCTCCTCCATTGCAATTCCGGTTATTAGCTCAGGGGTATTTGGTTGTCCTCTTGATCTTTGCACTGAATCAATTGCTAAGGAGGTGCATGAGTACACTGAAGATCTTAACCACAAAGGCTTCAGAAGCACATTAACCGAAATTCATTTGGTTGACAGTAATGGCAATACTGTGAATGCCATGACTCAAGCTATCAAAAAGGAGTTTGCTGATTATAACCCTAAAATAACTTTTCCTCATCAAGCCAAACCCCATGGGTATAGTAACAATGAACAAGGGTACCGTGGAAATGGCAGTGGCCGTAGTCATGTTAACTATGGCAAAATAAATGAAGAATATAAAGGTGCCAAAGGCCATGGTAATAAAGACTTTGAAGGACAAGCACATTGGAGAAAAGAAACCTCAAATTATGGTGGCAGATCAGATATATCTGAAGAGTTGAGTGTTCTTGAGACCAAAACTACACCAGAGGGAGTAAAAATCATTCTGAGCAAAGGAAATATCCAGGATGCGAGTGTAAGTGAATCATTACTACCAAAAAACTGACAGAAAGAGCATGGTAAACATTTGCTTTCTTTTGTATGTGCTCATGCTGTAGCTGTATACAAGATAGATCAAAGTGAAGTGTTTTATAATGTTTTTATTAATCATTAGTGACCAAATTCTCCAACAGAAGTGTTTCTATTGTTTCTCCTGCAGGCTGATATTATTGTAAACACTATATCAGAGGACTTGGACCTCAGTAAAGGTGCTGTTTCCAGTGTACTCCTTCAGACTGCAGGTCATCAGCTCCAGACAGAAATCACCAGAGCTGCTCACTCAAACAACCTGAATTATGGTGAAATGGTCATCACAGATGGTTATAAACTAAAATGTCAAAAAGTCTTCCATGTAGTTTGTCCAGTTTGGAAACAAAGCTCAGAAGATAAGGTGAAAATAACAATTGTTATCTGTTGTTTGTTTTCAAGATTAAAATATATTGTAAATGATACGTAGGCTTCACTCATTTATTTAGATGGTACTTTCTTTAAAGATTGTAATTTATTTACATTTTAAAAGGTACTCAGTCAGATCATTAGAAATTGCTTGAAAAACGCAGAAAACTGGAAAATGGCTTCAGTCGTTTTCCCGGCTATCGGGACTGGGAATCTTGGCTTTCCTAGAGATCTGGTGGCCAGAATCATGCTGACAGAAGTTCAAGAATTTAATCCCACAAACCTTCGAGAGGTAACTGTGATTGTACACCCTTCTGACAAGAAGAGTGTAGAGGTGAGTGTCAAAACTAGATTAAAAAACCATAAAAACACAAACAGTATGATTAATAGGCTATATGTACTTTTATTGTTTAAACTATGAACTATGTAAATAATTGTTGCTAGTTGCTCATGTTATCTTGTATATTTCTGTACTTTATCTGTTAGTGCTTTTCCAGTGTCTTTAGACATGGGATTCAGGGTCCCATCACAAAAGGAGCACATCGACATGTCACGCCTAAAAAAAATATTTCTGGCAAATCATCTCAGACCTCTGGTAACAGTTTCTTACCTGATATCCATCCCATTTATTTTTTTAATAGATTTAAAAAAAAAAAAAAATATTCTACTAGCAAATAAATCAAAATATCACTGCATGTACTTAGGACAGTGACAAGATAAAATTGTAGAGATTTTCCATATATATTTATGTTTTTCTTTAGAGCTTGTTGGCAAAGTCTCCTCTCCCTCTCTTGGAGTGCACATGATGCAGCTGGGTAAAGTGACTCTGAAGGTTTCATCAGGAGACATAACTAAAGAAAATATTGATGCCATTGTCAACTCCTCAAATCATACATTTTCTCTTAAAGCAGGTTAATCCAACTTCACGCTGAATGTCTTACCTGTGTCAGGGAATCATTTATAATTTATTTTACATTCAAAACAGAATTATATTGTAACAGTAAATTTTACTTTGTAATCCAGGAGTATCCAAGGCCATTTTAGATGCTGCTGGAGTACAAGTGGAACAAGAATGTTCACAGATTGGTTTGTATTTTTACAAATTTACAATTTTCTTCTTGTAATGTACATTACCTTTTTGAATAAATACATTTTTGATTATACTTCAAGAGAGATCCAATGCACTTTAGATGCTATAGGTAATTTTAATTAATTAATTAATTAATTCCCCCAATAGTGGGATCATCAAATATACAGCAAAAAGTGATTGTGACCTCAGCTGGGCGACTTCCATGTGGAAACATCATTCATATTATTGGACACAATAGTCCCTCAGAAATTAAGGAGGTTGTTTCTTCTGTACTGGAGTTATGTGAATCACGCCAGTTTACTTCTGTAGCCTTCCCAGCTCTTGGGACTGGTAAGACACTTTGTGTAATCTTATTTTTTTATTTTTATTTTTTTTACACAATTGCAGTGAAGTTTTGTTTCATTACTTACTGTATAATTAATTTAAACTTTTTACTGACATATTGTGTGAATTATTGTTATTGTTATTATTATTATTATTTGTCTCTTAACTCTTTAGGTCAGGGTGGTGCAAATCCAGCTGATGTTGCAGATGCAATGGTTGATGCAGTTGTCGAGTTTGTAAAGAAAAAGAAACCAGTGCATGTTAAGTTTGTGAAGTTTCTCATATTCCAGACAGCCATGGTGGAAGACTTTCACCAAAGCATGGTCAGAAGATCTGGTGAGAAAGTAGAGGAGGATAAAAGTCTGTTTACCAAAATTAAAGGTCAGTAAACAATTTAAAAAAATGCAAATCCAGTCCATTCTTCTTATTAAAAATACAGCAATTAATCCCTCTATTTCTTTTCATTAAGATTTTTTCTTGGGGGAAAGTTCAGAATCTCACACAAATGAAGAGTTTGTGATGGTGGATGAAGAAGTTGAGCCAGCTGTGTTTCAGCTGTGTGGAGAGACACAAAAAGACCTGAGTGAAGCCAAGGACATGATCAGCAGTTTGATATTACGGGAGCATGTGACCATCTCAATCCGTGATCCAGCCATTACTCATTTTACCAGGAAAGATGGAGAAACACTGAATGCCATGCAGAGGGAGCTCACAGTCAGTGTCCATCTTGAGAAGAAAGGCCAAGACTCTGTCATCACACTGGAGGGTCTGACAAGAGACGTTCACACTGCAGAAAGCCGTATTCGAGACATGATCAGAAAGGTGGAAAGGAATGAAACCCGACGAAGTGAGGCATTTTTCATTGGCAGTATGGTTCAGTGGCAATATCAGGAAAAAGGACGCAGCATCAAAAACTTTGATATGTTGACCAATTATGACTTGGAACAGGCGTATCGGAAGAGACAGCCTTTAGTGAGAATCATGATTAACAATGATGAATATGAGGCCAATTTAGCTCGCAAAGAGGCCACAACAAGAGGAATAAGTATTGAACTGAATAGAGTAGATTTGCAAGGTGAGATTATTTTATAATTTAAATAACATAAATCATGTACAAATTATTAGTTATTCATGTTTTTGTTCTTTTTGTCAATAGCTGCAGCCACAACAAAAAACCCTTTGCCTTCACACTGGGAGGACATGAAAGGACAATCAGTTGTTCTTGTCAAACTCACAGCAGGCTCAAAGGAATATGCAGATGTGGAGAAAGAGTTCAGGAGAACCAATCTAACCAATAACATCATTGAGGTAAGACTAAACTAATGAGAAATCTTGTTTATTAGTTTTGAAAGATTCTGGTGTTGCATTTTAGTACTATGGTGTAAATATAATGTTGTAAATGTAATGCCTATTTTTTTCTATTTATTTATTTATTTATTTAGATTGAAAGAGTCCAAAATAATGCACTTTGGAAAAACTACATGATCAAAAAGGAGGAACTGGAAGAGAAAAACAAGCACAAAAACAATGAAAAGCTTCTCTTTCATGGAACTGGCCCTGATAAGACAGATCAGATCAACAATCACGGCTTCAATCGCAGCTTCGCTGGCATGCATGGTATCAGTCAAATTCAGTGTAAACTTTATTTGCACTTGTATCCATTTCTCTTTTAAATACATATTTTGTTTTTGTTCTGTTATTAGGAGCCATGTATGGGAATGGTTCATATTTTGCTGTGGACCCAAGTTATTCAGCCCAAGGCTACGCTAAAACCGATGCCAAAGGACACAAACGCATGTACCTTGTGAGGGTGCTTGTTGGTGATTTCACTCAAGGAAAATCAGGCCTTCCTGTTCCCCCTGCAAAGAGCTCCAATAGTGCTGATCTCTATAACAGTGTGACTGACAACATGAACAACCCAACCATGTTTGTGATCTTCAATGATGTACAGGCTTACCCAGAATACCTAATCACTTTCCAGTAATGATTATGAGATTACAATTTCTGTCAGCTAGTGTTTTTGTTGCAGTTTTGTTTTTATTTGGTGAATCTGAACATGTAATATATGTAAGGACAGTCTATAGCTAGGTGTGCATTACAGCATTTTAATCTACAATGTGGAGGCAAAGAACCAAAATAAAGTGCATTAAAAACCATGCATGCACGCCTAGATGTGGATTATCTTATTTATACCATGGTCTCTTGCCAGCACTGATTAGTTAAAGCTTTTGATGCTTGCAGTGCAATATTTGACTGGAAGGGTTAAACAGAGTGTCTATTTCGTCAGATGTTGAGATAAAGTAGTACAGTCAGATTTCATTTGTTTGAATGGATTATGGCATTTACCTAAATTTTTTTGTGAGACATAGAGATTGTGTGAATTTGAGTTGGTTTCATCACACTCCTAACTATATAATATCACAGCTTCCTAGTCTTTAACTGCTATGTGTATTTCATAAAAATGGTAGGATATATGAATAGTTTGTGCTCAGCATATACGTGGGTATTATGTTTATGGGAATTAAATGAGCACGCTGATTAAATTATACATATACAGTACTATTACTTAACAATACCATATTAAAGACTACTATTGTTTTATTATTTACTACATCCTTTAATCGTCCCGAAAATAATTCTGATTTTCTGTGGCTGTTTTTGTATTTTGGTGATATGTTGCACTTAACATTTACAAAAAAAATAAAAAAATAAATCAGTCACCTTCAAATAAGAATTAATAAGTTTATTTCACATTCCCTATAAGAAACAAACAAACGAACAAAAAAACATAATTTTCATAACATTTAGGAGTATGGTCAGTGTTGGGAGATACGATATACAGTTTTGTACAGAATAAAACCCATTACTCCTATCAGTGGTGGCTGGTGGTAAATTTTCTAGATATGTTGATGCCAACATAAACGTCCATAGCAAGCTCTTTTCATGCTTCTTCAACAAGTGTCAGTTTAATCAAGGTAATCAACCTTTTAACAACTTTTTAAACAACTACATTTTCGCCTGAAATACTTTTACAACTACATTTCATGACACAGTAACTGTAATCATCAAAACTTTCAAAACTTTATTAAGGACACACATGGTGCAATACCACAGACAATACAGTAAACAAGATGAACAACAATAAAACAACTAATTAAAACGCCAGTGGTTCCACAAACTGGAAAAAAAATCTGACAGAACTAAGTGCCGGGTTCGTCAGTGTTAAAATTATACTGTTTGCAGAGTCTGATAACCTACACATACACCTGTACATCACCTGTACATTCACCCTGTTCCACAGCCGTTTAGCAGCTTCGATAAATCATCCATATAAACATTAAAGAGAAAGGGAGGCAAAATACTTCCCTGTCTAACTCCATTACATACACTGAATGGAGCAGACACAGAATTACCCCATTTCACATGCATTGACTGATGAGCATACCAAATTACCAAAATTCTTATTAAAAATTTAGGTACTCCTCTATTGCTTAACTTGCCAAATAGTTTTTAATGATTTACACGATCAAAGGCTTTAGAAGCATCAATAAAACACACAAACATTGTGGAATTGTGCCTGTTATACAAATCTAAAATCTCCTTTAAAGCAAAAATACACATAGTATTATAAATACACAAAGTGCTCTCAAGAACTTTAGATAAAATGCTGGCCAAAGCTATTGGTCGATAATTGGCCATGCTATTTATATTACCAGCTTTATCTTTAATAATAGGCACCAACATAACAGACAAGATAGAATTTAAAACTACATTTCATGACACAGTAACTGTAATGTTTTAAAATGTATGCGAATAAATTGTGGTTGAAATTAGTGATGGGTTGTTCTTGAACGATTTGTTCATTTTGAACGAATCTTTAATGTGACTCGGGACGAACGAGGCGTCTCGGGGAGTGATTCATTCAGTCGCGCATGTGCAACATCCTATTAGGTTCTGTGCTGGAATTAGTTCACCTGTTTCGAGTCTTCGGGTTTTTTGGAATCGTTCGTTCTATGGGGCTGTCACGTGATGAACGAACGACTCGAACCCGAAACCTCGAGAGATTAACTAATTGCTTTTTTATTCCGGCTCAAACTGTGTTGGTTAAGCTTATAGGGCTGTCGTGATGATCGAACGACTCAACCCCGAATTAATCTTTTCTGTTTTTTTAAGAAAGTAACACGTAACATTTTTACTAGATTTTGCTAAAATGAACGAAATGACTCGAAAAAAAGATTTGTTCATTTTGCTGAACGAGACTCAAAGGTCCGAGTCGGTAAAATGATCCGAATTTCCCATCACTAGTTGGAATACAATGCTGCGTGAACTCAATCAATCAGCAAGTTCAACACCCAAGCCCACCCACCCCCGAAAGTTGCAAAAAGTACTACCTCGCGAGCAGGGACATTCTGAGGGGCAAATTTCTACCTGGAACTTAATTCATATCCTGGTACCTGCGGTGAAAACACACCGAGTACCGGCCCAAAGTCCCTAGTTCCTGGGGAAAGTTCCTGCAGTGGAAACAAGTTTGGAATGTTTTTTTTTTTTTTTTAATGAAAGTATTGCTCAGAGATGAAATCCGCCTCGCCCCCAGATGGTGCTGACTTACCTATAGTCCTCAGAGCCCTTCCCTTCAAGCCGCCCCAGTTGGCTGATTTGTGGCCCTGTTGCTTTTGGCTTTAGTGTCGGTCAAGCGAGTGGGTGAGCCACATACACATGTCAGTTCACTCATTCAGTGCTTCATGTCTTGAGTTTTGATACATGAATAAATTGTCTTCAGCTACTCATAGGGTCTAGTTAAAAGGTATTTGCAGTATGCAACTGATAACATATTTAAAAATATATATATTTCCTTATATCTGATGATTAAAAGGTTCCTGGGGTCATCATATAATACTTCTGTAAAAAACTAATTGGCTTAATTATCATAAGCCTCTCAAATTTTCATAAGCAGTTTCATTTTTTTTTTCTCTACAGTTCAATCCTTATAAAACTTTGAGTGGGAATATATCTGTTTTTTTTTTTTCGTGGTCAGAACAGATATCTGACATCCATCTATTTCAGACATATATTGTGTCCTACTTTGAATGAACTACTGTATTTTGTTAACATTACACTGAAGGAAGTGTGAGCTTTGTCTTCTACATATTTAATTACCAATAAGGCCAAGGATATATATCTTTTAATCCTTCAGCTTTATTTTAAAAAGATGCTTCCAGATATTGATTCTTTAAGTTGCTTTTTGTGGTGTTATACCGCATTGTCCTGGAAGTAACTTTGTATGTATATTTTATTACAGAATTTATCTGTCATACAAAAAATGTATTTCCATATCACAACTTTGATAAAAAAAGCTGCCGTGTTAAGGTAAACAATAGCAGAATTGTATACACGTCAAATGTCATGTTTAAATCAATAAAGAAACAAAAGTGAAAATAAGAAATAAGCAGGAGGGTGTGATTCAGCTATAACACGGACTCAAAAGTCAATAGTTCTCATTAGACAAAAGGATCACGATGGACGATTTTCCTTATGCTCTCACTGTAGACTGGGGGTCTGAACATACAAAAAGTGTGAAAAATAAACTTCAGATTTACTTTCAGAGCAGGAGAAAATCTCAGGGAGGAGACTGCATCGTCCAATGTAATGACAAGAGCAACTCTGCTACAATTTTGTTCAAATCATCTGCTAGTAAGTGCTAAACACAAAACAAATGTAAGAGGTTAACAAAATAATATATATATATATTTATATTAAGTTCCTTAAGTTTCTGTAAGAAAACTACTGTGTTGTGATGTATCTGTCTAAGTCTAATTTGTTTTGTGTTCAAGGCAGAGATGGCGTGCTCTCAAAGGCAGAACACATTATTACCGTTGAAAGTCAGGAAATCAAGTTGCAAGTGTACAAACCCAGAGTTGGACAAAAGGTGAGTATAATTAGACTTAATCAAAATGTACAGTTATAGCTGTACGAATCCATTTAGACTAAGTCAAGTCAATACTATTTATGAATAATATGGCACAGAATTAGATGTGTGTTCAGAGCTTCTCTAGGAAAATAGTTGTGATTTCTCTGTTTTGCATTCTTAATTTATTTAATCATAAATGCTTACACTTGTGTGTTTTCAGACAGAGCAGGCACAGGAATATCAGGAACCAAGTAAGTAAATTACCTTGACTTTGCTCTCTGGTGGCTTACATGCATGTGATCTTTTATTGCTTGGGTTATTGTCCTGTTATGCTTTTTTACAGTCATGGTCAGAATTATTGGCACCTTTGGTAAATATGAACCAAGAAGTATGTAAAAATAAATTGGCACTGTTAATCCTTTTGATCTTTTATTCAAAATATTCATAAAAATGTAACATTTCATAACAAACGAAAAGTAAAACAACTGAAAATGGGGGGAAATCACATAATGAAACAAGTGTTTTTCTCTAATACACACTGGGCACAATTAATGACTCGTTTTTACTTTTTGCAGCCTCCTTTTGGCAAGTTAAAAATTCTTCTCCTATAAACTTCTCCTATAATGCCTGATCAGTTTTCAGAAAAACTTACAAGTGATCAGAGACCATTTTTCCACAGAGAATCTGCTCTGCTTCTGCTCTTCAGTAAACACTCTGCATTGTGTGTCTTTGAAGTGCGTGTGAAGTGTGTGTGTCGTGCCAGTGCACAAATCAGTTCAAATATGAAAGATAGCAAAGAGAGTGACAGGCAGTGTTTCAGGTGTTTTCCTCCCTGTCCTCACTACATCTTGGGTGGAGATATCCTGTGTTGCCTGTCTGGGAGTGGAGCATGCACGTGATCTAGAGGGAACTGTGGAACTGTGTAAAGTGTTTGCTACCAAATACATATTTTTTTAGTAGTACCAATGGTACCAGTAGTGTCTGAAAACTAAATATTCTGGAGTTTGATTCTGGATGAAAGCAGAGGATCCTAACTTGAGTTGATGTTGGTGCTCTTTGATTTTTTATTTCCTAACCCCAAGACTATTTTCTGGAATTCTCCTGCTGTGATCCTTAGAGAGTCTTTGGCCAGACAAACTATTCTGCACACTTTGCATTAAAACAATATAGACACCTTCCAGGCAGATTCATAACATTATCTATTGTTAGTGTACCGTGGAGAGGGAGACGAGAGATGAGCGGATCCAAACGCAAGCTTTTATTGGAGGGACGAGACAAAGACATGGTGAAAACAGGCAGGGTCGAAACAATAGCAAACAGGTATGTTGGGACGAGGCACAAGAGTCGTCCGTGAAGTAGGTGTGGGTCGATCAGCGGCGAACATAATCCATTGAGCGAAGCAGAGGGGTGATCCGTCCAACGAGCGAGAAGTCCAAGAGGCAGGACGCGAGACAGACGAAACGAGATGGCCAGGTGAGAAAGCCAAACTAAGGGAACTAGGGAACTCAGGAACTAGGGAACTCAAGGACTAGGAAACTCAGGAACTAGGAAACTAGGGGACGACTATGTAAAGGTTGCTAGCACTAGGATAGCGCTAAACGCAACGAACACAGTTCTCCACTTACAACTCCACAATACTCAGTGAGATACAGGGGGAAAGTCTTAAATAGAGCTTCTGACTGGCCACAGGTGTTGGCGCAATCAGCGCAATGGATGATGGGAGTAGTAGTCCGGGGTGCAATGCAACAGTCTGTGTGATATGACAGGGCGAGAGCGACATCTGGTGGTGAGTGGACCGAAGGTCACCGACCAGATTCATGACAGTTAGGAACTTCTGGAAATTTTTCAATGCTTTAGCTATTTTCTTACAGTCATTTTCAGTTTTGTGAAGCTTAACAATCTTTTGCTGCACATATTCTTGAACTATATTCTTTGGTTTTACTCATTATGATTAAGGCAATTTGGACTTTTGGGCAATGGATTTGCACAATACAGATTTATTTTCTCAGCTGCCTTAATTTAAATTAAAAAGGGTGCCAATAATAGTTGACCACAACTGTACTAATTAATCTTATATTATTTAGTTGCCTGTAGGGAGACTTAAACTCTGTCAATTTGCGTAAGAAAAATGTTATGTTGTGATGCATTTAAGTCTATTTTTTGTGTGCAAGGCCGAGATGGTGTGATCACCCAGAAGCAGGCATGTGGATATCAGGAACCAAGTAAGTAAATTATCTGGACGTATATGTACAGTACATGTGATCTGTTTACTTGTTAGGTCATCTTAGTTTCCTCTTCTGTGGTAAAGACTAGAGTTAGGTACATACCCAGTAGATATAAAATGTTTTTTATGAAATATTTTTGTTGTTAAGTTAACTGTAGGGATACTCAAACATGCATCACTTTTAATTTTCCAGAAGATCAAAATGATGTGGATGAGAAGAAGCCTCAAGGGTCAAGTGCTGTGGTCCTGGAAAACCTTCCAGATGATTTTAAACAAGATGTTTTGACTCTCTTGGTGGAGAACATCAGCAGTCTATCTGAAAATGACTTTAACATGGAATTAATACCAGAAATAAGAAAAGCAGTTGTGACCTTTAAAAATCCAAGTGGCAAGTTGCTCTACTTCTATAAAAAAAATATGTGATATATAAAATGTATTATATATATTAGAGTAACATTCATATTTTATTTAAAAAATAAATCAAAATAAATAAATAATAACTATTATATTATTATTGAAAGTATTTTGAAAAATATATGTATATGCATATGCAAAACTTGGTAAAATATTGTAAATATATATATATATATAAAAGGTGTCATATAATACAAGGTGTTTTTTTTTAACAAAATTTTGGTTGACCTTGATTTAAATTTACATGATGGTCTTTTTGGACCTGGGAAAATCTTCTTAGATCTGAAAGTTAGAATATGTTCACTTAGACATAGAATATGTCTAACTTTGTGAAAAGAAAATTCAATTTTTTGTTTTCTAAATTCCAGTTATTGAACAAATCTTTTTAAGTAGTTATTTTTAGCATACACAATCAACCTGTTCACCAAATTGAACTGAATCATTTGAAACAGTTTGCAACACTGATCCACAAGTTACTTAATAATATCTGACAATGACCACAAACTGGATATATGCATTATATAAAAAAGTTTTATTAAAACATGCAAAAGTCAAGATATATACATTAATTGTACAATTGTGTATGCAGATTGGACTTTGTTTATATGAGCTGGATCATAATTTTTCGTTTAAAAAAAATGAATTAAAAGTATATGCTTTTGTCAGGGTTCTGTCACTTCTGTCTAGGTTTCTTGTGATTTTGTGACAGAGCCCTGGCACTCCCATCATGTCTTGTTTTCGTGTTGTCTGCGTGCCTTGTTTCTTGTTGGAGCATGGTGTTCGGATCCCGCCACTCATGTCTTGATGAGTTTCGGTTTCGTGTCGGGGTTCGGACACTCATGCTCCATGTTCTGTCTTATTATGGGAGCATGCAGTCTCGAGCTTGCTCAGTCCGTATGCTCTTCTGTCCACGTGATTTGTTTTGTGTTGTCTTGTGCTGGTGTTGCGCGCAGCTCAAGTTTTCGCTGGCTGCGTGCTTTCATGTCGCGTGTTGTGTGAACACGCAGCTTATGAGTTTTCTCATTAGCTGCGTGTTTGTCTTGTTTTACACATGGCCGGTAAATTGTTTTGCTGGCCATGAGCTCGTGTTTTTTGTTTGTGTGTGAGCACATGGCTTTTGTTCTGTTCCCATGTGCCACGTGCTCTCATGTCTATTGTCTTGACCCCACCCATCTTGTTTCCTGATAATTGGTTAATTTGCCCCACCTGTGTTTTCCTCATTACTTGCCTCGTTTGCTCTCTATTTATTGTCCTTGTGTTTTCAGTCCTGTGCGAGTTCGTCATCGTATGTTTCCCTGTCTGTGTCCTGATCCTGTCCTGCTGAGCTGCCAGCAGTGTTTTTCCCCCACGGGGTAGTTTTTGTTGTGGTTTTTGTTTTATTTTTATATAAATAAAAAGCCCATTCTCCTGCAACTTGAGTCCTCGCCTCTTCCCTACACCCCAATCCTGACAGCTTTAGACATGTAAATATTACAAGGTGCTTTGCAAAACATTAATGTAGGAAACTTATCCAGGATTTTATCAGTAGTTGTCATTTGGTTGCAATGTGTAGGATTACTGAAAAATCTGTTTGTGGAAAAGAATTGGATTTCCCATCACTGTGATTATATGACACCTTTAATGCTTTAATGGTACAGACAGTTACTCATTATTGTTATTATGATTATTATTGATTAAATATGTCTGGAATGTTCTGTATGACATGATTTCCCACAGCTGCAGAAAAATTCCTTGAGGACAGCAGGAAATGTGGAAAGTTCAAGAAGACTAATCTGAGGGCCTGTGCACTGGAGAGGAGCACATGTGTGCGAGTGGAGGATCTTCCAGCTGAGGCCAACAACAATGAGATACTACTGGAGCTGTATTTTGAGAAATGGGGCGGTCCAGTAGAGGAAGTTATCACAATTCCATCAGAGCAAGCAGCCATTATTACCTTTAAGGAGGAAGAAGGTAGATACATGTGCAATTGCTGGTATTCTTTACTGTACAGTTATAGATGTGTTATAAACTTCAATGTTAATACATTTATTCCAATATTATACATTTGTAACTGTAACTTTTGTTGTTTTTCAGCCAAAGAGAGAGTTTTGAAGCAAGAGAAAAACATTAGTAATGTTCCTGTCAAGATATACCCCTATTTCAAATCACTGGATACTGTCTTATATGGTGGCAAAAGACCACATTTGAAGCTGCCTGAACCCATTACAGTCAGTGTACATCCTGCCATCAGAGAGTTCATCCTCAAGAAAGACCAGATTTCCTTTATTAGAGATGAAATGAGCTCACACTTCTGCCAAATAAACATAGACAAACCTGACGTTTTGCTTAGTCCTGATCCAGCATTACTGAAACAGAAAGGAGTTACCAGAAGACACATTGATGGCTGGAGTGAGAATGCCATTGATGCCTTCAAGAAAATTACCTCAAACTACACAACATCTGAGTGGCCGGTGTCCCATGCCTTGTGGTGTAATCTGGAGAGTGATATTAAGAAAGTTGTGAAAGATCAGGTTTTTACAGATATGGATGCATCTAAAGAGGTGCTGACACTGGCAGGAAAGACTCATGAGATAACTGAACTGAAACCCATCATGGAGAAAATTTTACAGACAGCAAAACATCAAATAGAGAGAGAGAAGAACAGTGTGACAGAGTATATGGAGATTTCTCCTGCCATGTACTCATTGCTTGAACAAGATGGCCTGAAAAATGCATCAGGTGTTTCTCCAGACCTGCACATTGACTACGACAAAAAAATGAACAGACTAATTTTCTCAGGTCTTCGTACAGAAACTCTTGCCTTCAAAAATTGGGTCCTTGAAAAGAAAATAAATATGAAACAGAAGTACTTACAGATAGATTGTTCAGTCCTGGAGTTTCTGAGATCAGTGGATTGTGATGAAATGTCCAGAGATCTCTTCATATCTCATGGAATAACTGCTGTCTACACAACTGAAAATGGAGATGTTGTTGTGATTGGAAGCACAGAAAGAGCACTTAGTGATGGGGAGAAGAGGATAAATACAGTTCTTACAACCAAAGAGCTCACTGTAGAAGATCAGGGCATCCTTCTAATGCCAGAGTGGCTGGACCTCAAAAAACAATTGCAAGAATTGTTCAGTACAAATATGTTTATAAATGTATCTAAACAGAGAGACAAAGTAATAGTGACTGGATTCAGAGAACAAGTGATGGAGGCCAGTGAGAACTTAGGATGTTTCCTTGAGAAGCACACTAGAATTGCAGAAACTGTTAATGTCAAATCACATGCAGCGGTTGAATTCATAAAAGACAGAAAATCACAAGACTGGCAGCATTTTATGAAATCTGATAAAATGAAAGTGAATTTTGATTTTAAAAGACCCAGGATCAAACTCTCTGGAGAGCGTACATTTGTCCAGCCAGCTTTGACCTTCTTTAAAAGATTGGCTGAAGGTCTCTACACAGACACACTGACCATAAAAAAGGCAGGAGCAAAGAAGTACTTCATGGAGCAGGGTAAAATGATGCTCTCAATTCTGCTGAAGGAAAAAAGATTTGTAGTGGTTCTTCAGGAAGATTATATGCTGGATGAAGAGGAAGATAAATTCACTGAAGACAGTTTTGAAGATATTGGTCAGGTCTCTTGTGAGGTTCAAATGCCAGGTGGAGTAACTGTTACTGTCAACAAGGCAGACATTTGCAAGATCAATGTTGATGCTGTGGTCAATGCTGCTAATGAAGATCTGAACCACATTGGTGGGTTAGCGTTTGCACTTCTTCAAGCTGCTGGACCATGTCTTCAGCAATACTCTGACCAATACACAAAAGTAAATGGACGTCTGAAGCCTGGAGATGCCATCATCACTGACGCTGGTCGTCTTCCCTGTAAATATGTGGTGCACGCTGTTGGACCTCGCTTCAGCGATTCAGACAGACGTACCACTGTGCAACGCCTGAGACGTGCTGTGAGGGAAAGTCTAAAAAAGGCATCAAGCAAAAACTGCTCTTCCATTGCAATTCCAGTTATTAGCTCAGGGATATTCGGTTGTCCTCTCGACCTCTGCACTGAATCAGTCGCCAAGGAGGTGTGTGAGTTCATTGAAGATCAGAACCACAGAGGCTCCAGAAGCACATTAACTAAGATTCACTTGGTTGACAATAATGACACTACTGTGAATGCCATGACTCAAGCTGTAGGAATGGAGTTTGCTGTTTATAACCCCAAAATGACTTTCTCTCATCAAACCAAACCCCATAGGCTTAGTGAATATGAACAAGGCTATTATGGAAATCGTCGTGGAAACTACAGCCAAATAAACCAAGAGTTTGAAACTTTCAAAGGCCATCATAAAAGAGACTCTGGTGGCAGAGCAAATAAATCTGAAGATTTGAGTGTTCTTGTGACCAAAACTACACAAAGGGGACTAAAAATCTTTCTGAAGAAAGGGAACATACAAGATGTGACTGTAAGTGAATCATAGTTAATTTTTACTTAAACAAAAATGTACTACTTTTTGTAATAATAATTTTTGTAATGTTTTTTTCACTAAAAAAAATTAATTATACTTAAACTTATATGTTAAATACTTAAAGACTAAATACTTAATAAGATTTTTGTGCAGTAAATTTATTTATTAACAATTTGTTCTGTGTTTTTGCTGTACCAGATCAAATTGATCAAATTAAAAATCAGATCAAATTGAAGTATATTATTTTTATTTGTAAAAAATGGTGATCAGTTCCTCCAAACAAAGTGTCTCCTTGTTTCTCCTGCAGGCCGATATTATTGTAAACACTATATCAGAGGACTTGGACCTCAGTAAAGGTGCTGTTTCCAATGCACTCCTTCAGACTGCTGGTCATCAGCTCCAGTCAGAAATCACCAGAGCTGCTCGCTCAGACAATGTGAATTATGGTGATATGGTTATCACAGATGGCTATAAACTGAAATGTCAAAACGTTTTCCATGTAGTTTGCCCATTTTGGAAACAAGGCTCAGAAGATGAAGTGAGAATAACAATGGTGTTATTTAATTTGAACAGAATTGCCATTAACTGTGTTAATGGCTAATTTTAGGATAAAATGATATTAAAATCTTCCTAATATGTAGACTTTACCTGTTTATTTAGATGGTACTTTCTTTAAAGATGATAATAGATGTATCTATTTACATTCTTAAGGTACTCATTCAAATAATTAGAGACTGCCTGAGAAAAGCAGAAAAGTGGAGAATGGCTTCAGTCGTTTTCCCAGCTATCGGGACTGGGAATCTTGGCTTTCCTAGAGACCTGGTGGCCAGAATCATGCTGACAGAAATCCAAGGATTTAAGCCTACAAACCTTCAAGAGGTAACTGTGATTGTACACCCTTCTGATGAGGAGAGTGTTCAGGTGAGTGTGAAAACTACATTCAAGAACCATAAAAAATAAATTCTTCCAACTTTTATTGTTTTAAACTATAAATTGTAAAAATCTTCTGTAGTTTCTCATACTAATATTTCTGTGCTTTATCTGTTAGCACTTCACCAGCATCTTTAGACATGGGGTTCAGGGTCCCATCACAAAAGAAGCACATCGACATGACATGCCTAAAATAAATATTTCTGGCAAATCATCTCATAACTATAACTCTGGTAACACTTTCTTATAAATTTTGTTAAAACAATATAATCTTATAACAAATAAATGTCAAATGATATATTTAGGATAATAACAATAAAATTGCAGTGTTTGTCCATCTTCTCTGTGTTTTTCTTTAGGGTTCATTGCCTCTCCCTCTCTTGGGGTGCACACTATGCAGCTGGGTCAAGTGACACTGGAGGTTTCATCAGGAGACATAACTAAAGAAAAAACTGATGCCATTGTCAACTCCTCAAATGAGACATTTTCTCTGAAAGCAGGTTAATCATTCTTCAACACGTACTGCATGACCTTCAATGAATCTAAGTTTCATTTATGATTTATTTCATATTCAAAGAGAATTATAATGTAACAGTAACTGTCTCTTTGTAATCCAGGAGTATCCAAGGCCATTTTAGACACTGCTGGAGTAGAAGTGGAACAAGAATGTAAACATATTGGTTTGTATTCCCTTAGATTTACCTTTTACCTTTATGAATACATTAATTTTTTACTTAATTTAAGAGATCTAATAAACTTTAGATGCCATTGGTAAATATGCTTTTTTTTTCACTAGCGAGATCATCAAACATACAAAAAACAGAGATTGTGACATCAGCTGGGCGGCTTCCATGTAGAAATATTATCCATGTTGTTGGACGCAGTAGTCCATCTGACATTAAGGATGTTGTTTTGTCTGTTCTGAAGTTATGTGAGTCAAGACAGATTACTTCTGTAGCCTTCCCAGCTCTTGGCACAGGTAAGATGTTTTGTGTGAGATTTTTACTTATTTACTTATTGCAAATGTAATTAAACCCTTCATGTATAGATATATATTTTTCTCTCTAACCCTTTAGGTCAGGGTGCTGCAAAACCAGCTGATGTTGCAGATGCAATGATTGATGCAGTTGTTGACTTTGTAAAGAAAAAGAAACCAGTGCATGTAAAGCTTGTGAAGTTTCTTATATTCCAGACAAACATGTTGGCAGACTTTCACCAAAGCATGATCAGAAGATCTGGTGAGAAAGTAGAGGAGGATAAAAGTCTGATTACCAAAATTAAGGGTCAGTAACTGCAAATAGTTATGAAAAGTATAAATGCCAATCCCATCCACTGTTTTTTTTTTTTTTTTTAATATAGTAATTTATCCTTCTGTTTCTTTTCATAAAGAATTTTTTTGGGGGGAAAGTTCAGAATCTTCTATAGATGAAGAGTTTGTGATGGTGGATGAAGAAATTGAGCCAGTTGTGTTTCAGCTGTGTGGTGAGACAACAAAGGACCTGAGGGAAGCCAAGGACATGATCAACAGTTTGATATTACGGGAGCATGTGACCATCCCAATCCGTGATCCAGCCATTGCTCATTTCACCAGGGAGGATGGAGAAACACTGAACGCCATACAGAGGGAGCTCACAGTCAGTGTCCAGCTTGAGAAAAAAGGTAAAGACTCTGTCATCACACTGGAGGGTCTGACAAGAGACGTTCACACTGCAGAGAGCCGTATTCGAGACATGATCAGAAAGGTGGAAAGGAATGAAACCCGAAGAAATGAGGCATTTTTCATTAGCAGTGTGGTTCAGTGGCAATATCAGAAAAATGGAGGCAACATCAAAAACTTTGATATGTTGACCAATTATGACTTGGAACAGGCGTATCGGAAGAGACAGCCTTCAGTGAGAATCATGATTAACAATGATGAATATGAGGCCGATTTAACTCGCAAAGAGGCCACAAGAAGAGGAATAAGTATTGAACTGAATAGAAAAGACCTGCAAGGTGAGATTATTTTATAATTTAAATAACATATATTATGTACAAAGATTAGTTATTCATGTTTATGTTCTTTTTGTCAGTAGCTGCAGCTCAAAACCCTTTGCCTTCACACTGGGAGGACATGAAAGGACAGTCAGTTGTTCTTGTAAAACTCACAGCAGGTTCAAATGAATATGCAGATGTGGAGAAAGAGTTTAGGAGAACCAATCTAACCAATAACATCATTGAAGTAAGACTAAACTAAATGGAAATCTCCAATTTATTAGTTTTAAAAGATTCTGGTGTTGCATTTTAGTACACTCTGGTGTGAACTGTAATTGTAACCTTGTAAATGTAATGCCTAAACTATTTTATTTTTATTTATTTATTTTGTTTAAGATTGAAAGAGTCCAAAACAGCGCACTTTGGAAAAACTACATGATTAAAAAGGAGGAACTGGAAGATAAAAACAAGCACAAAAACAATGAAAAGCTTCTCTTTCATGGAACTGGCCCTGATAAGACAGATCAGATCAACAATCATGGCTTCAATCGCAGCTTTGCTGGCATGAATGGTATCAGTCAAATTCAGTATAAACTTTATTTGTACTTGTATCCATTTGTCTTTTAAACGAATAGTGTTTTGCTCTTGTTCTGTTTTTAGGAGCCATGCATGGAAATGGTTCATATTTTGCTGTGGACCCAAGTTATTCAGCTACTCTAGGCTACTCTAAACCCGATACCAAAGGACATAAACGCATGTACCTTGTCAGGGTGCTTGTTGGTGATTTCACTCAAGGAAAACAAGGCCTTCCTGTTCCCCCTGCAAAGAGCTCCAATAGTGCTGATCTCTATAACAGTGTGACTGACAACATGACCAACCCAACCATGTTTGTGATCTTTAATGATGTACAGGCTTACCCAGAATACCTAATCACTTTCCAGTAATGATATTTCTGTCAGCTAGTGTTTTTATTGCAGTTCTACACTGATTTGGTGAAACCGAACATAATATATGAATAATAATGGTTATTTTAGTGAAATACAGAGATAAAGTGAAGTAAAATTTCATTTATTTTAATGAATTGTGGTATATATCTAAATTAATCACAGAGAGAGATGGAGGGAGAGACAGAAACAGAGAGAGATAGATAAAGAGAGATTTTTTTTATTTTTACAATCACAAAAAGTTTTTTTTAACAATCAACACAAACCATTATATTATTTTTACTATTTTATCTCATGTAAACAACTCTTAATTAAGTACATAACAGAAACCATCATCACAACACCATTCAATCTTAAAAACATGAATTGTTTTCATCAGTTTGTAGTAAAATTAATAATAATTCTTGATTTAAACAAAATTTTCCTAGAAATATAAATGACTAATTTAGCTTGACCTACAATAAAATTAATTAATTGACATTTATATTTCTGCAATCTACTATACTTGAAACCTTATATAAAACATTGCTTTGTAAAGAAAAGCCCTAATAAAGAAAATAAAATGTTAAGAGATTAAAGAGTGGATAAAGTCTGTTACAATCTATAAATCAATGGAATATTGTTTCTCTCTCTGAACAAAATGGACAATTATCATTTATAGTGGGATTCATTTCAGTCACAAAAGTATTTACAGCTACGGTACCATTTAATATTCTTCACTACAAATCGCTTACCTTTTTTAGTCAATGGTGGTTTGTATAACACTCTCCATTCTGGTTTGATGTCCTCTATCACTTCCAATTTATCTCTCTATATTGAATCAACTCTATCTTTTAATGTATGTATATTAATTATCTTCACAATCTATATAACAGAATTGTGGGTGTTGCCTTGAAGTGTCAGGGAGATGGACCTACTTTTGTCCATGTAATTGTTACCATTGAAAGCTATTGTTGACAAAGCAGGACCTGGACTGAAAAATACAGAACATATTGCTGCACATATGGGTATAGGATCAGTTATATTTGCAAAAAATAAATAAATCAATAAATAAATTCTGGATAAAACCAGATGGGGTTTTAAACGTAAAGGGAAAAGCTCTTTTTGAGAAATATAGTCTGGCGGATATTTAAAGATTTTTTTCCAGACATAAGAATTTTACCTGATCTTGAAAATGCCAGGTAGTCCATTTTTATGTAAAAAAAAAAAAAAAAGTTGATTTTTGTACAGCTAAAGGAAACCACCGGTTCCTCAAGCAACCAAAAATAAATAAGAGAGAGAGATGTGTTTTCGGCATGTATTTCGATCCCCTGTACTGCACACGTCTGCGGCACGTTACTGCTGTGAAGCGGCCACTTTAGTCAGTGCTTGTGTTTATACCCATATATCCGTGCTGCACTGCTAAAGTTAAACTAATTCCCCACCTCGTCCCTACCCAGGGTTGCCAGGTTTTCACAACAAAACCTGCTCAATTGCTACTCAAAACAAGCCCAGTCGGGTTTTGAGGAGGGTCCCTAGTTAAAATTGCATCCCGGGGTGTAAAATACACTTTTTTGGCAGGGTTCCCCTGGTACAGTTCGCAGTCCAGGGGCTAAATATAATGTTATTGGGGTCGCTTCAACCCGTGGACATGAAAAACAACCCGCGGCAACAATGTTAAAGTAGCCCCAGCATGCGGAAAAACAGCGGATTTGGCAACACTGTCCCTACCCACTCCCCAACAATACGAATTTATGTAGGGGGCAATTATTTTAATTATATGCTAATGGACCGCGTTGTGACATCATCATCATGTAGATCATTTCTATGCCCAAAGATACACACCACACACAGACTAAATTTCAAAAAGTGAAAAAGCATAACAGTACCCCTTAAAAAAAAAAAGAAAAAAGCTTAAAAGGTTTATCCATTTCTGTGATAATTTGAAAACGCCAACGCTCCTTGTGCTTTCACACGTAATAAATCTGCAAATCACCATCACCAAATAATCACCATCACCCATGGCAGCTGTTGTAATTAAAAGTTATTTTTCTAATTTTCTAACTCTTTCATTGATTGAGCCATTTCCTTAGTAACATTTAAATTATACTCTTGACATAATTGGTTAATATGAACCTTGCCACAAACCCACTGTTGCAATGTAGTATAAAACATTTTTTGCTATTTAAAATTTTCCCAAAACATAGACAAAATATCAGTAAACTTCTTACAGAAAAGTGACATGTTTAAATGCCAATAAGCAATCGTTAACTTCACAGAATTAACAAAAAATAGCAAATGAGTAATGATTGAAAAGAAAAAAGAAAAGAAAAACAAACAAACAAACAAACAAAAAACAACAACTGGAATTATTTTTCAATCTTCAACAAAATATACTTAAAAATTAAACATAGAACTTATAAAGTCTTGCCATAGAAATAAGATTATGTCTACTATATGCCCAAGTATTGTCTATTCTTGCGATGCACATTCCTTTAAATATTACATAAATCAAACATTCTTAGTGATTGTGTGAGCACTTTTTGGGAGGAGATATGTGGCTCAAAGTTATTTCTGTCTAATTTATAATTTTCTGTGCAGTTAAAATATCCAGCACCAAATGTATATACATAAAAGAATAATAATAATAATAATAATAAAACAACTTTCAACCCCCTTTGTAGTAAAAGTAATTTTGCTTTAACCTAACACGCACACACACACACACACACACACATATATATATATATATATATATACCCCATACTTTAAACATTGTGGAATAATTCAGATATTTTTCTATGGCGTTTTGTATTTCTATGTAATGCACTATACGTTTACAATTAAAGAAGCGATCACTTTTTAAAAACATTCAAAAATTAAATAAAATGAAATGAAATACTGCATTTAAATCAAGGTAGGAAAATATGTCCACTTGGCTTGTTCGTAACCACAAATGAGAACGTCTCCAGTTGTCATCTTGGAGGAAAAAAACCCTTAATAAACCCCTTATAATTTCATGGACATGCAGGTTTTATTTTGTCTGAAAGTGGACTCAAACGAAGAAACGAAAGTGAAAGTAAGCAAGTGGGCGTGATCAACCAGCCTACAGTAGGCTACTGACTCGAAAGTCATTTCCTAGTTGACCAGAAAAACCACGATGGACGAATATTTTTATTCCATCGTTGTAGAGGGAGATTGGCGGCCTGAACACGCTAAAAGTGTGAAAAATAAACTTCAGATTTACTTTCAGAGTAAGAAGAAATCTCAGGGAGGAGACTGCGTCGTGCAATATAATGACGGGAGCAACTCTGCCAAGATTCTGTTCAAATCACCTGACAGTAAGTGCTAAACATACAATCATTTTACGTTATCAACACAAAATATTTTTTTAGTAATGCAGTCATGTTGTCAACATATTTAAGGTAGCTTCAGATTCAAATACAGCGCGTGACAAAGTAGCCTATTTACTTAGCCTCCACTGTCATCAGTGTAAAGATAAGTAAACAAGCTAACAGCCTAACATGTCAAACTAAAGAATTCCAGACTCGTTATAAAATAACATTTCCTAACATGTAGGCTACTTTGGACCTAGGGTAGACCGTGTGCAGTTGAAACACCCTAAATAGCCTAGCTTGTGTGCACGTAGCACTCCTTACCTGTGATTTCTGCTCCTTAGATGCGTTTAGCACAGTCTTTGAACGTGATTCGTGTACACATTCGAGGAATAGATTTCCTTCCAATTTTTAAAGGGGATCTATTTTTAGGGATAAAATTTTACTTTATCCTCTCGTATTGCATAATTTCTCGTCCTTTCCTCAATAAACTGAACACTGTATTTGTCGTCTTTAATCCGTGCTTCATGAAGTTAGAGATTTCATAACACAGTGTCATTCAATGTTATCGTGCAATTTAGAGAAATGTGTACATGCTTTTTAGATGATATCATGCCCAAAGCGTCTAAAAAGGTATAAACAACATTCATGTTCAGAGAATGAATTAAGTAACAAATGTAAAGACATTTAGAAAATGCATTGAATGCATCGACTGCATATGTTTTGTAACATGAAGCATATATGGACATCATGGATTGAATTTATGAAAAAAATAGTTGTATTTGTTGGCAGACATATGAAGAAAAGTTCTGTTGGTTTTCTATCATTAACTACAGTAGTGTAGCAGGGGTTTACATATATGTATAGGCTATTTGTAAATTATTATTGGTCATAATTATCTTTGTATACTGTTAAAATAAATATCACATGAAAAAAAGTAAACATTTTTTATCATTAGCTTTTGTGTGGTAGCGTTAAAAGTGTCAGAAATGTACACAGTTTATACTACTTAAAGAACCTTGAACATTTAGGCCTACGTCACATCATTGTTTATCATTTGAATGGTCACATTCACTAATATCACATACAGTGATATGTAATTTTTACTGTTTTGTGTCATGTTTTGTGTTTTGATGTGTTGTGATGTATTTTACTAATTCTGTTTGTGTTCAAGTTCGAGATGGTGTGCTCTTAAAGGCAGAACACATTATTACTATTGACAATAAACAAATCAAGTTGAAAGTGTACAAACCCAGCGATATAGAGGAAGAGGCAGACAGCACTGGACAAAGAGTAAGTTGATTTATTACGAAGTCCAGAATAAGGACCACAGTACAGTCCCCAGACGAGTGGCTTTATAAATCAAACCCTTTGGATTCTAAACAGAATGGTGCATCATAAAAATATTAAATTCAATTTTATGGTTGATGCATTTTAGTGTTTCTTGAGGAAAATGGTTGTCATTTTCAAAGGGATGGTGTAAAAAGCACAAATAACTAAATCTGCTTGTTTAGTTCTCCATGTACTTAATTGTAAATGCTTTACATTTATGTGATTTTAGACGGAGCAGGCATGTGCATATCAGGAACCAGGTAAGTAAATAATTTGGACTTTGGATTCTGACTGCTTATGTGAATGTGACCTTTTACTGATTAGGTTATTGTCCTGATATTACGGATGTATTTGTTAACACATTATTTTCAATAAAAACAATATCAGGTACACTCTCAGAAAAAAGGTACAAAAGCTGTCACTTGTACCTTTTTAGAAAATACAAATATGCACCATTTACAGTACTAATATGTAAACTTGAGGTTCTAATTTATATCTTTAAGATACTTATATGCACACACTCTTTGCTCTTTATTTTGCCTTAAGATCAAAGTGCCTCAAAGACTGATGTAGAGGAGAAGAAGCCTCAAAAGTCAAGTGCTGTGGTCCTGGAGAACCTTCCAGATGATATTAAACAAGATGTTTTGACTCTTTTGGTGGAGAACATCAGCAGTTTACCTGAGAATGACTTTAGCATGGAATTAATACCAGAATTAAGCAAAGCCGTTGTGACCTTTAAAAATCCCAGTGGTAAGTTATCCTATAAAATATGAATTTACTTGTACATTTTATTATTATTTAAAACATTTTACTTGGTCAAGCTTAATCTTGAGTTTTACATGTGGATGTTTTTGGCATGGAGAAAGAGTCTGTATAACTTAAAATTAGATTTTTTTTATAATATGACATCTTTATTATTGTGCTGGTAAACAGTATAGTTCCACAATGTTCTTATTATGACTTGATTAAATGTGCCCACACATTCTGTAAAATATAATTTCTTACAGCTGCAGAAAAGTTCCTTGAGGAGAGCAGGACACATGAAAAGTTTAAGCAGTATAATCTGAGTGCCCATGCACTGGAGAGAAGCACATGTGTGCGAGTGGAGAATCTTCCAGCTGAGGTCAACAACAACAAGATGCTGCTGGAACTGTATTTTGAGAAATGGGGCGGTCCAGTAGAGGAAGTTATCACAGTTCCATCCGAACAAGCTGCCATGATTATCTTTAAGGAGGAAGAAGGTAAATACGTGTCCAATTGCTGGTAGTCTTTACTGTTAAAGATCTAGATTTAGTAAAAGTGGTTACCATGGATTGTCAACATTGATGCACTGATTCATTGTACCTCCATCTTTCCTGCAACTTTACCTGCAACTTCACAGCCAAAGAGAGAGTTTTGAAGCAAGATAATAACATCTGTGATGTTCCAGTCAAGATATATCCCTACTTTAAGTCACTGGATACAGTCTTGTATGGTGGCAACAGGCCACATTTGAAGCGGCCCGAACCCATTACATTCAGTGTACATCCTGCCATCAGGGAGTTCATCCTCAAGAAAGGGCAGATTTCCTCTATTAAAGACCAAATGAGTTCACACTTCTGCCAAATAAACATGGACAAACCTGACATTTTGCTCAGTCCTGATCCAGCATTACTGAATCAGAAAAAAGAAACCATTGATGACTGGAGTAGAAATGCCTTTAATGCCATCAAGAAAATTATCTCAAACTACACAACATCTGAGTGGCTGGTGTCACACCCCCTTTTATTTGATGTGGAAACTAATATTAAAAAAGTAGTGAAAGATCAGGTTTTTATAGACTTGGATGCCTCTAAAGGGGTGCTGACACTGGCAGGAATGACCCATGAGATAATTGGACTGAAACCCATCATAGAAAAGTTTCTGGAGAGAGGAACAAATCAAATGGAGAGAGAGAAGAACAGTGTGACTGAGTACATGGAAATTTCTCCTGCCATATATTCTCTGCTTGAACAAGATGGCATGAAAAGTGCTGTTTCTTCACACCTGCGTATTGACTACAACAAAAAAAGGAGCACACTAATTTGTTCAGGTCTTCGTACAGAAACTCTTGCCTTTAAAAATTGGATCCTTGAGAAGAAAATAAATATGAAAAAGAAGTCCTTACAGATTAACTATTCTATCCTGGAGTTTCTGAGATCAGTGGATTGTGATGAAATGTCCAGAGAGCTCTTCATATCTCATGGAATAAATGCTGTCTACACAATTGAAAATCAAGATGTTGTTGTGATTGGAAGCACAGAAAAAGCATTTGGTGATGCGGAGAAGAGGGTGAAAACAGTTCTTATAACCAAAGGCCTCACTGTAGAAGATAAAGGTGTCCTTCAAAAGACAGAATGGCAGGATCTCAAAAAACAGCTGGAGAATTTGTTCAGTACTCCCAAAAAGATATCTGTGTTGATAAACCTTTCGAAAAAGAGAGACAAAGTAATAGTGACTGGATTCAGAGAGCCAGTGATAGAGGTCAGTAAGAACTTAGGATGTTTCATTGAGAAAAACACTAGAATCGTAGAAAAGGTTCTCTGCAAATCACATGCTGTGGTTAATTTCATAAAAGACAGAAAATCACAAGACTGGCAGCATTTCATTAAGTCTAATGAGGTAAAAGTGAGTTTTGATTCAATAAGACCCTGGATCAAACTGTCTGGAGAGCATGCATTTGTCCAACCAGCTGTGACTTTCTTTAAAGGTTTGGTAGATGATCTCTACACAGACACACTGATCATTAAAAAGGCAGGAGCAAAGAAGTACTTCATGGAGCAGGGTAAAATGATGCTCCCAGTGCTGTTGAAGGAAAAAAGATTTGTGGTGGTTCCTCAGGAAGATGATATGGTGGAAGAGGATGATGATGAAGTTACTGAAGGTAGTTTTGAAAACTGTGGCCAGGTCTTTTGTGAGGTTCAAATGCCAGGTGGAGTAACTGTTACTGTCAGGAAGGCAGACATTTGCAAGATCAATGTTGATGCTGTGGTCAATGCTGCTAATGAAGATCTGAAGCACAGTGGTGGTGTAGCTTTAGCACTTCTCCAAGCTGCTGGACCATGTCTGCAGCAATATTGTGACCAATACACAAAAGTAAATGGACGTCTGAAGCCTGGAGATGCCATCATCACTGATGCTGGTCGTCTCCCCTGTAAATATGTGGTACACACTGTTGGACCTCGCTTTGGGGATTCAGACAGACATACCACTGTGCAATGTTTGAGATATGCTGTAAGGGAAAGTCTGAACCAGGCGTTAAGCAAAAACTGCTCCTCTATTGCAATTCCAGTAATTAGCTCAGGGATATTTGGTTGTCCTCTTGATCTTTGCACTGAATCAATTGCCAGGGAGGTGCGTAGATACATCGAGTATCATAACCACAGAGGCTCTAATATCACATTAACTGAAATTCACTTGGTTGACAATAATGGCAGCACTGTGAATGCCATGACTCAAGCTGTCACAAAGGAGTTTGCTACTTATAACCCTCGTTGGTACACTAACTACGGACAAGGCTATCGAGGTGTTGGCCGTGGTCGTAGTCGTGGCGGTGGTCGTGGCCGTGGTTGTGGTCGTGGCCATGGCCGTGGTTGTGGTTATGGTCGTGGACGTGGCCGTGGCCATACCCATACCCGTGGTCGTGGAAACTATGGCCAAAGAAACCAAGACTTTAAAGGTTCCAAAGACCGCGGTAATGGAGACTTTGAAGCACAAGCACACTGGAAAAGGGATAAGTCTGTATACTCTGGTGGCAGACCAGATATGTCTGAAGGGTTGAGTGTTCTTGAGACCAAAATTGCACAAAATGGACTTAAAATCATTCTGAGCAAAGGCAACATCCAGGATGCACATGTAAGTATATCTAAAAAAAAAAACCCTGATATGTAAAATAATATTTAATTTAAGAGTTTTTCCTGCTTGATTTACATTAAATAAAACATCCAAAAATCCATAAAATGAGAGAGAGACATTAGTATCTTATGCAATGTTTGCTTTTCAATTTTTTTTGAAGAAAATTAGCTTGTGATAAATATGTGAGAACATAAGTTTGTTTGACTTTTTTGTAACTGATTTAACTAATGTGCTTTTTCTGTACCAGCATACATTTATATTGTCTGTGGTAATCAAAGGATAACCAATTCCATCTTCTTTGTTTCTCCTGCAGGCTGATGTCATTGTAAACACTATATCGGAGGACTTGGACCTCAGTAAAGGGGCCGTCTCCAAAGCACTCCTTCAGACAGCTGGCCATGAGCTCCAGTCAGAAATCACCAGAATTGCTCACTTAAGCAATCTGAATAATGGTGAAATGGTCATCACAAATGGTTATAACCTGAAATGTCAAAAAGTCTACCATGTAGTTTGCCCATTTTGGAAAGGCTCAGAGGATAAGGTGAGAACTTGATTATTTAGATGGTACCACTTGATGATTTAGATGGTACTTTCTTTAAATATAACAAATATATTTATTTACATTTAAAAGGTAATCATTCGGATCATAAGAGACTGCCTGCTAAAAGCAGACAAGTGTAGAATGACTTCAGTCGTCTTCCCAGCTATCGGGACTGGGAATCTTGGCTTTCCTAAAGATCTGGTGGCCAAAATCATGCTGACAGAAATCCAGGAATTTAAGCCTATAAACCTTCAAGAGGTTACTGTGATTGTACACCCTTCTGACAGGGAGAGTGTAAAGGTGAGTGTCAAGACTAGTTTCAAGAACCATAAAAACACAAACGGTATGACCAATACTTTTACTAGTCTCACTTTATAAAAGGTGTCCCTAACTACTACTTGCATCAAAAAATAAGTACAATGTAATTATTGTATTCACATATTGCGAAACACTTTTGCTGCAATTGAGATGGGATACTGTAACGAAGGCGCTGAGGCGGCGTTAGAATCCATATGCAGAGGTTTATTGTACAAAGCAGCAAACATACACGTAAAACCAGGCAATGGGTCGTTAACCAGAAAGCAGTCCACTCTTTCGACAGTCCAAGGGTAATCCGTAAATTGTAGTGAGAAAGCCAGGCAATAAGGTCAAACCTTGATATCAGTCCACACAGTTCAACAATCCAGAAAGGGTAATCCAAGAAATCGGTAGTCAGAAAACGAGGCAGAATCATACACGTGCAAACAAATCAGAGTAATCAGAAAACGCTTGGTAAGGCAGGTAAACTGGCAATACTTCGCAATGTGTGAGCACATGGTGAGTCCTTAAATACTGCCAAACAGGAAGTAGCAGTAGAAGCAGCAGAGGGAGCGCGCAGTCAGTATTCGGGTGATGGCTCCCTCTGCTGGCTTGGCATTACAGAACCCCTCCCTCTAGGAGCGACTCCTGGAGCTCGACGAGGACGTCCCCGCGGTCGTGGTGCTGGACGGTCGGGTCTGGCTCGGTGGAATTCCTCTATGAGAGACGGATCCAGAATGTCGTTGGCGGCTACCCATGACCTCTCCTCAGGTCCATAGCCCTCCCAGTCCACCAAATATTGGAGCTGACCCCCTCTACGCCGAGAGTCCAGCAACTCCTTCACCTGATATGCAGGCAAGCCGTCCACTTCCAGGGGTGGCGGCGGTTCTGGGGCCATCTGGCCGGGGTCAGCCTCCGGGTGGACCGGTTTGAGGAGCGATACATGGAAGGAGGGAGAGATACGGTAGTTAGGAGGAAGCTCAAGCTGGTATGTAACTTCATTAATTCGTTTAAGAATTTTAAATGGGCCTACATACCTTGGGCTGAGCTTCCTGCTGGGCAGCCGCAGCTTGATGTCCCGTGTAGAGAGCCAGACCCGCTGTCCAGGTTGGTAGGGAGGGTGTGGCAGGCGGCGTCTGTTGGCCTGAATCTCCTGATTCCTTACAGCCCGCTGGAGACGCACATGGGCACTGTCCCACACCCTCTCGCTACGCTTAATCCAGTCATCGACTGCCGGCACTGAAGACGGTTCACCTGACCACGGGAACATCGGCGGCTGAAACCCCAGGACACACTGAAAGGGGGTGAGGCCTGTAGAGGAATGGGTGAGTGAATTTTGGGCATATTCAGCCCAGGGGAGAAACTCTGACCATCTGTGTTGCTCACGACTGCAATAGGTGCGAAGATATCGACCGATCTCCTGATTTAATCTCTCCACCTGGCCATTACTCTGAGGATGGTAACCTGAGGTGAGACTGACATTAATGTCGAGTTGCTTGCAGAAGGCTTTCCAGACTTGGGATGTGAACTGAGTTCCTCTGTCGCTTACAATGTCCTCAGGTAAGCCATAGACACGGAAGACATGGTGGAAGAGGGCTAAGGCAGTTTCCATGGCTGTGGGGAGACCTTTCAAAGGAATTAAACGGCAGGATTTGGAGAAACGATCGATGATTACCAGTATGGCTGTGAACTCCTGGGAAGGTGGCAGGTCAGTGACGAAATCGATTGATAGATGGGACCAGGGGCGTTGTGGAATAGGTAAGGGCTGGAGTAGACCTGACGGTAGTTCCTTGGGGGTCTTAGATTGAGCACAGATCTGGCAGGATTTGACATAGGTAGCGGTGTCTTTGGTCATGGATGGCCACCAGAATGAGTTCTTTAGGAGATGTAGAGTTCGTGATATACCTGGGTGGCCAGCACTGAGAGAGGTGTGGACCCATTGGAGTACTTGGTGACGCATTTCTTGAGGTACGTAGTGCTTATTAGGTGGACATTGTGGTGGTGGTGGATCTTGATCGTGTCTGCGTTGGATTTCCTCCATGATATCCCATTAAACAGGGGCCAGAATGGCCTGGTTGACCATGACGTTGAGAGAGAATGGCTCCAATTCCACAGTCCGATGCATCCACCTCCACGACAAACGGTAATTCGGGATTGGGGTGCTTCAGAATAGGGGCTGACGTGAAACTTGTCTTGAGTGCGGAAAACGCTCGATCTGCCTCCTCTGTCCAACAGAGTTTCTTGGGTTTGTTCTTTAACCCTTTCACACGTGAGTTTAAAATATTCTAGCTGAGCCCCCAGAGTGAGTTTTTTTAGGCGACCGTTATTTAGAACGTATAGCCTTATTGTTTCCATGGCGACGCGTCGTGTTTGTCACGTGATACAACGCAGCCACAATAGCGCTGTATGGCACATGTATCAGTTTTATATAGTTTTTCCCTTTTTATTAGCAATATTCACAAACGTACTCACTGTATTATGAAATATCTGATATTCCGATTCTGAAATATGTGCAAGTAAATGTATTTGGAGGTTTAAACAGTGTTATAATGAGCGTGTTAGTTGATCTATGCCGAGTGATGGGCGCCGCCATGTTAGTTCGCGCTGAATCCAAGCTGTGGGATTTACAAAACGCAAATTCATCCTCTCCTCCCGAAAAACATTAAAGTAAGTCTGTGGTGATTTGGAGAAGAGCAGAGTAAACTTTATAGTTACCTGCACAATGTGTATATGACATCAATAAAACATGTCGTCAGATAACATTTGTAAGGATCATTATTGCCGCTTCCATAGACATCGGCGTGTATTTTGCAAACTATAAAGGCATCGTTTTACTAGGACTTATCTGTATGTAAATGTCTGGAACCTAAAATAAGCGTTATATGGTTGAAAACACGGAATAGTTGCGATAATATGGACAAGCGCTCAGCGCGTCCGATCTGGCTTAGCGCCAGCCAAAGCGCCAAAGCAGATTTGAATTCAGCGGTTTATCACGTGACGCGCTGAACGTTCGAATCACACCGGTGTGATCGTACGCTCCAGGGACCAGCCAAGAATGATCACACCGGTGTGATCGTACGCGTGAAAGGGTTAACAGTGAGGTAAGAGGAGCAGCTATGGTGCTATAATTACGTATGAATCGTCGGTAGAAATTTGCGAAGCCCAGAAATCTCTGAAGCTCCTTAATGGTTGAGGGTTGAGGCCAACCTGTGACTGCCTGAATCTTCGTGGGATCCATCTTGACCCCCTGGTGACTGACCTCATAGCCCAGGAAGGATGTCTGGTGGACGTGGAATTCACATTTCTCTGCCTTGACATACAATTGGTTCTCCAGTAGACGGGATAAGACTGCATGCACGTGAGTGATGTGTTCTGTCTCTGACTTGGAGTAAATCAGGATATCGTCAATGTAGGCGATTACAAACTTGTTCATGAAGTCCTTCAGAATTTCATTTATGAATGACTGAAATACAGCTGGGGCGTTGGCTAACCCATACGGCATCACCTGATATTCGTAGTGCCCCCTAGTGGTGAGAAATGCAGTCTTCCATTCATCTCCTTCCTTGATCCTGATGAGGTTATATGCACTTCGTAAGTCAAGTTTGGTGTAAATGGTGGCTTCCCGCAGTTGTTCTAGAGCCGGGGGTACAAGAGGCAATGGGTAACGGAACTTTATTGTGACGTTGTTGAGTCCACGGTAATCGATGCACGGCCTCAGACCTCCATCCTTCTTGGCTACGAAGAAGAAGCCTGCTGCTGCGGGGGATGTTGATGCACGGATGAAACCTGATTCTAGTGCTTCCTCAATGTACTCCTCCATAGCCTGGTCCTCCATTCTAGACAACGGGTACACCTTACTCTTAGGTGGCATGGCGTTCGGCAGCAGGTCAATGGCACAGTCCCATGGCCGGTGTGGAGGGAGTAAGGTAGCCTTGGTTTTGCTGAAAACTTCTGATAGATCTTGATACTGCTCAGGAATGGAGATTTTTACCTTCGTGTCTGGACTTTCAATGCTTGTGGTGAGACAGGGTTGTGGTTGAGCAGGAAGACAGTTCCTTAAACAGAAATGTGACCAGTGAGTTAATTCCCCTTGATTCCACGAGATGGCAGGATCATGGATGGAGAGCCAGGGGAATCCGAGGATAATCTCGTACTTGGGTGAATCAACCACATACAGGGTAATGTTCTCCTGATGAAGTAATCCAACCTGCAGTTTCACTGTCTTGGTTTGATGGTGGATGCCGTGGTCGATGAGAGTATCGTTGATGGCTTTGATTCGAATGGGCGGGATGCATGGTTGAGTTGGAATGTTGAATTTTTCTACGATGTCCTTATTGATGATGTTCAACGCAGCCCCAGAGTCAATCATCGCTGTCAGATCGAGAGAGAGGGTATCAGTTCTTATGGTAACCGGCAGTGTCAAAGATTTGTATTGTAATATGGAGAGGTTTTGGATATTTACCTTTGAGGAGGTCTTGGATTTGAGTGGACATCCAGTGCTACGGTGGCCTGGTTCACCGCAGTAAAAGCACAGGTGATTTTGACGGCGTCGAGTACGTTCCTCCTCAGATAATCGTGAAGCGTTTATTTGCATGGGTTCGATCGGTACTTGTTCTGTTACTGAGCTGGAGCTCGGGGAGTTGCGATGATAACTCTTGGTTGAGCGTTGTTTGGGTGTCTGCCTCATGAGATTATCAAGTTTAATGGCGAGGTTAACCAGTTCTGAAAATGATGAATTCTCTCGTCGGCAGGCGAGCTCAGTTTGTAAATCACTGTTCAAACTGTTGTAAAAGACGGCTTTGAGAGAAACATCATTCCATCCGCTCTGAGCTGCTAGAGTACGAAACTCAATGGCGTAATCAGCTGCGGTGCGGTTGCCTTGACGAGCGTGAATGATTTGATTCGAAATATCCCTGCCCCCTGCGGGATATTCGAATACTTCCTGAATTTGTTGCAAGAAATAGTCAACAGATCGCTTAAACTGTGAGTCGGCATCCCATACCGCTGAAGCCCAATCGAGAGCCCTCCCTGTGAGCAGCGTCATGAGAAACGCACATCTTTTCTCTTCAGATTCAAATCGTTCAAGTTGATAATCAAAATACAGTTTCACTTGTCGAATAAACCCTTTGCATTGCTCAGCTGTGCCATCGAATTTGGTAGGGAGAGCAAAGCTTACCGTAGAAGGCATTGGTGGAGGGAGGGCTCGCACGTAGTGTGTCAGATGTTCGTTGACAGACTGCAGCTTCGTAAGCTGTTCTTGATAATTCTTTAGGAGTTCGCTCTGATAAGCAAACGCTGCTTGCAAGTTGGAGACCTCCGCTGGATTCAAGGGAGGCGAAGTATTCTGTAACGAAGGCGCTGAGGCGGCGTTAGAATCCATATGCAGAGGTTTATTGTACAAAGCAGCAAACATACACGTAAAACCAGGCAATGGGTCGTTAACCAGAAAGCAGTCCACTCTTTCGACAGTCCAAGGGTAATCCGTAAATCGTAGTGAGAAAGCCAGGCAATAAGGTCAAACCTTGATATCAGTCCACACAGTTCAACAATCCAGAAAGGGTAATCCAAGAAATCGGTAGTCAGAAAACGAGGCAGAATCATACACGTGCAAACAAATCAGAGTAATCAGAAAACGCTTGGTAAGGCAGGTAAACTGGCAATACTTCGCAATGTGTGAGCACATGGTGAGTCCTTAAATACTGCCAAACAGGAAGTAGCAGTAGAAGCAGCAGAGGGAGCGCGCAGTCAGTATTCGGGTGATGGCTCCCTCTGCTGGCTTGGCATTACAGATACGGGTAAGGTTAGGGACAGGTTTGGTCGTATGGGTAGGTTTAAGGGTGGGTTAAGGTGTAAGGGATGGGTCAACAGCGCATTTATAATTGCAGATGTAATTACATGCAGGTATTGTTTTTTAATTATAAGTACAGTGTATATGATTAATGATTAAATGATTAATTTAATGTAAGGACATAGTAGTTAAGGTAATCTAATATAAAGTGGGATCCTTTTAAACTATCAACTATTAAAATAATCTTTTATTTTAATGTTGTCTTGTATATGTTTATGCTTTAATTATTAGTGCTTTACCAGCGTCTTTAGACATGGGATTCAGGGTCCCATCACAACAGAAGCACATCAACATAACATGCCGCAAAAAAATATTTCTGGCAAATCATCTCACGCTTCTGGTAACACTTTTTAATCTGATGTCCATCACACTTATGTGTTTGAGTGAAGTTTGTTAAAAGATTTGTTCTAATAAATATATCCAATGTCATGGGATATGTTTAGGATAGTAACAAAATAAAATCCTAGAGATTTTCCGTACGTCTTTGTTTTTCTTTAGAACTTGTTGGCAAAGTCTCCTCTCCCTCTCGTGGAGTGCACACCATGCAGCTGGGTCAGGTGACTCTGGAGGTTTCTTCAGGAGACATAACTAAAGAAAAAACTGATGCCATTGTCAACTCCTCAAATAAGACATTTTCTTTGAAAGCAGGTTAATTCAACTTCACACATACTGTCTGACGTCTTTCAATGAATCTCATTTTTCATTAATAATTTATTTCACATTCAAAAAGACTTATTATATAACAGTAAATTTCTCTTTGTAATCCAGGAGTATCCAAGGCCATTTTAGATGCTGCTGGAGTACAAGTGGAACAAGAATGTTCACAGATAGGTTTGTGTTCCTTAAATGTACTGTTCCTTCTTGTTGATGTACTTTACCTTTTTCAATACATACATTTGAATACATACTAATGCTTAGATACTATTGGTAAACATGTTTATCCAATAGTGGGATCATCAAACATGCAGCAAACAGAGATTATGACCTCAGCCGGGCGGCTTCCATGTGGAAACATCATCCATATTATTGGACGTAATAGTCCATCTGAAATTAAGGATGCTGTTTTGTCTGTTCTGAAGTTATGTGAGACACGTCATATTATTTCTGTTGCCTTTCCCGCTCTTGGCACTGGTAAGACACTTTGTGTAATGTATGATTGTATTTATTTATTTATTTACACATGATTGCAAACTTTAAAAGTTTTACTAACATTTATTTGCTGAATAATTCACTACTCTTTGTCCTTTTTTGTCTCTAACCCTTTAGGTCAGGGTGGTGCAAATCCAGCTGATGTTGCAGATGCAATGGTTGATGCAGTTACTTACTTTGTAAGGAAAAAGAAACCAGTGCATGTACGACTTGTGAAGTTTCTTATATTCCAGACAGACATGGTGGGAGACTTTCGCCAAAGCATGATCAGAAGATCTGGTGAGAAAGTAGAAGAGGATAAAGGTCTGTTTACCAAATTTAAAGGTCAGTAAAGATAAACAAGTATGCTAATCCCATCCATTCATCTTTTTTTCTTGTTAAATACAGTAATTCATCCCTCAATGTTTTTGTTGAAATGTTTTTCCTATTAAACATGTACCTGGATAAAAAGGGGAAAGTTCCGAATTTCCCACACATGAAGAATTTGTGATGGTCAGAGAAGATATTGAGCCAGCTGTATTTCAGCTTTGTGGGGAGACACCAGAGGACCTGAGTGAAGCCAAGGACATGATCAACAGTTTGTTACTACAGGAGCATGTGATCATCCCAATCTATGATCCAGCCATTGCTCATTTCACCAGGGAGGATGGAGAAACACTGAACACCATGCAGAGGGAGCTCACAGTCAGTATCCGGCTTGAGAAGAAAGGCCAAGACTCTGTCATCACACTGGAGGGTCTGACAAGAGATGTTCACACCGCAGACAGTCGTATTCGGGAGATGATCAGAAAGGTGGAAAGGAATGAAAACCGAAGAAGTGAGGCTTTTATAATCAGAAATGTGGTTAAGTGGAAATATCAGGAAAATGGACACAGTGTCAAAACCTTTGATATGTTGACCAGTTATGACCTGGAACAGGCCTATCAGAAGAGACAGCGTTCAGTAAGAATCAAGATTAATAATGATGCATATGAGGCTGATTTAATTTACAAAGAGGCCACAAGAGGGAGATCAAGGATTCAGTTAGTGAGAGTAGAACTGGAAGGTGAGATTGTTTTATAATTAAGACAATGACTTGAATTGCATTATGTAAAAAGACGAGATACTCAAGTTTGAGGTTTTTGATTTTTTTTTCACTGTTGCAGCTCAGAGCTGTGTTACATTATACTTGGTAAAATAAACTGAATGTGTATTATTTTCTTTAGATTGAAAGAGTCCAGAACAGTGCATTTTGGAGAAACTACATGATCAAAAAGGTGTTGGAAGATAAACTGGAAGATAAAAACAAGCAAAAACAATAAAAAACATCTGTTCCGTTGAACTGGCCCTGAGAAGACAGATCAGATCAACCATTACAGCTTCAATAGCAGCTTTGCTGACATGAATGGTATCAGTCAGATTTAGTATATACTGTTTGTAGGAGCCATGTATGGTATATATTTTGCTGTGGACCAGAGTTACTCAGCCCAAGGCTGAACCTAATGCCAACACACATAAACACATGTACTTCGCCATGGTATTTGTTTGTGATTGCACTCAAGGAGTGAAAACCCTCGAAGATCTCCAATAGTGCTGATCTCTATAACAGTGTGACTGACAACATAACCAACCCAACCATGTTTGTGATCTCTTTAGTGATGTACAGGCTTACCCAGAACACCTAATCACTTTCCAATAATGATTGAGATCTCATTTTCTTTTAGCTAGTGTTTTGTTGCTCTTTTATATTGATTTGATGAAGCTAAACATAATCTACAAATATGGAGCCTATTAATTTACTGCAGGAATTATAGTAATTACAATGCTCATCCATGACCAAAAAAAAAAAAATAAATAAATACAATTTTAAATAAATAAAAGATAGATAGATAGATAAAAATAAATAAATAAATAAACACTAAAGTAATCCTTAGAGTGGTTTCATCCAATCCTCAGAACTTTTAGACTGTACCATTTACCTAAAGCTGGTTTCCTGGCACTCACTATAAGATGTTTAATCTTATTGTTCCTTTTTAAACTTTATTTACCTAATCAGCAGTTGGTACATCACTTTGGTACAATTCTCAGAACTGAAATTATATTTGATTAACCTCCTTACTTGTGCATGTCATTGAAGCAATTTCACGTTCTTTTGAACATGCTTGGTCCAGTCATAATTATTTTTAATGTGTCCTGAAATGTTGAATTGCACAGTTGAGTCTTGATTTTCACTAATGAAGAGGAATGTAAAATGAAAGGTGCATCTTGTTGCAACAAAAAATTACCACTATATGATTATATGTTTTCTGAGTTTAGATTGAAATTAAATGTTTTTTTTTTTTTTTAAGTATGACTATATTGAACAGTTTATTGTATTGACGTTATGTTCAACTTATTAAAAGTGTCTAAGGATGTGTTGTATGTAATGTGTGATGCATGTTTTTAAAGAAAACAAGTGAAATGAGACACTGTCTGAAGAAAAAGAGTTTTGTTAGTACATTTACAGTACTTAAGAGCTTTGCACTTGAGTGAGACAGAGATTCATCTTTGGTTTTATTTCTATTTTATTGAGGTATCTTCAAACAGTGATTGACTGTTGCACTCAATGATTCACAATCAGATTTATAAATGATTTATAAAATATATTTACAATAAATATATTGAAATCTAAGCTGTAAATTTGATAATCTGGTTTATTTCTGATACTTTTGTTGTGGCTAGTAGAAGTTCTAAATGACATTGCACAACACACATCAGGAAAGCAATATACTGTAGGCAATCCTCCAAAATGCAGATCCCTCATGTTACAACTTACTATTTATCTATTAATTAAAATTTATTTTTTATATTATTAATAATATTATTATTTATTTAACAAATAATGAGTAAAATGTTTCACCTTTCACCCACCTTACGTTGTGTTTTGAACTGAAGTTTAACAGTTTTGAAAAGAGTATGTTAATAATAAGTAAATAAGTATGCCTGAATGAGAGAATTCATGGAATTTAACAGATGTTAAATCACACTGTGATTTTTGATGAAATGGTTGGATGTGACAGACAGCCCTAACTAGAAAAACATAGTCCCTGTGTTGAACACAGGTCACACTCTCAGTTACATTATAAACTGACGCTGACATGAAAGGGAAAATATGCAGGAGGGTGTGATGAACCACATTATAAACACTGACTCGCAAGTAATTTCCTCCTTGACCAAAAGAATCATGATGGATGAATTTCCTTATCCCCTTAGTGTAAAGAGAGAGTGGAGGCCTGAACACGCTAAAAGTGACTGCATTTTGCAATATGACGACAGGAGCAGCTCTGCTACGATTGTGTTTAAATAATCTCACAGTGAGTGCTAAACACAAAACATGAGCAACATATAGAGAAGAGAGAGAGAAGAACAGTGTGAAAGAGTGCATGGAGATTTCTCCTGCCGTGTACTCTCTGCTTGAACAAGATGGCCTGAAAAGTGCTACAGCTAAAAATTGGGTTCTTGAGAAGCAAATAAATATGAAACAGAAACCCTGACAGATTGACCATTCAATCCTGGAGTTTCTCAAATCAGTGGATTGTGATGAAATGTCATAGAGATCTCTTTATATCTCATGGAATAACAGCTGTCTACAAAAAATCGAAATAGAGATGCTGTTGTGATTGGAAGCACAGAAAGAGCACCTACTGAGGCAGAGAAGAGGGTGACTATAGTTCGCGCATCCAAAGACCTCATTGTAGAAGATCAGGGTGTCCTTCAAATGCCAGAGTGACAGGATCTCAAAAAACAATACTTCCAAGAAAATGTCTGTGTCTATAGACCTTTCATAGAGAGACAAAGTAGTAGCGACTGGATTCAGAGAACAAGTGATGGAGGTCAGTGTGAACTTAAGAAGTTTCATTGAGAGAAACAATAGAATTGAAGAAATCATTTGTCTCAAATCACATGCAGCAGTTGAATTTATAAAACAAAGAAAATCACAAGACTGGAAGAGAAGAATTTTTTTTAAATCTGATAAGAAGTTCAGAATCTTCCACAAATAAAGAGGTTTTGATGTTGCATGAGGAAATTAAGCCAGTTGTTTTTCAACTGTGTGGTGAGACACCAAAGGACTTAAGTGAAGCCAAGGAAATGATCAACAGTTTGATATTACGGGAGCATGTGACCATACCAATCTGTGATCCAGCTATTGCTCATTTCAAGCAGGGAAGATGGAGAAAAGCTGAACGCCATGCAGAGGGAGCTCACAGTCAATATCCAGCTTGAGAAGAAAGGCCAAGACTCTGTCATCACACTGGAGGGTCTGACAAGAGACGTTCAAATTGCAGGGAGTCACATTCGGTACATGATTAAAAAGGTAGAAAGGAATGAAGTCCGAAGTGAGTTGACATTAGTAGTGTGGTTCAGTGGGAATATCAGGAAAATGGATGCAGCATCAAAACCTTTGATATGCTGACTAATTATGATCTGGAACAGGCCTATCGGAAGAGACAGCCTTCAGTGAGAATCATGATTAACAATGATGAATATGAGGCTGATTTAACTCACAAAGAGGCCACAAAAAGAGGAATAAGAATTTAACTGAATAGAAAAGACCTGCAAGGTGAGTTTTTTTTTTTTTTTTTTAATATATAAATTTAAATAGCGTAGATCATGTACAAATATTAGTTGTTCATGTTTTTAGTCTTTTTGTCCAAACCTGCAGCTCATAGCCCTTTGCCTTCACACTGGGAGGACATGAAAGGGCAGTCAGCTGTTCTTGTAAAACTCACAGCAGGCTCAAAGGAATATGCAGATGTGGAGAAAGAGTTCAAGAGGACCAAACTAACCAATAACATTATTAACATAGACTAGAATAAAAAGAAATCTCCTATTTATTATTTATTATTTTAAAGATTCTTTTTAATACTATATTGTAAATCTAATGTTTGCCTAAACAAAATATTTATTTTTGCTTTTAAATTGAAAGAGTCCAAAACAACACAATTTGGAGAAGCTACATGATTAAAAAGGAGGAACTGGAAGATAAAAACAAGCACAAAAACAATGAAAAGCTTCTTTATCATGGAACTGGCCCTGATAGGACAGATCAGATCAACAATCGCGGCTTTAATCGCAGCTTTGCTGGCATGAATGGTATCAGTCAAATCAGTATAATCTTTATTTGCACTTGTATCCATTTGTCTTTTAAATGAATTGAACTTTGTCCTTTTTCTGTTTTCAGGAGCCATGTATGGGAATGGTTCATATTTTGCTGTGGACCCACATTACAAGGCTACTCTAAACCTAATGTCAATGGACATAAACGCATGTACCTTGTCAGGGTGCTTGTTGGCGATTTCACCCAAGGAAAACAAGGCCTTCTTGTTCCTACTCCAAAGATCTCCAATCGTGCTGATTTCTATAACAGTATGAATGACAACATGAACAACCCAACAATGTTTGTGATCTTCAATGATGTACAGGCTTACCCAGAATACCTAATCACTTTCCAGTAATGATTAAGAAATCTCAGTTTCTGTTTTGCAGTTTTAAGTTGATTTGGTGAAGCTGAACATTTAATATATGTAAGGTTTAATCTACAGCAAGGTGTGCATGATTTGAATGCACAATGTGGAGGCAAAGAGCCAAAATTATGTGCATTAAAAATCATGTTTGCAATCTGTGTATTATGCCACATATGCTATGGTCACTTGCCAACACTGATAAGTTAAATTGATGTTTGCAACTCAATATTTGACTGGAACGGTGATTAAACTGAGTGGAACTGTATCTGTGCATTCAAAGGTTCCAGCCAATCAGAATAAAGTATTCAGACAGACAGTGGCATTAGTATATAACCTTTATATATATATATATATATATATATATATACAGTTGTTTGCTTCATATATTGAAGTATTATCTAACAAAGAAATCAGTTTTTGCTCAGTATATGATCATGTTTATGGGGATTAAATAAACACATTAAAATTAGGCATAAGTAAGAAATAAGATATAAGTAAGGACTTAACTATATTCACATTGTTTAATTATTATTTACTGATTCCTTTAAACATACAAAAATAATTCTTATTTCCTGTGGCTGGTTTTATATTTTGGTGTAATGTTGCATTTAATGTTTACAATAAAATAAACAATCACCTTCAAATAGGACTTGAAAATAAAATAATTTTATGTCACATGGCTGGTTCCTAACTGCAAATGAGAAAAGAGGTGTGTTCGACTTAAGGCAGCGCTGCGCAGCTCGATCAAATTCTGACTTGAAGCAGTGCATGCCGGTTAGAAATTTTGTGCGACTTGACGCGGCGGCGACGCCTCGTGACTGTCACGTGTGGCATCAAAGTACCGCGATAGCCATTCGAGAGCAGCCGGCTGACTCAGCCGGCGCAGTTTCTTCAGAGCGGCTGAAGGAGCTCTGATGACCACATGGCTGTTTCACGATTGGCCAGATTCACTGCATGACAACGATCACGTGTGTTTTGGGTTTATTCTATTTTGAGATCTCACATTAGAGAGGGTTTCAAGGTAAATTTTAAGATCAGTGTTACAAAATGTAATATATAATGGTTTCTTCTGACTTACTTTTGACTTGTGAAACAAGTATAAAACTTATAAAACTTTGCTAAGATAATTAAGAGATTTATAATATAAACCTGTTTATCAGAAAAAGAGGGGTTTTGAAAACAAAGTAAAATATCATGAAAATCTAAATTAAGGGGTTTGCTTAATTTCTTTGTTATGTCTATTTTAAAGTCAGTCCAAAATGAAATAACATAAGGGCAATAGAAAAATAAATGTTCAATATCTTCTACATATATATTACAAAAAGTACATTTATCACAAACACTATTAATATATCTGCTGACGGCTACATTTACAGGGTAACATCTGTGAACAATTTTGTACAGTACTTCTTTTACTTTATTCGAAATTACATATTTATATGGTAATGTCCAAATGCTAAGCCAAGATAAATTGTGATTTTTAAGCCATTTGGATTTACATGGAGGGTTGGATCCAACATTAAAGGAGCTTCTCATAAAACTGTTATCAAAACGTTTATCAAATAAGGAAAGACCATTTACAAAAAAATGGGGATTTTGTAGGGTTGTATTATTAGTATTTGTATCTGTATCTGAGAAAGTTATTATGCCATTGGGAATAGCCTTAATTACTTTGCTAAATTATTTTTCATTTACAAAAAAGCCATATTTTGTAATAAAATTAGAATAAGTGTACAACTGCCCATTCTTGTCAATAAGCTGGTTTACAATTAATATGTTATGCCGAACCCAATTATCCATGTATAATGACTTGTTATTATGAGTGACATTACCATTGTTCCATATAAAATACCTGCTAGGAGAAAAATTGTGTTTGTATAGAAGTGACAAGCGGTATAAAATTGGAGTTAACCATCACATTAGTATTTTTAGCGATTTTTATGCCCAAAATCTCTAAAAATACTGATGCCCTATATGCCCAAATAGTTGCTCTGAAGAAACTCTCGAATCGCTATCGCGGTACTTTGATGCCACATCTGACAAGTCAGACAAAATTTCTAACCGGCATGCACTGCTTCAGGTCAGAATTTGATCGAGCTGCGCAGCGCTGCGTTACGTCGAACACACCTCTTATCTCGGAGGGTAGTACCTTCATGAACAGATTTGTAGTATGGTTATGCTATTTTTGAAAGTGAACCAAAACCAAGAAACGAAAGTGAAAATAAACCAAGGGGTGTGATCAACTACATTATATACACTGACTCACAAGTAATTTGCACACTGACCAGAAAGAACACGATGGAGGAATACCCTTATCCTATCATTGTAGAGGGAGACTGGTGGGCTGCAAAAAATCTTAAAAATAAACTTCAGATTTATTTTCAGAGTAAGAAAAAATCTCAGGGAGGAGACTGCGTCGTGCAATATAATGACGGGAGCAACTCTGCTACGATTCTATTCAAATCACCTCACAGTAAGTGCTAAACACAAAATACAAAGTGCGACAAGCTCACGAAGTTGTCATACATTAAGAAAGAAAAAGTAAAGTACTGAATACTTAACATTTCTGACTAATTTAAAACAAAAAAGTTCAGACTCGTAAGTAATTAATAAAAGAATATCTGCAACTCATGTCCAAGCATTTCCGAATTTCTAATCTATATTGTTTGGGACCTATAGGGTAGACCGTGTAATTGAAACACTTTAAATAGCTTAATTGTGTGCCCCTTACCAGTGATTTTTGCTCTCTCCAATCCGAAAATTTATAACAATATCTATTTTAAGGTGTAAGAATTTCACTTCTCTTTAATGTATTTTTTTTTTGTTGTTGTTGTTTTTTTGTATTTTTTTTTTTTTTTTTAATATATAATGTCTTTAATGTTATTAATTTCGGTTAAGTTTAGATGCGAGGTTAGGTTTGGTCCTTCGTACAAATTCCTATGAATTTGCCACCTCGTGAGGTCTCGAAGTAAATTTTTCATTTCAGTTGTATTCATTTAAAATGAGACAAATCTGCTATTATTTTAATCTCCAGTATGTTAGTTATCAGTTTAGATAGTTCATGGTTCGCTGGATCTAGCAGAAGATCGGTTTTAAAGTCCAAACGTGCAGACGGGGGAAACGCAGAACCTGATTTTACCAAGTACGACATGTTCCTGGATCAACATCTTTGTTGACCCTGGAACAACATTGTGATTAACCAATCAGATTTGAAAAAAAAAAAAACAGTTTATAGTTTTTATATTAAACTGCTTTTCTATGACATTACCGATGTAATTTATACTATTTACTTATATGTATTTTAATGAGAAACCACAAGAAACAGGTGAATAAAGACTGACAATCGATGTTTAATGTTGAGCAATTATTAGTTCAAGAAATGTAAAGCAATTGACTCGTTCACGTGTTCTATGAGAGCTGCGTGTGGAGTGTTTTTCTAAATGACTGAATGTGTTTCTTCATTTGTGCACATTGAACTATACTGTATATAGCTGTGTTTCGTGATCAGGGCCATCCCAAGCATGGTTCCGATGTGTCAAACTTTATTTTAAAAAGTTAATATATATATTTTTTTATTAGATCAGATAACATTTTAAAGCTGTCGAATGGCCATGTTCAATGTGCCCTAACACGTTACAATGCACCCCACCTACGGGGCATGTTGTCACATTTCATTTCCTTTCTTTTGAGGTAAATGACGAAAAACGTGTACACTGTAATTATGAAACAAAGCGACACATTTGTACTAGACAAATGTAAAATTAATGTGGATAAAAAATATACCCGGAACCCCACGCGGATTTACACAAACTGAGAAATTCAAAAAGTGTTGTGCCCTAAGTTTCTCTATAATATATGTACTTTTATATTCTGTAATACACTTCATAACATACAGATGTACATGTGAGATGAGGTACTGCGTGTGTATAAATATATTGCACACTCATGCGCGCGCGCGCGCGCGCACACACACACACACACACACACACACATGTTGGGTTTACATGTTTTATGGGGACATTCCATAGGCGTAATGGTTTTTATACTGTACAAACCGTATTTTCTATCGCCCTACACCTACCCTACACCTAAACCTAGCCCTCACAGGAGACTGTGCACACTTTTACTTTCTCAAAAAAACTCATTGTGCATGATTTATAAGCCTGTTTCCTCATGGGGACCTCACAAATGTCCCCACAAGGTCAAAATTTACTGGTATTACTATCCTTGTGGGGACATTTGGTCCCCATAACGTGATGAATACCAGGTGCACACACACACACACACAGAGAAATGTATCATATTTCTTACATTTTATAATAATTTATGTGTTTCATGTTTTCATATTTAGCTAGCACAAACATACCTACATGTAGCTAAGTATTTAGTAAAGAGACTGTTAGCGTGAAGAGTGCACAGGCATTACTTTTAAAATACACAACAGCACAGTGCTTACCCCCCCAAAATGCAGACTTACCAGAAACCATTTGAAATTCCAGAATAATAGAATATTGAACACCAACCGATCTCCCACTGTATTAACAGCAAAACACATTAAATGAAAGTTAATTTTAAGATTTATTCGCCTTTAACAGTCAGAAGCAAAGCATGCTGGGAACTAGATGTCTGCTGTAACTCATTCTGTGAATGTGTGTATATATTACATACATTCACATTAATATGGAAACATGTATGTGCATACAACTTTATGAATATTACATTTAATGCTTTTTTCATTTCTAAATATTTTCATATGTATAAATATGTATCCATTCATGGTCAATGCATATATTGCAGTATATTGAAAAAATGTACTTTAATTTAAATTTTAATATTTATAATTTAAATGGATACATTCACTAATATCACATTAAATGATACTGAACATACTGTGTTGTTCTTTGTTTTATAATGTTGGGATGTGTCTGATTGTTTGTGTTTAAGTTAGAGATGCCGTGCTCTCAAAGGCAGAACATATTATTACCATTGACACTCAGCAAATCAAGTTGAAAGTGTACAAACCCAGCGATGCAGAGGAACAGACTGACAGCACTGGACCTAGAGTGAGTAGAATTATACTAAATACAGAATTAGAACCACAGTGTTTTAAATCAAACCCTTTAGATTACATGAAGTAACTACACTGCCCTCCAAAAGTTTGGAAACGCCCTAGAAAAGTGGGGTTTTGGACAATATTGGCATGAATCCTTTTTAATTTGTGATAATTTTGCACTGATAAGGGACAACACAAACTATGAAAACAATTTGTTACATTAATAGTTTATACATAGAAAAAAATGTACATTTTCGATTCATCAAAATATCCACCATTAGCAGCTATTACAGCTCTGCATAATCTGAGCCTAAATTCATTGTATTCTAAACTTAATTGGCAATCAATTGTTTAAGCTATTAAGGTGTGCTGACCCAAAAATCTTGTAAAAACCTGTGCCAAGTTTAAACCAGTAGCCAGGCATCACAGCTGGCAAAGGGGCATGTCTGACTTTGACATGTACATATTGCCATTATTATGTAATCAAAATGAAAATTATTATTGCTGGTCTTCAATATTAATGGATTTATGCTGATATCATCTAAAACCACACTTTGCCAGGGGTGTTTCCAAACTTTTGGAGGGCAGTGTACAGGTGCATCTCAATAAATTAGAATGTCGTGGAAAAGTTCATTTATTTCAGTAATTCAACTTAAATTGTGAAACTTATGTATTAAATAAATTCATTGCACACAGACTGAAGTAGTTTAAGTCTTTGGTTATTTTAATTGTGATGATTTTGACTCACATTTAGCAAAAACCCACCAATTCACTATCTCAACAAATTAGAATTGTTGGCCTTCTGGAAAGTATGTTCATTTACTGTATATGTACTCAATTCTTGGTAGGGGCTCCTTTTGCTTTAATTACTGCCTCAATTCAGCGTGGCATGGAGGTGATCAGTCTGTGGCACTGCTGAGCTGGTATGGAAACCGAGGTTTCTTTGACAGTGGCCTTCAGCTCATCTGCATTTTTTGCTCTCTTGTTTCTCATTTTCCTCTTGACAATACCCCATAGATTCTCTATGGGGTTCAGGTCTGGTAAGTTTAACCAACTTTTAGTGCTTTTGGCAGTGTGGGCAGGTGCCAAATCCTGCTGGAAAATGAAATCAGCATCTTTAAAAAGCTGGTCAGCAGAAGGAAGCATGAAATGCTCTAAAATTTCTTGGTAATCAGGTGTAGTGACTTTGGTTTTCAAAAAACACAGTGGACCAACACCAGCAGATGAGATTGCACCCCAAATCATCACAGACTGTGGAAACTTAACACTGGACTTCAAACAACTTGGGCTATGAGCTTCTCCACCCTTCCTCCAGACTCTAGGACCTTGGTTTCCAAATGAAATACAAAACTTGCACTCATCTGAAAAGAGGACTTTGGACCACTGGGCAACAGTCCATTTCTTCTTCTCCTTAGGCCAGGTAAGACGCCTCTGATATTGTCTGTAGTTCAGGAGTGGCTTAACAAGAGGAATACGACAACTGTAGCCAAATTCCTTGACACGTCTGTGTGTGGTGGCTCTTGATGCCTTGCCACCAGCCTCAGTCCATTCCTTCTGAAGTTCACCCAAATTCTTAAATCGATTTTGCTTGACAAGCCTCTCAAGGCTGCAGTTCTCTCGGTTCGTTGTGCATTTTTTTCTTCCACACTTTGCCCTTCCACATAACGTTTTGTTAACATGCTTGGATACAGCACTCTGTGAAGAGCCAACTACTTTGGCAATGAATGTTTGTGGCTTACCCTCCTTGTGAAGCGTGTCAGTGATTGTCTTCTGGACAACTGTCAGATCAGCAGTCTTCCCCATGATTGTGTAGCCTTGTGAACCAAACTGAGAAACCATTTTGAAGGCTCAGGAAACCTTTGCCGGTGTTTTGAGTTGATTAGCTGATTGGCATGTCACCATATTCTAATTTGTTGAGATAGTGAATTAGTGTGTGCACTGAATTTAATACACGAGTTTCACAATTTGAGCTGAATTACTTTTCCACGACATTCTAATTTATTGAGATGCATATATATATATAGTTCAGATGCAAAACCTAAGTCCATCTGACGTCTTTCTTTAAAAAATGCATTTTTATCAGGTTCTGATGTATAGGTTTCTATGTAAGTACTGGTACTTCTGATTGGGATGAGGCTGGGATTTTAGCGAGTTTGAAGAAAAAGTATTTGATGGACGTATATTATGTGTCGAGAACATTCACTCAGTATCATTATCTCATTTATTGACCATTTTTGACCGATATATATATATATATATATATATATATATATATATATAATTATTTTCTACGGTTGATGCATATGAATTTTAAATAAGTGATACATTTTAGATGAGTTTCTCTAAGAAGATGATTGTAATTTTTTTCTCTATATTGTTCCAAAAAGGCTGTAGAGATTAGAGAGAACAAAAACGAACTTTACTTGTTTAATTCTCCATTAACATAATTGTAAATGCTTTACATTTTTGTGATTTCAGACTGAGCAAGCATGTGGATATCAGGAACCAAGTAAGTAAATCATCTGAACTTTGTTCTCTTACATGCTTTATTGGTTAGTTTATGGTCCCGTTATTGCTGTTGTGCTTGTTAGCACATTCATTTTAAATAGTAAAGATATCAGTTAGGTACAAATTAACAGAAAAGATTATTTCGTTTGTTAACTATAGCTGACACTGCTACCTGGCCTTACAACAATAATTTGCACTGACATTTAATCAATATCTGTCAATTTTATTTTACCTAAGTTCAAAGTGAATCAAGTGCTGTGGTCCAGGGGAACCTTCCAGGTGATGTTAAACAAGATGTTTTGGCTCTTTTGGTGGAGAACATCAGCAATCTTGCTACAAATGATTTTACTATGGAATTTATACCAGAATTAAGAAAAGCAGTTGTGACCTTTAAAAATCCCAGTGGTAAGTTCTCCTAAAAAATAAACACATGACTGATGTGTCACAGGCTATGCACTGATATGTTTGTGTAAATGCAACGCAGTGACAGAATCAGAGTCTGCTGGATTTACAACAGATTTGTGGGAAGCTCTTACTAACATGTGTTGTTATTACATTTGGAAATTAACTACACAAATAGAGATAGGAAATATGACAGGATCACAGTATAATGAAATTATCTCACAGAAATAAAATGAGGTGTCAGGCCTTGAGTTTGACACATATGTTGTACAAGATCAGGGTATCCGTCAAGTGCCAGAGTGACAGGATCTCAAAAAACAATAGTATAATTTGTTCAGTACTTCCAAAGAGAGATCTGTGTTTATAAATCTTCCCTCCAGAGACAAAGTAATAGTGACTGGATTTAGCAAACTGATAATGTAAGTCTTCATATACTTAGATTGTTTCATTGAGAAACACCCTAAAATTGAAGAAACTGCATGTCAAATCACATGTGGCTGACATAACAAATATTTTGCATTGTCAAAAGATAAATGTGTCACTTTTATTTTGCCTAAAGATCAAAGTGACACTCAGACCGATGTTGATGTGAAGAAGCCTCAAGAGTCCAGTGCTGTGGTCCTGGAGAACCTACCAGATGATGTTAAACAAGATGTTTTGACTCTTTTGGTGGAGAACATCAGCAGACTTCCTGAGAATGAATTTAGCATGGAATTAATACCAGAATTAAGAAAAGCAGTTGTGACCTTTAAAAATCTCAATGGTAAGTTGTTCTACTCCTATAAAATATACATATTACACATATTAAAATTCATAGCTTTTTTTCTTAATCAAGATTTTTCGCTCCAAAAATCTTAATTTAGCTTAATCTTCATTGCATAATGCTTGAGCTTTAAACAATTTGACTGTGCTGGGGAAGAGTTAGTGGATCTAACAATTGGATTTTAATACTTTACGGATGTAGTTGTATGTTGTTGTTTTATGATGTGATTAAATGTATCTGGCATGTTCTTTAAAACTAAATTTCTGACAGCTGCAGAAAAGTTCCTTGAGGAGAGCAGGACACATGAAAAGTTCAAACAGTATAATTTGAGTGCCCGTGCACTAGAGAGAAGCACATGTGTGCGGGTGGAGGATCTTCCAGTTGAGGCCAACAACAACAAGATGCTCCTGGAACTGTATTTTGAGAAATGGGGCGGTCCAGTAGAGGAAGTTATCACAATTCCATCAGAACAAGCAGCCATTATTATCTTCAAGGAGGAAGAAGGTAAATGCATGCACAGTTGCTGATAGTATTTACTGTTACAGTTCCTGATTTGCTAACCTTTGTCTAATTTTGTCCACACTAACCTAGCACCTGTAACTTTCATTATTTTGTAGCGAAAGAGAGAGTTTTGAAGCAAGAGAATAACATCTGTGATGTTCCAGTCAAGATATATCCCTACTTCAAATCATTGGATACTGTCTTATATGGTGGCAACAGGCCACATTTGAAGCTGCCTGAACCTGTTACAGTTAGTGTACATCCTGCCATCAGGGAGTTCCTCATCCTCAAGAAAGGGCAGATTTCCTCTATTAAAGACCAGATGAGTTCACACTTCTGCCAAATAAACATGGACAAACCTGACATTTTGCTGAGTCCTGATCCAGCAGTACTGAAACAGAAAGGAGTTACCAGACAACTCATTGACAGCTGGAGTAAAAATGGCATTGATGCCTTCAGGAAAATCATCTCAAATTACACAACATCCGAGTGGCTGGTGTCACACGCCTTGTGGTCTAAAGTGGAGAGTGATGTTAAGGAAGCAGTGAAAAATCAGGGTTTTACAGATTTGGATGCCTCTAAAGGGGTGCTGACACTGGCAGGAATGACCCATGAGATAAGTGGACTGAAACCCATCATAGAGAACATTTTAGAGAGAGCAAAAATTCAAATGGAGAGAGAGAAGAACAGTGTGACAGAGTACATGGAGATTTCTCCTGCCATGTACTCTCTGCTTGAACAGGATGGCCTAAAAAGTGCTACAGCTGTTTCTCCAGATCTGCACATTGATTACAACGAACAAATGAACAGTTTGGTTTTATCAGGGCTTCATAAAGAAATTCTTGCCATTAAAAATTGGGTCCTTGAGAAGAAAATAAATATGAAACAGAAGCCCTTACAGACTGATTGTTCAATCCTGGAGTTTCTGAGATCAGTGGATTGTGATGAAATGTCCAGAGATCTCTTCATATCTCATGGAATAACTGCTGTTTACACAGCTGAAAATGGAGATGTTGTTGTGATTGGAAGCACAGAAAGAGCACTTAATGAGGCAGAGAAGAGAATAAATACAGTTCTTACAAGCAAAGAGCTCACTGTAGAAGATCAGGGTGTCCTTCAAATGCCAGAGTGGCAGGATCTCAAAAAAATATTGGAAGAATTGTTCAATACTTCCAAAAAGACATCTGTGTTAATAAACCTATCTAAACAGAGAGACAAAATAATAGTGACTGGATTCAGAGAACCAGTGATGGAAGTCAGTGGGAACTTAGGATATTTTGCTCAAGAACACACTCGAATTGAAGAGACTGTTCATGTTAAATCACATGCAGTGGTTAACTTCCTGAAAGACAGAAAATCACAATACTGGCAGCATTTTACTAATGAAGTGAAAGTGAGTTTTGACTCAAAGAGACCCTGGATCAAACTGTCTGGAGAGCGTACATTTGTTGAGCCAGCTATGACTTTCTTTAAAAGGTTGGCAGATGGTCTCTACACAGACACACTGATCATTAAAAAGGCAGGAGCAAAGAAATACTTCAAAGATGAGGGTAAAATGATGCTCTCAGTGCTGTTGAAGGAAAAAAGATTTGTGGTTGTTCTTCAGGAAGATGACATGCTGGATGTGAAGGAGGGAGATTTTTTTCAAGGTACAGTTGATGGTTTCAAAAAAAAAAAAATGTAGCAAGATAAAAAAAATAAGGTCACTTATACATTTGTATTTTTTTTATCTATAGGGCCTCTTGGTAGAGTGCCCACTTCTTCACTTGGTACGCATGCTATGCAAGTACGGAGATGGAATCAAAACATGTTCAGAACATTCGGTAAGAAAGTAGAAAAGGATAAAGGTGTCCTTACTAAATTAAAGATCAGTAAAGTAATAATAAAAAGTATGTTAATTACTTATTTTGTGTCTGCTTTTTTTTTGGTTGGTGAAGAAATTGAGCCAGCTGTTTTTCAACTATGTGGAGAGACACAAGAGAACCTGAGTGAAGCCAGGGACATAATCAACTGTTTGATATTACGGGAGCATGTGATCATCCCAGTCCATGATACAGCCATTGCTCATTTTACCAGGAAGGATGAAGAAAAGCTGAACGCCATGCAGAGGGAGCTCACAGTCAGTGTCCAGCTTGAGAAGAAAGGCCAAGACTCTGTCATTATACTGGAGGGTCTGACAAGAGACGTTCACACTGCAGAGAGTCGTATTCAGGACATGATCAGAAAAGTTGAAAGAATGGAAAAACGAAAACATGAGGAATTTTTCAGTTTGGTTCAAAGCCAATATCAGAAGAATACACAGAGTGCAACAAACTTTGATACGTTGACCAATTATGAGCTGAAACAGGACTATCATAAGATAAAGCCTACAGTGAGAATGAAAATGAACAAAGATGAATATGGGGATGATTTATTTCGCAAAGAGATCACAAGACGGAGACTGAGGATTGAACTAAATAAAGTAGATCTGAACGGTGAGATCATTTTAGTAATAAATAAGTTAGTCACTAGCTGGAGAAGGATGTCTGTTTGTCTGTTAAAGACATTGATTAGAAAGCAATCTAAGATAAATTTGGGGTCATATTTTCTTTTTTACAGTTGGAGCTCAAAGCCCTTTACCTTCACACTGGGATGACATGAAAGGACAGCTAGTTGTTCTTGTACAGCTCACAGCAGGTTCAAAGGAATATGCAGATGTGGAAAAAAAGTTTACAGCCACCGGACTTTCCAGTCACAGTATCATTACAGTAAGACAATGCGAAGAGGGAGGAGCAGTGTGTATTTATTAGTTTTAAAACATTCAAGGGTTTTAATTTAGTACAATAGTGTAATATTGTTTTAATAATGTTCATTTGTCTTTAGATTGAAAGAGTCCAGAACAGTGCACTTTGGAAAAACTACATGATCAAAAAGGAGGAACTGGAAGACAAAAACCATCACACAAACAACGAAAAGCTTCTTTTCCATGGCACTGCTGCTGATACGACAGATCAGATCAACCATCACGGCTTCAATCGCAGTTTCGCTGGCATGCATGGTATAAGTCAAATTCAGTATAAACTTTATTTGCACTTGTATTTGTGTTTTAAATCAATAGTCTTTTGCACTTGTTCTGTTTTTAGGAGCCATGTATGGGAATGGTTCGTATTTTGCTGTGGACCCAAGGTACTCAGCCCAAGGCTACTCTAAACCTGATGTCAATGGACATAAACGCATGTACCTTGTCAGAGTGCTTGTTGGTGATTTCACTCAAGGAAAAAGAGGCCTTCCTGTTCCCCCTGCGAAGAGCTCCAATAGTGCCGATCTCTATAACAGTGTGACTGACAACATGAACAACCCAACCATGTTTGTGATCTTCAATGATGTACAGGCTTACCCAGAATACCTAATCACTTTCCAGCAGGGCAGGGCTAGGGCTAATATTTATCCCAGGATAAATCCAGTCCATTCAGCCCATAATTTTTTGTTTTGAATGTTCATTTTTGGGTCAATTATCCTATAACATTTGTAAAAGGTTATCACCTAATTTGTGTAAGATTGATCTTTCATCAGGAACTTATGGAATTACAGTTTTTCTCAATTGCTAAAACACTAAAACCCATTGGCTGAAGAAAGTTCTCAGTTGCCTGACCTCATTTAGCTAATTGTGCAGTCTGTTGTCAATACCTTAAACCATTTCACATGGTAAAACACAATATGCAGATCTTACTTAGACGTTTCAGCAAAACTCTAAACACATTCTCATTCTCAAAACACATTCTACACTCTAATGCACACGTCATCCATACTGGTAAACACAAGTAGCAATGCTCAAATACAATTAGAGAAAACATGTCATTGATTGAACACAACCACTCAAAATTGATGTCACCTGTTTCAAATGATGTGACACAAGCAATATAAGCCAGTTCAGAGAGCAAACAGGTTGTTGAAGGTAGAAAGGGGAAAGTCTGAGCATGGATAGAAGAAACAATGTGAGAGGACGAGTGCGTATGCATGCGATGCGCATATGCATATGCATGCATGCGCATGCATGCATGCTATGCATGCTGCATGCTGGCAGGAGGAGGAGGAGGAGGAGGAGGAGGAGGAGGAGGAGGAGGAGGAGGAGAGGAGGAGGAGGAGGAGAGGAGGCGAGGGAGGGAGAGGAGGGCGGCGAGGAAGAGGAGGAGGGCGAGGAAGAGGAGGAGGGTGGCAAGAAAGAGGAAGAGGAGGAGGGCGAGAAGGAGGAGGAAGGCAAGAAAGAGGAAGAGGAGGAGGAAAAGCAAGACAAAGAGTGGAAATATCTGATGAAATTCGAGCAACAGTCATAGACCATGTTCTTGTCCATGGACTGACAATGAGGGAAGCAGGACTAAGAGTGCAACCCAATTTGAGCCGATTTTCTGTGTCCACCATAGTAAGGACATTCAGAGAAGAGAACAGGTACAGTATACTACTCTATTTTTGTAATTGCAAATTTACTGTACTACACTATATGCAACTGTTTCAATAGACATTTGTAAAGTTCATCACTGTATGTATAGTACTGCATGAATATTTGTTGTAACTGCACATCTGCTTTTTGTAGAATTGCGAGGCTGCCACATGCAGGTGGAAGGACGGCTTTATTCATTCAAGAGCAAGAGGCCGTTATAGTGGGCATGGTCCTTCAAGATAATGTAATACGACTCAGAGAAATCCAGGAACGAGTGATACAAGACAACACACACTTCCAGGGAATCAACAGTGTGAGCATTTCCACAAGTGACCGTGTGCTCCATCGTAACAGGATGCAAATGAAACAAGTATACAAAGTACCCTTTGAGCGCAACTCACCAAGGGTGAAAGAACTGCGAGCTCAGTATGTGCAAGTAAGTGTACATTCAGAAACATTTACTGTAATCCAGATTTTCTACAGTACTAACACATACTATGTGAATGACATTACTCTTCAGTACATACAGTGTATGTGAATCAGAAGTGCATACAGTAGGCTTAATTGTACTCTACAGTACAGCACTGTCTCTGTATGACTTATAAAATTCTAAATGCAGTATATTGTATTTCTACACAGACAATATTTGACTTGGAATCCTTGGACAGACCCCATGACTTCATCTTTGTCGATGAAGCAGGCTTCAATCTAACAAAGAGGAGACGGAGAGGCCGAAACATCATTGGACAGCGGGCCATTGTTGAAGTCCCTGGTCAACGAGGTGGCAATGTCACCATCTGTGCTGCTATTAGCAACCATGGTGTTCTACATCACTATGTTACACTCGGGCCATATAACACCCAGCACCTTCTAAGGTTTATTGCCAATCTAAGAGATATTTTATTTGAGCTGCAGGTTCAAGACCATCAGGGTCAAGAGCTAAATGAGAATCCCATTTCCACCTATGTGATAGTGTGGGACAATGTCAGTTTCCACTGAGCTGCTCCAGTAAGGGAATGGTTTAACATCAATGAGCAGTTTATGAACTTGTACCTCCCTCCATACTCGCCTTTCCTGAATCCGATTGAGGAGTTTTTCTCCTCTTGGAGATGGAAAGTGTATGATAGACAACCCTACACCAGAGTAAATCTTCTGCAAGCCATGGATTTAGCTTGTGGTGAGGAATCATGTCAGGGCTGGATACGGCACACAAGAGGCTTCTTCCCCCCCCTTGCCTCAGGAGGGACAATATTGCTTGTGATGTTGACGAAGTGCTCTGGCCTGACCCAGCCCAAAGACGAAAAGAAGCAAATTGATCACGTTTACTCCTTTGATTTTTGTCCCTTTTAGTATTGTATACTGTAGTACAGTGCATTGTATGCTGTTTACTGTACAATGAACAAATTGTATGGCCCAAAACATTGAGATTAAAAATTTGCTTCTTCCTGAGAACTATATGTTTTGAACAATGTGTTTTCTGTTTTTTGTTTTATTGTTTACTGACTGCTTGATAGTGTATATCATTTTGTTTCACTTTGTTTTTGATTTGAGAGCAGTGCTTGATTTTGAACACAGGTAAAACTGTTTTTAGGCGAAAGTTTCATTTTGCAAGAGGAGTTAGAGGTTTTGTAAATAGTGCTTGAAGATGAGGTTTTTTATTTAATGGTTTCAGAAAATGGAGCAAGGTTTCAGAAATTGTGTTTTAGCAATTGAGAAAAACTGTAACATTTTACATCAATAAAATGACACTTATTATTTGATATAGGTATAATAATAGCAACATGCATATAAATGTGTCAGCCCACTACTTGCCCGGCCCACTGGAAAAGTCCCAGCACTCCTGATGCCTAGTACATGCCATGCCTCCCTTCCAGTAATGATTAAGATAACCCAGTTTCTGTCAGCCTTTTTTTATTCATTTATTTTATTTTATTTTTATTTATTTTTTTGCTGTTGCACATTGATTTAGTGAAGCTGAATGCACTGGTACATAACATTTGTAATATTTACTGGCTGAACTCAGGAAAATAAGAAACAACCCGTTTTCAGGATGAGTGGGGAACAGTGGGAAAACATCTCACAGCAAGAACTGGCAAATTAGGTGCAGTTCATGAGGGTGAGATGCTCCGTAGTACTAAAATCAGCTGCTGGACACACTGCTGCTTTTCATATTCTCTTCATTCTGGGATTCATTATTCCATTTCTGTTTGTCAAATGTCTGTGGAACTTGTTCAGTGTATGTCTCAGGTGTTTCCTTTTTTGTGTTAGTCATATTTTATACATATATTTACATAAATATTTAAAATTGTCAATAAATTTGCTTACAATAAAATCAGTTAAAAGTGAGAGAACATGTATTATTATTATTTAAATTAATGAGCTATTACAGGTTTTTTCAGTTGCTAACATCCTTTTGTCCAATCTCTAGTCACATTTTCAAAACTCTAAACACAATTAGCACAACATCCGTCTGTTGTGACCATACCATTAATGCAATTTGTGTTTTCACACAATATGCAATCAATTATCATGTTTCTAAAATGCTTACATTTTCTTTTCATACAATGCTTACCCAAAACCAAAATCATGGATCTTTTTAGTCTTATTTACAAACGCTTACAGTTTTTTTTTCAACTGCTTACACACATTTTCAAAATTTTGCCTCTTTTTTTCAAAACCTTACACACAAATCTAAGAATTGCACACACAAAATGTAAAATGCCTCAAATCTCTTGCAAAATGACGCACTGCATTCAAAATATCACAAACACGTCTCAAAAGCAAACATTTGTCTTACGTTGGAAACACCTTTGCCATAATATTATATTTTTGTATCTATCATATACACACAGTTATTCAAAACCTAAAGCTCTTCTTTCATGAGCTCCTGTGTATATTTCTGTACAAGATTGAAAGTAATTGGCAGAGAGATGTTGAAAAATATGGTAAACATAAAAAAGAAAGATGGAAACCAAACTGTTATTATTATTATTTTTTACTGTAAGCATTTGTGGTTGTGAATACAGTATTGCACAGTATGAAAGAAAATAAATATTCTACCAGTCAAAAATTTTTAAGCAGGAAGATTTTTAATGTTTTTTAAAGAAGTCTCTTCTGCTCACCAAGCCTGTGTTTATTTGATCCAAAATACAGCAAAAATAGTAAAATTTTGAATTATTTTTACTATTTAAAATAACTTTTTTCTATTTGAATATATTTTAAAATGTAATTTATTCCTGTGATTTCAAAGCTGAATTTTTAGCATCATTACTGCAGTCACATGATCCTTCAGAAAGCATTCTAATATTCTGATTTGCTACTCAGAAAAGAAAAAAAAAACATTTATTATTATTATTATTATTATTATTTTGTTGAAAACAGCTGAGTAGATTTTTTTTTCAGGTTTCTTTGATGAATAGGAAGTTCAGAAGACCAGCATTTATATAGAAATTTTTCTATTCATCAAAGAATCCTGAAAAAAAGGTACTTAACTGTTTTAAATATTGATGATGATGATAATAATAATAATAATAATAAATGTTTCTTGAACAGCAAATCAGCATATAAGAAAGATTTTCTGACACTGAAGACTGGAGTAATGATGCTGTAAATTCAGCTTTTTGTCTGTATCACAATATATTACATATTTACAATATATTCACATAGAAAACAGTTATTTTAAATAGTTTAAATATTTCACAATATGCACTGCATAATTCATAATTTTGAAAACTCTGATTATTCCAAGGTCTATTCTAAAACATGATTGGTTGGTGTTAAGTAAAGCAATGAGTGTTTGCACAAGTGAGGTGTTAGTGTGAGGCACTGACGAATTAGTGTGGCATTTTGATTGGTTGTGTTTGAAAAAGAAAATCAAGATACTTCCTGTTAGATTCTTGTGTGTTACATAAAGAATTGTGTGTTGTGTTTTGCAAAAAGTGTTTTATGAAATTGAAAACTGAGTCAAAGGCCAAGAATTAGTGTATGGTTTTGCAGATTTGGTGTGTGGTTCTGGTGTTTGAGTGTCAGGTTTTAGAAACTGTGTGACAAGTAAAGATTTTGTGTGTAAGCAGTTGAAAAAAACTGTAAACACAGCATGTCAGAAATTAAGACCTAATGTTCCAAACCTTAAATATAGTATTACAGTTTTTCTCATTTGCTAAGACACGCTCAGTGAAACTGGGATTCACTTGATCTTCATCATCACATTCTTAGCACAGGAGAAGTCTTCTCTTTCAAATGCCTTAACACTTTTTCATTTGTTTCACACATTTTTCACACCCTTTGTCAAAACAGTCACCACAGATCTCATTGAAAGATCCCAAACTCCATTGGATTCACTGTGTTGAACAAAAGGAAAACATCTATTAACAGCTGATAGAAAGTACTTGCATAATTATGAATATCCAGTGCACCTGTGTGAAACTTGTTTGCACAACTCTTCAATCAGCAATCAATCCTCATCCCTCTACAAAAGATGCCACCTCTGTATTGCTATTTGCAAGCATGGATCAAAGAGGCCATAGGCACGGAAGGAAAGCAAGAGGCCATGGCAGAGGGTCCCGAGGAAGAGGAGTTCGTATGCGTGGTAGAGGAGCTGCAGCAGCAAGAGGACAAAATCGAGCTCAAGCTCCAAATGAAATTCGGGCAACAATTATTGACCATGTCATCAATCATGGCTTGTCCTTTAGAGAGGCTGGACAAAGGGTCCAGCCCATTCTGAGTCGGAGCACTGTGGCATCTATTGTCAGGCTTTTTTGGAATGAGAACAGGTAATTCACAGTGTTACTGTAATGTATACCACTGTGTATTTCAGCTTTACTGCATTGCCCTGTTATCAGAACAAACTGTGTCTACAGTAATGCAGATGTTTTATCAATCCCATTTATGTGACTGTCATACAGTAATGTCAATTTTGACATGCTTTTTGCTTTTACTTTATAGAATCCACACATTACCACACACTGGTGGCAGAGGAAATATATTTGGTATTGAACAGGAGTCTGCCATTGTAGATATGGTAGTGGCAAACAATGCAATCAGACAGCGTGAAATCCAGGCAGCAGTAATTGCAGATCAGGGAGTATTTAGAAATATAAACAGTGTGAGTTTGGCAACTATAGATTGAGTCCTTAAACAAAACCATGTCAGAATGAAGCAGCTGTACAGAGTTCCATTTCAAAGAAACTCTGACATTGTAAAGGAGGCACGATTCCAGTATGTGCAGGTACAGATTTTTTTTATTGTAATACCTTGTTCACCATAGTTACATGCGACTGGAATAATTTGCTTCATGAATTTGCTCTTTTTCTTAGAGAATAATGGAGTTTGAAGCTGAAGGGGCACATCACAAATTCATTTTTGTGGATGAAGCCGGCTTCAACCTCTGTAAAGTGAGGAGACGCGGGAGGAACGTCATTGGGCAGAGGGCCACTGTCACAGTGCCAGGTCAGAGGGGTGCCAATATCACCATGTGTGCTGCCATCTCCAGTGATGGGGTCCTTTGCCACATACCAACTATTGGCCCATACAATACAGAACGCCTCATCACATTTCTTGATGCATTGAAAGAAATACTGATTCCACCCGAAGAGAGAGGGCTGTTGAGGCCTGGCATGACTCTGTATGTCATAATTTGGGACAATGTGGCTTTCCACCACTCTTGCCTTGTGAATGAATGGTTTGCAGCACAGCCTCGTATTATGATGCAATTCCTCCCTGCATACTCGCCATATGAGCAGATGCCAATAGGCAATAGGTGCAGAGGACTGCCAGGGATGGATACGCCATGCAAGGAGGTATTTCCCTCGGTGCATTGCAAGGGAAAACATTCAATGCGAAGTTGATGAGAACCTGTGGCATAATCGGCAAGAACGAGTGGACTAAATGTGAAAGATTATATATATATATATATATATATATATATTTACTCTTTTTTTTTTTTTCAATATCCATTTGAGTTTGTAAAGTATTATATTGCATATTGATGGCTGTATTTTGTTATCCATCGTGTAATGATTGATTGAAAGAATAAATTAATTTGACCACAAGTTGTGGTGTTTGATGAAAATATTTGCTTATGTTGCATGTTTTTAATGTTTTGTGAGTGTTAGAGCATTTTGCTAACAAAATGAGTCATTTTGGCCATTGAGCTTCAGTTTTATCCTGTGTGTTAACTGTTTTGAAAATGTGATGTCAGAGTGGGCAAATGTGTTTAAGCAATCGAGGAAAAACTGTAAGCTTCTACTTCTGCTACAACAACAGCTCAAAAGTATTGAAAAAATTAACTCTATTTAAAATACTGTAACAACTGATTAGCACCTTTAAGTAACAAGATCACTGAAATATTTAGAAAAGCTGATTCCATTCTCAGTTTGAGGAATAGTCAGGTGTTGAAGCTCTTTCCATTACATCAACAACATAGAGTAAAAAAGACCTCTTTGATTTGGTTTTGTGGATGAAGAACAACACAAAAAATCAGAGAGAGAAAAAAAAAATAATGCCTGGTAGAGGGAGAGGAGTAGTTCAGAAAAACAGAGAGAGAGGAGTAAGAATGTGTTAGACTGCATTTTTATGTTTGTTTGTTTGTTTTTTTTCCTCCACATGTGAAACCTATGAAAGCTTATTTCTGCCATAGAATATAAAGGGTAATTTGACTTTTGTATCTCACAATTCAGATTTTTTTTTTTTTCAGTATCTCAAAATTCTGGTAAAGTCTGAATTGCAAGATGTAAACTCACAATTCCAGCAAAGGTCTGAATTGTGAGGTCAAAAGATTACTGTTTTTATTTTATTTTTCTTATACTGTGACGGAAACAAGTTTGCATAGTAACCAAAGGCCATGTATGTTGGATTTTCTCTTGTACATTCTATAAAGTGACTCATTGACTCATTCAGTAGTATGTTGCCAAGAACAAACATATTCAACACTTAAAAATGTTAAATGGGCTTCAGTTGAAGGTAAACTGAAGACAAAATTACAGAAAAAATATTAATTTGTTATATTGTCTATTATATGCAGGTAGAACTGAAACATGACAAGCAATGCAGTTTTTGTAAAGCCATCAATGCTGGTATTTTGACAGTCACTGTACTATGACTGACTATATGTTTCTGTTGGATAGAAACTAATGGTAATGTTTTGACTGAATGACTCTATTTTGAATCAGGTTTGCTGTGTTTTGAAAGAGTTAGTATATGCAGAAAAGGGTATTCAGCATTTTGAAATGTAGAGTTTGTATTCATTTAACAAAATGTGGTTTTGGCCACAAAATGAGCTATTTGGTTAATTGTGTGGTGTAGGTGTGTTGCTGTGTTAAGAGTTTAGAAAAAGTATTTTAAGTATTAGTAAATGCTTGTTAGCAATTGAAAAAAACTTTAATTTAAAGTAAGAGTAAAGGTTTGTGTCACGTGGCTGGTTGAAGAAAAGTAGCTACGTTATAATAGAATAAATAAAATGCATTATGTGGACGAATGTACATCTAAGCAGCTGGTGAAAAAAATGCGTTGAAACAAAATAATTAATTTAAAAAATCAAATAAAATAAATTATATATATATAATTTATTTTATTTGATTTTTTTAATTAATTTATTTTTTTTCAACGCATTTTTTTTATATACTTCATATATATATATATATATATATAACACCGCACGCCGGAGACACCTACTGGTCAAGACCCTGCAAATACAGCCAGAATACGGTCTAACAATGACATGATGATAACCTTTCGTACAACAAGTGTACGATCGATTTTTTAAATAACGCATTTCGCATTAATACCATGATATAAATATGGGAGGAGACTGGCCAGTAATGCGTTTCTGGTGAGGGTAGCTGTGTTAAAACACTCACAGTTACGCAGAAACGAAAGTAAGAATAAGCAGGAAGGCGTGATCATCTATACACTGACTCCCAATTCATTTCCTTGTTGAGCATAAGGATCACGATGGACGAATATCGTTATCCCATCATTGTAGAGGGAAACTGGGAGTCAGAACACGCTAAAAGTGTGAAAAATAAACTTCACATTTACTTTCAAAGTAAGAAGAAATCTCAGGGAGGAGACTGCATCTTGCATTATAATGACAAGAACAACTCTGCCACGATTCTCTTCAAATCGCCTGAGAGTAAGTGCTGAACGCAAAATCATTTTATGTTAACAAAATAACACGTTTTTATTTTATGTATTTATTAATCTTTTATTTAGTAATGTAATCAAGCTGTGGAGACAATTAAATACAAAACGCGACAAACTCTCACTAACGACGTGTCTACACCGGACGCGTCGTGCCGCGCCGCAACAACCCTGGACGCGTTGCAAATCATTTGAACTTTGTGTCTGTACGTCATAAATTAAACAAGGCATCAGTTTACTGTCGGGAATTTGTCTTGTCCAGTGTAGTCAGCATCACTGATAATAATGGTTAGCCTTTGTGCGTCGTGCCGCTCGCGTCCGGTGTAGACACGGTGTAGCTACTAGCCTACTTATTCTAGCCACCTGTTTGATTTACATGACTTACTGTGTTGTTTTGTGTTGTTTTTGTTTTAAAATATAATGTATCTGACTAAATCTGTTTGTTGGTGTTTAAGTCCGAGATGCCGTGCTCTCAAAGGCAGAACACATTATTCCCACTGACAATCAACAAATCAAGCTGAAAGTGTATAAACCCAGCGATGCAGAGAAACAGGCAGGCAGCACTGGGCCAAAAGTAAGTTGACCTATTACAAAATGCAGAATTAGGACCACACTTTTACAATTAAACCATCAAACCCTTTAGATTGCATTATATGTGCACAGAATGGTCTATCAGGAAAAAAAAAAATGAATTCAGTTTTATGGTTAGGACATAGATACATTTTAGTTTCTCTAAAAAGATGGTTGTTATTTCTCCAAATTTGTTAAAAAATGGCTGAAGAAATCAACTACCTAACCCTACTTCTTTAGTTATGAAATTATAAATACTTTACGCTTGTGTGGTTTTAGATAGTCCGGGGGTGTGGATATCAGGAACCAAGTAAGTAAATAATCTTAACTTTGGTGTCTGGCTGCTTACATGCATGCCATCTTTTAGTTATCGTGGATATAATATTCTATTTCAATAGTAAAGATATCAATTAGGTAGTTACTAATTGGTACAAAACTTGAGATTTAATAAATATGTGTCACTTTTATTTTGCCTAAAGATCAAAGTGCCTCTCAGACTGATGTAGAGGAGAAGAAGCCTCAAGAGTCAAGTGCTGTGGTCCTGGAGAACCTTCCAGATGATGTTAAACAAGATGTTTTGACTCTTTTGGTGGAGAACATCAGCAGACTTCCTGAGAATGACTTCAGCATAGAATTAATACCAGGATTAAGAAAAGCAGTTGTGACCTTTAAAAATACCAATGGTAAGTTCTGTAAAATATACATTTATTTGTATGTTTTATCGTAACTGAAACATGTTGTGCATGTTTAGGTTTTCTGCATTAAAAGTTAATTTAGCTTAATTTTGATTACATTACGCTTTACACTGTGGTCTTTTTTGGAGTGGGGAAAGAGTTTTCTATATCTGAAAATTAGATTTATGATAACATGACAACTGACAGTTGCTTGTTGTTATTGTGATTTTAGTAAATGTGTCTGCCAAATTTTTATTTAATTTTTACAGCTGCAGACAAATTCCTTGAGGACAGCAGAACAAATGAAAAGTTTAAGAAGAAGAATCTGAGTGCCCGTGCACTGGAGAGAAGCACATGTGTGCGGGTGGAGAATCTTCCAGCTGAGGCTAACAATGATGAGATGCTGCTGGAACTGTATTTTGAGAAATGGGGCGGTCCAGTAGAGGAAGTTATCACAATTCCATCTGAACAAGCAGCCATTATTACATTTAAGGAGGAAGAAGGTAAATACGTGTGAAGTTGCTGATAGTATTTGCTGTTATAGTTTTGTAACACTTCTTTGCTTCATTTTCTCAATACTAATGTATTAATTTATTGTACCTGTAACTTTTATTATTTTTCAGCCAAAGTTAGAGTTTTGAAGCTAGAGAATAAAATCTGTGATGTTCCAGTCAAGATATATCCCTACTTTAAATCACTGGATACAATCTTGTATGGTGTTAACAGGCCACATTTGAATCTGCCTGAACCCGTTACAGTCAGTGTACATCCTGCCATCAGGGAGTTCATCCTCAAGAAAGGGCAGATTTCCTCTATTAAAGACCAGATGAGCTCACACTTCTGCCACATAAACATGGACAAACCTGACGTTGTGCTGAGTCCTGATCCAGCATTACTGAAACATAAAGGAGATACCAGAAGACACATTAATGGCTGGAGTAAGAATGCCACTGATGCCTTCAAGAAAATTCTCTCAAACTACAAAACATCTGAGTGGCCAGTGTCACATGTCTCGTGGTCTAATATGGAAAGTGATATTGGGAAAGTAGTGAAAGATCGGGTATTTACAGATTTGGATGCCTCCAAAGGGGTTCTGACATTAGCAGGAATGACCCATGAGATAATTGGATTGAAACCCATCATGGACAAATTTTTAGAGGGAGCAACAAATCAAATGGAGAGAAAGAAGAATAGTGTGACTGAGTATTTGGATATTTCTACTGGCCTGTACTCTCTGCTTAAACAAGATGGCCTGAAAAGTGCTATGGCTGTTTCTCCACATCTGCACATTGACTATGACAAAAAATTGAACAGATTAGTTTTATCAGGGCTTCATTCAGAAATTCTTGCCTTCAAAAATTGGGTCCTTGAGAAGAAAGTAAATATAAAACAGAAGACCTTACAGATTAATCATTCAGTCCTGGAGTTTCTGAGATCAGTGGATTGTGATGAAATGTCCAGAGATCTCTTCATATCTCATGGAATAACTGCTGTTTACACAGCTGAAAATGAAGATGTTGTTGTGATTGGAAGCACAGAAAGCGCACTTAATGAGGCAGAGAAAAGGATAAATACAGTTCTTACAACCAAAGATTTCACTGTAGAAGATCATGGTGTGCTTCAAATGCCAGAGTGGCATGATTTCAAAAAACAACTGGAAAATTCGTTCAGTACTTCCAAAAAGGGATCTGTGTTTATAAACACCTCTAAAGAGAGAGACAAAGTAACAGTTACTGGATTCATTGATCCAGTGATGAAGGTCAGTGAGAAATTTGGATGTTTCATTGAGAAACACACTAAAATTGAAGAAACTGTTAGTGTCAAATCACTTGCAGAATCAGAATTCATAAAAGTCAAAAAATTGCAAAACTGGCAGCATTTTATTAAGCCTAATGAGGTGAAAGTGAGTTTTGATCCAAAGAGACCCTGGATCAAACTATCTGGAAAGCGTACATTTGTCCAGTCAGCTGTGACTCTATTTAAAAAGTTGGCAGATGATCTCTACACAGACACACTGGTCATTAAAAAGGCAGGAGCAAAGAAATACTTCATGGAGCAGGGCAAAATGAAGCTCTCAATGCTGTTGAAGGAAAAAAGATTTGTAGTGGTTCTTCAAGAAGATGACATGCTGGATGAGAAAGAAGATGAATACACTGAAGATATTAACCAAATCTCTTGTGAGGTTCGAATGCCAGGTGGAGTAACTGTCACTGTCAGGAAGGCAGACATCTGCAAGATCAATGTTGATGCTGTGGTCAATGCTGCTAATGAAGATCTGAAGCACATTGGTGGATTAGCTTTAACACTTCTTCAAGCTGCTGGACCATGTCTTCAGCAATACTCTGACCAATACACAAAAGTAAATGGGCCTCTGAAACCGGGAGATGCCATCATCACTGACGCTGGTCGTCTTCATTGTAAATATGTGGTACATGCTGTTGGGCCTCGTTTTGGCGATTCAGACAGACGTACCACTGTGCAACGCCTGAGATGTGCTGTGCGGGAAAGTCTGATTCAGGCATCAAGCAAAAACTGCTCTTCTATTGCAATTCCAGTTATTAGCTCAGGGATATTTGGTTGCCCTCTTGATCTTTGCACTGAATCAATCGCCAAGGAGGTGCGTGAGTACATTGAAGATCATAACCGCAGAGACTCTAATAGCACATTAACTGAAATTCACTTGGTTGACAATAATGGCAGCACTGTGAATGCCATGACTCAAGCTGTCAGAAAGGAGTTTGCTGTTTATAACCCCAAAATGACTTTCCCTCATCAAGCCAAACCTCATGGGTATAGTAACTATGGACAAGGGTATAATGGCCATGGTCGTGGAAACTACAGCCAAATAAACCAACAGTTTGAAGGCCGTGGAGACTTTGAAGCACAACCACACTCAATGTCTGGTGGCAGGTCAGATAAATCTGAAGGGTTGACTGTTCTTGAGAGCAAAACTACACAAGAGGGACTGAAAATCATTCTCAGTAAAGGGAACATCCAGGATGCACATGTAAGTGAATCATAGAAATGGTATAAAATACAGTAAAATAAAATAAACTTAAAGGGATATTTTATCCAAAAATCAGTTTTTCAGTGTTATTTTCTGTCCAATTACTCAAGTCATTCCAAAAACAGAATTGTATTTTTTTGCTGAACTATCCTGATGTATAAGCTATTTAAAGAAAGTCTGAAAAAAAGGCTTATATACCAGTATAAGTATAGTGAAATATGGTAAACAAAGGATGTCCAGTTTTAAAAGAAGTGTCTGATTTGTTTCTCCTGCAGGCCACTGTAATTGTAAACACTATATCGGAAGACTTGGACCTCAGTAAAGGTGGCGTCTCCAATGCACTCCTTCAGACTGCTGGTCATCAGCTCCAGACAGAAATTACCAGAACTGCTCACTCAAAAAAATTTAATTATGGTGAAATGGTCATCACAGATGGTTATAAATTGAAATGTCAAAAAGTCTTCCATGTAATTTGCCCATTTTGGAAAGAAGGCTCAGGACATAAGGTGACAAAAACAACACAATATAAAATTTCAGTTGAAATCCAACAAAGTTGTTAATAACTCTGTTACTGCTGGCTGTTTTTAGGATTAAATGATATTGCAGATGTGCCTGTTATGTAGGCTTCACCTATTTTCTTTAAAGATTACAATAGATATATTTATTTACATTTTAAAAGGTACTCATTCAGATCATTAGAGATTGCCTGAAAAAAGCAGAAAACTGGAGAATGGCTTCAGTCGTCTTCCCAGCTATCGGGACTGGGAATCTTGGCTTTCCTAAAGATGTGGTGGCCAGAATCATGTGGACAGAAGTCCAGGAATTTAAAGCTACACACCTTCGAGAGGTAACTGTGATTGTGCACCCTTCTGACAAGGAGAGTGTTCAGGTGAGTGTGAAAACTAGATTTAAAGATTTTAAAAACACTAGCAGTATGACCAAGATATGTACTTTTATTGTTGAAACTCTAAACTTGCTCATGTTATCCTGTATATTTCTGTGCTTTACCTATTAGTGCTTTACCAGCATCTTTAGACATGGGATTCAGGGTCAAGCACATCAATATGACCTGTCTAAAAATAATACTTCTGGCAAATCACCTCAGAAATCTGGTAACACTTTTTGATGTCCATCACACTTATTTACACTTTGAGTACATTTTGTTTACATTTTTATTCTATTAACAAAAATACCTAAATGTCACAAGATACATTTAGGATAGGGACAAGATAAAATTGTAGAGATTTTCATACATTTTTATGTTTTTCTTTTAGAGCTTGTTGGCAAAGTCTCCTCTCCCTCTCGTGGAGTGCACCTGATGCAGCTGGGTCAGGTGACTCTCAAGGTTTCATCAGGAGACATAACTAAAGAAAAAACTGATGCCATTGTCAACTCCTCAGATCAGACATTTTCACTGAAAGCAGGTTAAACAACTTCACACATACAGTCTGACCTGTTTAAGTGAATCATTTATCATTTCTGTCACATTCAAAGAGAATTATACAATTTCCCTTTGTAATCCAGGAGTATCCAAGGCCATATTAGAAGCTGCTGGAGTACAAGTGGAAAAAGAATGTAAACAGACTGGTTTGTATTCTTTTAAATTACTTTTTCTTTTTGATGATGGACTTAGCTTTTTTAAGACATTCATTTTTTGCATATACTTCAAGACACATACTGTATATGTTTCAATAGTGAGATCATCAAACAATCATAAAACGGAGATTGTGACTTCAGCCGGGCAGCTTCCATGTAGAAACATCATCCATGTTATTGGACGCAGTAGTCCATCTGAAATTCAGGATGTTGTTTTGTCTGTTTTGAAGTTATGTGAGTCACGCCACATTACTTCTGTTGCCTTCCCTGCTCTTGGCACTGGTAAGACACGTTGTGTGATTTTATTTTTTACATAACTGTAATGAGTTTTTTTGTTACTTATTTTGTAATTAACTTGTTAATTACTTAAACAAAGGCATTTGTCATGCGCATTGAAAGCCACTTCAGACAGTGTGGCAGTAACACAATGAGTTCTCTTTTAACAACAACAACAAAACTACAAAAAATTCTGTAAAAATGTTTATTTTTGGTGAGTGACCTCATAAACGCAGTCTTAAATGAGTTAAAAAGTCCTAAATGACTGTAAAGGACTGGGAGAAAATCGGATGTGTGTCAGTGATGTGCATCAAGTTTACGGAGACAACACCTGACCTGCTGCAGTCATTGATGAAAATCAAAGAATATGAAAAATAGAAATTACTTACTGCTCTGCTCTCTAGATTCAGTTTATAGTTTATGCATAGGCTTATAGAATTTATAGTTTATGTGAAGATCATTTAATTTAAGTGAACTTAAAACTTTGTTCTATTTTTCAAATCCTATTAAATGTAAAATGTTGAATGGCTAAAAGTTAAGTGTTGAATAACTATAGTTAATGGCTAAAATTCAAACTTTATGTTGTTTCTACATAACTTTGGAGGGTCAATGTGAAATTATGATAACATCAATATATAAAAATTTACGATTAATCAGGAATAATTCTGAAAAATGTGATTTAAATGTTTTTTTTTTTTTTTAATGACTGACAGCATTAATACTTTATTACTAATATATTGTATGAATTATTCACTACTCTTTTTTTTTTCTATCCCTTTAGGTCAGGGAGGTGCAAATCCAGCTGATATTGCAGGTGCAATGGTTGATGCAGTTGTTGACTTTGTGAAGAAAACGAAACCAGTGCATGTAAAATTTGTGAAGTTTCTTATATTCCAGACGAACATGGTGGAAGACTTTCACCAAAGCATGATTAGAAGATCTGGTGAGAAAGTAGAGAAAAATAAAATTAAAGGTCAGTGTAGAATTAAAAAAAAAAAAAAGTATGATAATCCCATCCATTCTTATTTTTTGTTAAATGCAGCAACTGATTCTTCTGTTTTTCCCATCAAACATGTACCTGGACACTTTTTGGGGGGGGTAAAAATTCAGAATCTCCCACAAATGAAGAGTTTGTGATGGTAGGTGAAGAAATTGAGCCAGTTGTGTTTCAACTGTGTGGTGAGACACCAAAGGACCTGCGTGAAGCCAGGGAAATGATCAACAGCATTATATTACGGGAGCATGTGACCATCCCAATCCTTGATCCAGCCATTGCTCATTTCACCAGGGAGGATGGAGAAACACTGAATGCCATGCAGAGGGAGCTCACAGTCAGTGTCCGGCTTGAGAAGAAAGGCCACAACTCTGTTATCACACTGGAGGGTCTAACAAAAGATGTTCATATTGCAGATAGTCGTATTCAAGACATGATCCGCAAGGTAAAAAAGAACAAAAACCGAAGAAGTGATGCATTTATGATTAGCAGAGCAATCAAGTGGCAATATCAGGAAAGTGGAAGCATCCAAAATGTTGATATTTGGACCAGTTATGACCTGGAACAGGCCTTTCAGAAGCGACAGGCTTCAGTGAGAATCAAGATTAACTAGATGAGTAAAATTTGAGAACAAACTTTAAGTTGGCTTGAAAAAGCATAGCCTGAAAGTTTGAAGCAGATGTAAAAGTATGAAAGCAGCTAGCATGATTTAGGCTGATTACAATGTTGTTAACATGATTAGCATGTTGTTACCATAATTTGCAAATTACTAGAATGTTGTTAGCATGATTAGGAAGTTATTAGCATGTTTCAAGCCTGATTAGCATGTTGTTCAAATGAGCCAACACTTTTGATAGCTTTTACCTTGACACCTTTTATCTTCAACACTTTTTAACATTTTTCTATCATGATTAGCATGTTACTAGCATGTTGCTAACACAATAAGCATGTTACTAGCATGTTGTTACCATGATTCTAACATTATTAGCATGCTGCTAGCATTATTACCAAGTTACTAGCATGTTGTTAGCATGATTAGCCTGTCACTAGCATGTTGTTAACATTTTTCTATCATTATTAGCATGTTACTAGCAAGTTTGTAGCATGATTAGCTTGTTACTAGCATGTTGCTAGCATGATTAGCAAGTTACAAGATGTTGCTTGCATGATTAGATGTTGCTAGCATGTTTCTAACATGATTAGCATGTTGCTAGCACAATTAAGCATGTTACTACCATGTTGCTAAATGATTAGCAAGTTACTAGTATGTTTGTAAAGATGATTCAGACATGCCAAGATGTTGTTAGATAATTAGCATGTTACTAGCACGCTGATAACATGTTTCTATCACTATTGCAAGTTACTAGCATGTTGCTTGCATGATTAGATGTTGCTAGCATGTTTCTAACATGATTAGCATGTTGCTAGCACAATTAGCATGTTACTACCATGTTGCTAGCATGATTAGCAAGTTACTAGTATGTTTGTAGCATGATTCGTATGTTACTAGCATGTTGTTAGCATAATTAGCATGTTACTAGCACGCTGATAACATGTTTCTATCACTATTAGCAAGTTACTAGCATGTTGTTACCATGATTAGCATTTTATTAGCACGTTGCTAGCATGTTTCTATCATGATTAGCAAGTCACTAGTATGTTTGTAGCATGATTACCGTGTTACTAGCATGCTGTTAACATGATTAACATGTTACTAGCATGTTGATAGCATGTTTCTATGATGATTAGCAAGTTGCTAGCATGTTGTTAGCATGATTAGCATGTTACTAGCACATTGCTATCTTAAATGAGTCTAAATTGATTAGAAACAGTACATAGAAGGGAAGCTTGATTGAGCTTCAAGGGATTCTGAGAAGTGTTGAAGAGTGTTGGCTCATGTGTTGGCTCATTTTAACATTCCGTCAATGTAAGTCTATGGGCTTTTGGTGGATTTGATGGTCTGGTTTACAAAAACTGTAAGCCGGATCAGTTAAAAAAGATAGAGCACACCAAGTCAGATTAGTCTGAAGGTCTGGGCCGAGTTTGGTGGTTATAGCTTGAAAGCTCTAGGAGGAGATAGATACCGAAATTTGGCTCTGAAGAAGAATAATAATAATCTTAAATAGTAGATCAGCAAGTTGGCTTGAGAAAGCCAACTTACTGATTTACTATTTAAGATTATTATTATTCTTCTAATAGTGATGAATATGAGGCCGATTTAGTTCGCAAAGTGGCCACAAAAGGGAAAGTGAGGATTGAACTGACCAGAGTAGAACTGAAAGGTGAGATTATTTTATAATTAAGACATTTGATTAGAATGGCATCATGTACAAAGATCACTTACAGTACTCAAGTTTGAGGTTTTTCATCTTATTGTCTGGAGTAGCTCAAAGCTACGTTTAGTTACACTGGCTATAAACTAAATGTTTATTCTTGCCTTTAGATTGAAAGAGAACAGAACAGCACACTTTGGAGAACTTCATGATTGAAAAGGAGGAACTGGAAGATAAAAACAAGCACAAAATAATGAAAAGCATCTGGCCAGATCAACAGTCATTGCTTCAATCACAACTTCGCTGGCATGAATGGTATCAGTAAAATTCAGTATGGAAATATATATGGATATGTATTTTGCTGTGGACCTGAGTTACTCAGCCCAAGGCAATTCTATATCTGATGTCAACAGACATAAACGCATGTACCTCACCAGTGTGCTTCTCGTGATTTAAATCAAGGAGTGAAATCTTGTTCCCTCTCCAATAGTGCTGATCTCTATAACAGTGTGACTGACAACATAACTTACCCAACCAAGAATACTCACCTTAATACTCACCTTGAATAATCACCTGCCAGTAATGATTATGAGATCAGTTTCTGTCAGCTACTGTTTTTTGTTGCTGTTTTATGTTGATTTGGTGTAGGTATAAGTACATAATGTATGTGTAGCCTAATAATTACAGACCGGGATTGCAGTAATTATTACAGTGTAGACTGTAGCAACATGCTCATAAATGACCGAGAGAGAGAGAGAGAGAGAGAGAGAGAGAGAGAGAGAGAGAGAGAGAGAGAGAGACAATGTGCTTTCCATTCCTCTGTTCTATTTCATTTTTCCTAGAAATATAAATTGCTAATTTAGCTTGACCAACAATAAAATTCATTACCTGACATTTATATTTCTGTAGTCTGCTATATTTGACACCAAATATAAAACATTGCTTTGTAAAGAAAAATCCTAATAAAGAAAATAAAAAAGTTAAAAGATCAAAAAGTGGAGAAAGTCTATTACAATCAATAAAACAGTGAAATATTGTTTCTCTCTAAACAAACACAACACTTATCATTTATAGCGGGATTCATTCTAAACACAAAAGCATTTACAGCTATGGCACCATGTAATATTCTCCACTGCAAATCCCCTACCCTTTTAGTCAATGGTGGTTTGTATAATATTCTCCATTCTGGTTTTACTCCCTCTACCACTTCCAATTTATCTCTCTATACTGTATCTACTCTATCTTTCAATGTATGTTTATTAATTGTTTTCACAATGCATCTATATATCACCTTTCCTTTAACAGTACAAAAATCAACATTCTCATTTTCAATGAAACATAACAGTGGACTATTATACCCAGAAATTTCAAGATCAGATACAATTCTGATGTCTGGAAAACAGTCCTTAACATCTGTATAAAAAAGATCCCAGCTACAACTCTCAAGTAAAGTTTTTTCTTTTACATTTAAAATCCCATTGTTTATCCAGAAATATTTTGACAAATCTCATTGATCTTATCCCCATATACGCAGGAACAATTTTCTGCATCGTTTAGTCCAAATCCTGCTTTGTCAACAATATCTCTTAATTGTAACATTTTCTTAGACACAAGTAAGTCTTTTAGCCCTGGAGTGTCATCTCCTGACATATAGGCGACTCCCCAAAATCACCGGCTCATCAAGCAAGTAGTTGACTCTGTCTACTGATGCTTAAAAAGTCTCCAAACTTTAAAAAGGCTTTTATAAAAAGATGGCAGTCCATTAAAATCCAAGGAAGCATAATTCATTAAAAAAAGCGCAGCACAAAGTTCTGTTCACTCCATGTAAAATGCTTTGTGGCCTCCACACTAAACTTTGAGGTCCAAACTATAGTATCTGAATTACGGCGATATCGAGAGGTTGCTCCTCTGCTCACAAGATTAACTAGGCCTTGACCTCCTTCATCTCTTGGCAGGAAAAGAACACTTTGAGGGGTCCAACGCAAATTGTCCCAGAAAAAATTAACCATCTCTCCTTGAAGCTTTGGTAAAAGTCCAACAGGCGGATCTACACAAGCAAGTTCATGCCATATAGAGGATCCCAGCAGATTATTAATTTTACGTGTACGGCCTCTATAAGATAATTGAGGTAGTAACCATTTCCATTTTTGTACACGTCCCTTAATTTTTTTCAAACATACCATCCCAATTTTTTTGAACAGTCATCATCACCTAAAAAAATTCCAAGGTTTTAAACCACTTCTCTTCCATATCAAACCCCCAGGAAAATTGGGAGGTTCTCTGTTCCAATCATTTTTAGTATTATTATAATTTAAAAAATAATGTCTTTTAAACTAAAGGAGTGCACAACATTGGCAGAATCAAATATGTGAACCTAGATCAGACCAAAATTGCTTGGATAAAGGACAATCAAAAAAAAGATGTACTAAAGTCTCCTCTACTTGTTTTCAAAAAGAACATGAGCTGTCAATGTCTGAGTATTTAAAAACATTAGAATTAACAGGATATATTTTATGTAAAATTATGAAATGTGTTTCCTTTGCTTTATTAGAAATACAATATTTGCCAGGTAAGAGCCAAGTTCTTTTCCAGTCTATATTATCAACCAAGGACCTCCAGTAGAACTTTCCTCTTGAAAAAATTGAAAAATTTGGCGCACATGCCTATTATTACATTTCAGATCAACGCCTTCCAATAGCAAAGCAGACTGAGTAACAACTGAACTCCTTGGATTAAATAAAGAGTGACTTTTAACAAGGTGAATTAATCCAGGTGAAATTGCTTTAACCACTTTATTAAGCGCTTTTGGAGGAATCGGGAAACTATGGTATGTCATAAATTGCTCATAAGAGAGAATATTTCCTGAGTCATCAAATAAGCAAAGGATACAATAAATATTATTTTGAAACCACCTGGGGAAAAATAATGATTTATTTCTGATGGTAATATCCCTGTTATTCCATAAAAATGTTCTGTGTGGTGAGAAACCATGAACATAGCAAAGCTTCCAAGCAAGGAGACACTGCTGATGAAATTTGGACAAAGCTATAGGTATCTTAGAAGGAAGATAGTTACATTTCAAAATAAAGGAAAGGCTACCAATTTTATCAGAAATGTGATTGGGGATAAAATACCAAACGGATTTAGGATTAGCGATACATCTTTTAAGCCAATTAATTTTAAAAATATTTATTGTGTCAAAAAAATCTAAAAAATCAACACCCCCATCTGCTCTACTATTGGAAAGCACTTCCTTTTTTTTAATTTATGAGATTTATTTTTCCAAATAAAATTTAAGAAACTATTATTCATTTCTTTGGCCACTTTATTCTCAACAAATAAAGATAGAGATGGATATACAAAATAAGAAAGACCCTCAGCCTTGAACAATAGAACTCTCCCATACAATGATAGGCCCCGTTGTAGCCAGGAATTAAGAATGTTTTTAGACTTAACTATCTTGGGCGAAAAATTGTGCTGTCTTGCCAGAAGATTTTTGGTAATATGTATGCCTGAATATTTAACTGTGGATTTAATTGGAATATTTTCATGATTCGAATCATGAACAGGCATTATCTCACATTTAGAGATATTTAATTTTAGACCAGAAGCACAAGAAAAAATGTACATTAAACCTAGAGCCTTTGATACTTGTGATTTCCTCCTTTAGGAACAATGTTGTGTCATCCGCCAACTGTGAAATCTTAATTTCCCTCCCTAAAACAGAAATTCCTTTTAATTCTTGATTTTGAACAATACTTAGAGGTAATAGGTCTGTAACTAATAAAAATAAAAAAGGAGAAATTGCCTAACACCATACAGTATATCAAATATATTAGAGGTATTAAAGTTACAGAAAACAAAACTATTGATTCCATTATAAAACATGGTGTTAACAAAGGCATCCCCAAATCCGAACAACTTTAGAGATTTTAAAAGAAACTGGTGCTCAATCGTGTCAAAGGCTTTGTAAAAAATCGAGAAAAAGAATAAGACTATTTGAGTGCACAAAATCAGCATGATCAAGTAAATCCAAGACTAATATTATTGGAAATATGACGGCCCTTTAAAAAAACAGATTGAGTTTCAGAAATTATGGAATCAAGATTTGTTTTTAATCTATTGGCATATACCAAAGCCAGGACTTTATAATCAACAGTTAAGAGCGTTATGACTTGATCTGTGACATTTTACGTTGCAATAACAATGTGTGGCCACATGCTTGTAAATGACATAAAACTTAGAAAACAGTAAAGCAATACTAAAGTGTTCATCTAAACTTCAGAACTAAGAGTTGGGTTTACTCACTACAGCTGAATAAAAAAATCAAATTTTTTACATCCTTTAGAGATTTCCAAACCAGGGCATTCAGGTCAAAGTTGGCCCATAATGACCATTTTCTAAGTTGGCGCATGACCAAACATTTTTACTTTTGCATTAAAATGCAGAGAATAATTCGATTTTTTAAAAATGTGAACTTTAATATAAATACTGCATATATCGCATTTACTGTTGGCCCATGGCGTTCAAAAAAGTTTGATTTTTGGCCTTTCATAGTTAAAAATAAATTTGATTTTCTGTCGCTGTTTTATATTTCTGTGTAATTTAGCACTTTCGGACGGTTTCATGCAATTAATTAATTTGGAAAAAAATCTGAGATTCGAAGCACTCGATACACCGCATGCTGATGACATCTACTGGTCAAGACGTTGTAAATGCAACCAGAATACAGCCCAATAATAAGGTTGATAATATTCATATATATATATATATACATATATATACAGGGGTTGGACAGTGAAACTGAAACACCTGGGTTTAGACCACAATTAGTATGCCGTTTGGCCTCCTTTTGCAGCCAATACAGCATTATTTCATCTTGGGAATGACAAATACAAGTCCTGCACAGTAGCCAGAAGGATTTTGAGCCATTCCTTTCGCAGAACAGTGGCCAGGTCACTATGTGATGTTGGTGTATGAAAACATTTCCTGACTCGCTCCTCCAAAACACCCCAAAGTGGCTCAATAATATTCAGATCTGGTGACTGTGCAGGCCATGGGAGATGTTTAACTTTACTTTCATGTTCATCAAATCACTCTTGTCACCAGTCTTGCTGTGTGTATTGGTGCATTATCATCCTAATACACGGCACCACCTTCAGGGTACAATGTTTGAGCTATTGGGTGCACAAAGTGAACCTTCACACTCTGCTCTTATTGGTGGAATGTGCGATCAGTAAAGACTGGCCACCAGGCTGCATAAATATAGCCATGAAACCTCCAACACTATATTGGCCAGTGTTTCAGTTTCATTGTCCAACCCCTGTATATATATATATATATATATCAATATTATTAAGTTGGCTTGAGAAAGCCAACTTACTGAAATCTGACTTAAACTTCCAGTTATTATTATTCTTCTGAGACTAAAATTTCTGACTCTAACTCCTCCTAGAGCTTTAACTCTACAAACTCAGCCCAGATCTTCAGACTGATCCGACTGAGTGTGCTATATTTTTTCTAACTGATCAGACTTACAGTTTTCCTAAAAATGACGATTAAAATTGGGAAAAATCCCATAGACTTACTTTGACGGAATGTTCAAATGAGCCAACACTTTTCAAATTCCAACTGTCAAAACTCCCAGAATCTTTTGAGCCTCAATCAAGCTTCCCTTCTATGTACTGTATTTCTAATCCATTTAAACTCATTCAAACTCATCTATCCATGCCTAGCAGCCAGAATCATGCTAACTTGCGAATGATGCTAGAAACATGCTAGTAACTTACTAATCATGCTAACAACATGCTAGTAACTTGCTAGTCATGCCAGAAACATGCTAGCAACATGCCAGTAACTTGCTAATCATGCTAGCAACATGCTAACGACATGCTAATCATGCTAGAATCATGCCAGTAGCTTGCTAATCATGTTAGCAACATGCTAGGAACTTGCTGATCATGCTAGTAGCATGCTAGTAACTTGCTAATCATGCCAGAACATCTTAACAACTAATCATGTTAGAAACATCTAGCAACTCTAATCATCTAGTAACATGCCAGTAACGATAATCATGCCAGAAACATACTAGTAACTTGCTAATCATGCTAACAACATGCTATTAACTTGCTAGTCATGCTAGTAACATGCTAGTAACTTGCTAATCATGCCAGAAACATCTGTAACATCTAACAACTTCTAATCATGTCAGAAAACATCTAAAACTTCTTAATTATGTTAGAAACTAGCAACTTGCTAATCATGCCAGAGAACATACTAGTAACTTTAATCATGATGCTAGCTGCTAGTAACTTGCTAGTCATGCTAGTAACATGCTAGTAACTTGCTAATCATGCCAGAAACATGCTAGCAACATGCTAACAACTTGCTAATCATGTCAGAAACATGCTAGCAACTTGCTAATCATGCCAGAAACATGCTAGCAACATGGTAGCAACTTGCTAATCATGTTAAAGCATGCTAACAACTCACTAATCATGCTAGTAACATATGTTAAAAAATGCTAACAACATGTTAGTAACTTGCTAATAATGTTAGAATCATACTAACAACGTTATCTATCTATCTATCTATCTATCTATCTATCTGACAGACTGAATTCAAACTTTAAAACTTCAAACTATTTCAGACTGAAAACCATCCAAACTTAAAACTATTTAAAACTTTGTAAACTTTGTAAACTTTTTAAACTTTTCAAACTTTTTAAACTTTTCAAACGTTTTAAAACTTTATGGTCTGGCTTTCTCAAGCCAACTTTAAGTTTGTCTTGACAAACTTTTTTATCTAGTTATTGTTGATGTTATAATTTGTATTATTGTTTGATGTTATCCTTACATTCTGGATGTTTATTGCAAAGTGTCCTTGAGCTCTGGAAAGGCGCTACAGGTATATAAATAAAACTTCATTATTATTATTATTATTATTATTATTATTATAAGTACATAAAGCAAGTGTTTTTGGTTTGCTTTATGTAACACGTAACACATATTTAGGTGTGATACCTTGTATACATAAATGATATAAATTAATAATTTTCATCACTGAATTAAGATGTAGTTATTTGGTTTATAACTCACAAATAGCTAGACCTAATTCTTTTGTTTTGTTTATGTAATCTTTGTGTTTTGCATCCGACTTTAAACGCGTGACCTTGACGAATGAACTTTCGAGGTGCACTTAAGGCAGCATATGACTGTTTAACAGTAAAACTTGAAATTAACTACGAGTTTAGTTAAATGTTAGTACCTCTTCTGTCTTATATGTTTAATAGTTGTTTATTAGTAGTTGAACGTTTATATAGCCAATCACACTACTATAGGCTTGTTCCTGTTTTGGAAACGGTCCGCGCTCTCAGTTTCGTGGTAAACTGATGGAGAAACGAAAGTGAAACAACATAGGAGGGCGTCATTCAACTAGCCTGTATACACTGACTCGCAAGTCATTTCCTAGTTGACCAGAAAGGATAGCGATGGAAGAATATCCTTATCCCATCACTGTAGAGGGAGACTGGAGGCCTGAACACGCTAAAAATGTGAAAAATAAACTTCACATTCACTTTCAGAGTAAGAAGAAATCTCATGGAGGAGACTGCATTGTGCAATATAATGAGGGTAGCAACTTTGCTACGGTTCTGTTCAAATCATCTCACAGTAAGTACTGAACAATATAATTTTATGTTAAAACACGTTTTTTTTTAATGTATTAGTAATGTAATCAAACTTCTGAGACACTTACGATAATTTCAGGTTCAATTACAAAGTGCGACAAACTGACAAAGTTAGTAGCAGGGGCGGATCTACCGGCCATCTGCCACCCCAGAATTATCACAGAATAAAATATAAATGTAAGCAGTGTTTTATATGCTACTTTTCAGCCGCAGCAATAACAGTTTAAGGAAAAATAATGGCAAAAACACGTCTTTCAAAAAACGATGGCTGCACGCGCACTCAGCGCGCCCAGTGTAGTCGACTTCATTAACAAATGACTCTTATGAACCGGTTCGTTTTGAGTAAAAAACAACAAAGCGCGGCCCAGTTCACTAACGAATTGGTTTTACATTTGTTTGTAAATCAGATAATAATTACAGCTTCTCGGCTAACGCGTCCTTTGAGAAATCTAATTCCATCCGGAGATGTCTGAGATTCATTGTTTGTGATCCGATTCTCCGACCCCTCGCTCCACTTTCATCATGGATATAGGCCTTTTGCCGAATCTGACGAAACAGTAACATGAAATCAATAAGAAGGTGCCGATCACTGAAACTGATAGCAGGTAAAAATCTAGTCGTATTGCAGTTTTCTCGATTGTTAACAATATAACTGATTTTAGTTGGCACATTTTCCCGAACCATTCATTCACTTCTCAAAAACAAGGACACATTTCTCAAAAAGTTTAGCAATGAGTTAAACTAGGCCCTATGTTAAACATTAGCAAAACTGATGACACACCAATCAGAATCTCTGCGTCCTAAGTAACAACGGAGAGAGGAGAGAAATGAACGAATCAACAGGGGAATTTATACTTACACAGTACATTTACAGTATACAGTACCAGTACGTCAGATTATGGAAATTTGTATAGTAAACTATATGTACAGTAAACTGTAGCACATGTTGTACAGCTTCAGACGTGTGACTGTCAAATTTTGATTTGTAACCATTTTTTTTTTACAGTATGTGAACTGCATTTTTGCAGAACTGAGAAATGACTGCCTAGATATATAGATAGTCTTGTGTCAGGAGACCAAGAAACTTTTTGCCAAATTTATTATTATTATTATTATTTTTCCTGGATTGTATTGTGGTATTTTGGCATACCAAGTTCATGTACCAATTCTTTGGTATTTTGAACTTTTCTAGAGCTTTTTATCTACTGCAAGTTTACTTTACACTAGTAAAATGAAAATCACCCTAAAAAAAAGTTAGTTGCTATATCTGTAATTTTAATGATGTTGTATACTGTAATACACTTTGAGCCACAAAAATAGTTTTTTGTTCTAGTTGATCTCATGAGTGTTCACTGGCAGAAAAGTCATCTGTGTATATGAATTGTGTGTAAGCATTTAAGAACACCTGTGATAACTACATTGAAAAGTTTGAAAAGTTTGAAATTATGCTAGCTTGTCTTAAAGTCTTGTTTAAAAACATAAATAGTTTGGTCAGATGTTCTAGATCAGGGGTGGCGAACTCCGGTCCTGGAAAGCCGCAGCCCTGCAGAGTTTTGCTTCAACCATAATCAAATGCACCTGAACAAGCTGATCAAGGTCTGAAGGGTTACTAGAAAGCTACAGGCAGGTGAGTTTTAATTAGGGTTGGAGCTGAACTCTGCAGGGCTGCGGCTCTCCAGGACCGGAGTTCGCCACCCCTGTTCTAGATGTTTGCTAAAGTGTTGCCAATAGGTTGCTAGGATATTCTGGGTGTTGCTAAGCTCTTGCTATGCAGTTGCTGGGGTGTTGATGGAGTATATGGTTGATAGTGTGTTGTGGGTGATTACAGACATTCCCACCTCTGTTAATAGCAGAAAATCAAACATTGATTTCAAAACTGATCCTGTTTCAGTACTTTGATATTATTGTATTTATTTCTAATGTTAGGAAATTAAAACGTTTTTGTTGCTCTTAAACTTGCACTTTAATGTGATTTATACCATCTAAGTAGCCGATGTAATTTTAATAGAACTGCATGTCTTCTTTAGTGATACAAGCTCAGACATATTTATAACCTGTTGAAGTTTTTTATGTTGTGTATTGACTTGGTGCCATGATGGATAGTGAAATGTTTATTTTTCATTTTAAACAGATGATTACCTAATGGTAATGCAATATTTGTGAACACAGCTGTGTATGTCAGACTATACATCCCCTAAAACTATGCATGAGAGCTTGCTTTGGTGTTGCCACCCCTCATAGACCCCATGCCACCCCTAAAAAATATTTTCTAGATCTGCCCCTGGTTAGTAGACTAATTAGCCTACTCTAGCCTCCACATTACTTTGAATAAAAGTAAACAGTTGAGTACTTATTAACATATCATACTATTCTGGTCTACTATATTAGCCTCTGCTAATTTTTATTTTTTTTCCCCTGGTGGGGATTAAATTTGTTTTTTTTGGCATTTTATGATTTTCCGATGACAGGGTAGTGGAGATATGACAGGGAGTGAGTGGGAGAGAGAGAGAGGGTGATGGGATCGGGAAAGGTCTACGAGGCAGGATTCGTTCTCGGGACACCCGAGACGCAACCATATGTCGGCACATTGCCCACAAGCCTATCGCCGCTGACGGGATAAAATTTTTAAGTCACACCCTAGTTGTGTTTTGTTGTTGTTGTTGTTTTTAATGTGTGTATTCAAGTTCAAGATAACGTGCTCTCAGAGGCATATCAGTGCCGACGGGATTACATTTTTAAGTCACACCCTAGTTGTGTTTTTTTTTTGTTGTTGTTGTTGTTGTTTTTAAAGTTTTTAAAGTCTGATTGTTTGTATTCAAGTTCAAGATGACGTGCTCTCAAAGGCAGAACACATTATTACCATTGACAATCAGCAAATCAAGTTAAAAGTGTACAAACCCAGCGATGAAGAGGAACAGGCAGACAGCACTGGACAAAGAGTGAGTAGATTTATTACAAAATCTGGAATTAGGAGCATAATATACCACAGTGTTAAAATCAAACCTTGAATGAGTGACTCTATAAATCAAACCCTTTAGATTTCTTTAGAAGTCACTATATATGCATAGAATGGTCTACCATAAAATGCTAATTCAGTTTTATGGTTGAGACACAGATGCATTTTACAGTTTTTCTAAGAAGATGGTTGTAATTTCTATATTGTTGAAAAGGGCTGGAATAGAGAGCAAGTGTAACAAACTCCACTTGTTTAGATGTGTTCTCCATTCACGTAATTATAGAGGCTTTATGTTTATGTTTGTGTGGTTTCAGAAAGAGCAGGCATGTGGATATCAGGAACCAAGTAAGTAAATCATCTGTACTTTGGTCTCTGGCTGCTTACGTGCATGCAAGCTTTTATGGGTTTGGTAATCTTACTGTTATTGCTGATGTACTACACATTCATTTTCAACACTAAAGATACTAGTTAGGTAGTTACTGTTAAGTGATACAAAATGTTATTCTGTGTGTTAATGGTAGGTGACACTGTTAGCTGACTGTACAGCAAATATTTTACATTAGGATTTAATAAATATGTGTCACGTTTATTTTGCCCTGAAGATCAAAGTCCTTCTCAGACTGATGTGGATGTGAAGAAGCCTCAAGAGACATGTGCTGTGGTCCTCGAGAATCTTCCAGATGATGTTAAACAAGATGTTTTGACTCTTTTGGTGGAGAACATCAGCAGACTTCCTGAGAATGAGTTTAGCATGGAATTAATACCAGAATTAAGAAAAGCAGTTGTGAGCTTTAAAAATGCCATTAGTAAGTTTGCCTATAAAATATACTTCGTAATTTAAATATATATATATATATATATATATATATATATATATATATATATATATATTTTTTTTTTTAATAAAATATATACATTTAGCTTAATGTTGATCATGACACTTGAGGTTTACATGTTGCTTTTTTTTTGGACTGGGGAAAGAGTTTGTATATCTGAATTTTTTTTTTAATATGATTTTTGTTTTTTTTTAATATTTTTTTGATATGATACCTTTAATATTTTGCTAGTATACACATTTGTATGTTCTCATTATGACTTGATTAAATGTGATTAAATGTGGCACTTTCAGTAAAATTGAATTTATAACATTTAATTTACCAGCTGCAGAAAAGTTTCTCGAGGACAGCAGGACACATGAAAAAATCAAGCAGTATAGTCTGAGGGCCCGTGCACTGGAGAGAAGCACCTGTGTGCGAGTGGAGAATCTTCCAGCTGAGGCCAACAACAACAAGATGCTGCTGGAACTGTATTTTGAGAAATGGGGTGGTCCAGTAGAGGAAGTTATCACAATTCCATCAGAACAAGCAGCCATTATTACATTTAATGAGGAAGAAGGTAAATACATGTGCAATTGCTGGTAGTCTTTCCTGTTACAGTTCTAGATGTGGTAAAACTTTTTTACCTCGGTTTATCAAATATCAATGCATTGATTCACTTCTGTACTTTCTTTTTTTACAGCCAAAGAGAAAGTTCTGAAGCAAGAAAATAATATCTGTAATGTTCCAGTAAAGATATACCCCTATTTTAAATCACTGGAAACTGTCTTATATGGTAGCAAAAGACCACATCTGAAGCTGCCTGAACCCTTTACAGTCAGTGTACATCCTGCCATCAGGGAGTTTATCCTTAAGAAAGGGCAGATTTCCTCTATTAAAGACCAGATGAGTTCACACTTCTGCCAAGTAAACATGGACAAACCTGAAGTTTTGCTCAGTCCTGATCCAGCATTACTGAAACAGAAAGGAGTTACCAGAAGACACATTGATGGCTGGAGTGAGAATGCCATTGATGCCTTCAAGAAAATTATTTCAGACTACACAACATCTGAGTGGCCGGTTACACATGCTTTGTGGTCTAAAGTGGAGAGTGATGTTAAGGAAGTAGTGAAAGATCAGGTTTTCACAGATATGGATGCCTCTAAAGGAGTGCTGACACTGGCAGGAATGACCCATGAGATAACTGGACTGAAACGAATCATGGAGAAAATTTTAAAGACAGCAACAAATCAAATGGAGAGAGAGAAGAACAGTGTGACAGAGTACATGGAGATTTCTCCTGTCATGTACTCCCTGCTTGAACAAGATGGCCTAAAAAATGCTCCAGCTGTTTCTCCAGACCTGCACATTGACTACAACAAAAAAATGAACAGACTAATTTTTTCAGGTCTTCATACAGAAATTCTTGCCATCAAAAATTGGGTCCTTGAGAAAAAAATCAACATGAAACAGAAACGTTTACAGATTGACCGTTCAGTCCTGGAGTTTCTGAGATCAGTGGATTGTGATGAAATGTCCAGAGATCTCTTCATATCTCGTGGAATAACTGCTGTCTACACAATCGAAAACGGGGATGTTGTTTTGACTGGAAGCACAGAAAAAGCACTTAATGAGGCAGAGAAGAGGGTGAATACGGTCCTTGCATCCAAAAACCTCATTGTAGAAGATCAGGGTGTCCTTCAAATGGCAGAGTGGCAGGATCTTAAAAAACAACTGGAAAATTCATTCAGTACTTCCAAAAAGACATCTGTGTTCATAAACCTATCTAAACAAAGAGACAAAGTAATAGTGACTGGATTCAGTGAACCAGTGATGGAGGTCAGCGAGTATTTAGGAGATTTCATTGAGAAACATAGTAGAATTGAAAAAACTGTTCATGTCAAATTGCATGCAGTGGCTGAATTAATAAAATACAAAAAATCACAAGAATGGCAACATTTTACAAAGTCTGATGAGGTGAAAGTGAGTTTTGATTTGAAGAGACCCTGGATCAAACTGTCTGGAGAGCGTACATTTGTCCAACCAGCTATCACTTTCTTTAAAAAACTGGCAGATGGTCTCTACACGGACACACTGATCATTAAAAAGGCAGGAGCAAAGAAGTACTTCAAGGAGCAGGGTAAAATTATACTCTCAATGCTGTTAAAAGAAAAAGGATTTATGGTGGTTCTTCAGGAAGATGACATGCTGGATATGAAGGAGGATGAAATTACCGAAGATAGTTATGAAGACTTTGGCCAGGTCTCTTGTGAGGTTCAAATGCCAGGTGGAGTAACTATAACTGTCAGGAAGGCAGACATTTGCAAGATCAATGTTGATGCTGTGGTCAATGCTGCTAATGAAGATCTGAAGCACATTGGTGGTGTAGCTTTAGCACTTCTTCAAGCTGCTGGACCATGTCTGCAGCAATATTGTGACCTACATACAAAAGAAAATGGGCCTCTGAAGCCTGGAGATGCCATCATCACTGACGCTGGTAATCTTCCCTGTAAATATGTGGTGCATGCTGTTGGACCTCGTTTCAGCAATTCAGACAGAAATACCACTGTGCAACGCCTGAGACGAGCTGTGAGGGAAAGTCTGAACCAGGCGACAAGCAAAAACTGCTCCTCCATTGCAATTCCAGTTATTAGCTCAGGGGTATTTGGTTGCCCTCTCGGTCTTTGTACTGAATCAATCGCTAAAGAGGTGCGTGAGTTCACTGAAGATCTTAAGCGCAAAAGCTTCAGTAGCACATTAACTGAAATTCACTTGGTTGACAATAATGGCAGCACTGTGAATGCCATGACTCAAGCTGTCAGGAAGGAGTTTGCTGTTTATAACCCCAAAATGACTGTTCCTCATCAAACCAAACGACATGGGCTTAGTGACTATGGAGATAGACATGAAAGCTATAGTGAGCAGGGTCATGGAAATTATGGACAAACAATAAAAGAGTTTGAAGTTCGCAAAGTCCACGATAACAGAGACTTTGAAAGACAAGCACACGGGAGAAAAGAAACTTCAAGCAATGGTGGCAGATCAGATATATCTGAAGGGTTAGGTGTTCTTGAGACTAAAACTACACAGGACGGCCTAAACATCATTCTGTGCAAAGGGAACATCCAGGATGCAAGTGTAAGGCAATTATAGTTTCTTATAAAAAAGCTGACTAAAAGAATATAGCTTATTACTTAATAATTCATTTTTTAAACTTCTTCTTTTTTTTTGGATCGGATTGCAGTAAATATATTTAAACAATTTTTAAATAAGAAAGAAGTTAACTGATAAGCAGCACTGCGCAAGATTAAAGTTTCTCCCCCTTCTGATTTGTTTCTCCTGCAGGCTGATGTCATTGTAAACACTATATCAGAGGACTTGGACCTCAGAAAAGGTGCCGTCTCCAAAGCACTCCTTCAGACAGCTGGTCATCAGCTCCAGTCAGAAATCACCAGAGCTGTTCATTCAGACAGTTTGAATTATGGTGAAATTGTCATCACAGATGGTTATAAACTGAAATGTTCCAAAGTCTTCCATGTAGTTTGCCCACTTTGGCATGGTGGACAAGACTCAGCAGATAAGGTGAGACATAATTTGCCTCAAATGGATAATGCAGATGTACCCCATATGTACTCAGACTACTTATTTAGGCTGTGTTCACCAAAGTGTTTTTAGCAATGAGTGCTTGTAAGCGTTACAGAGGTTTTTTTTCAGTTGAGACACTTTGGTTACTATTATACTGGATATTTTTGAAAACAATGCGGCAGATACATCTTGAATGAAATGTTGCAAGCGTTATTTTTCATATCAAAATTCATGGTAGTAGCAGTGTTAACAACCATGAAAACGACACAAATGTGCAGGGCTCCTCAAGATTTTGGGGGGCCCTCTGCAGGGCACAAATGATTAAGTCAATTCATGACCCCATTTAACCTTATTTATTACTGGCCTAGATAAACAGAAAGAAAGCCATTAAGCACACATATACAGGCTTTGCTCAAAAAAGAAAGAAAACATAAGAGAAGAAATCCAGTACTAAATGTTTGCCAAAGTTTAAAACTTTTTAGTCACAGTTTGTACAACCCGAATTCCGGAAAATGTTGGGATGTTTTTTAAAAATGAATAAAATGAAAACTGAAAGACTTTCAAATGACATAAGCCAATATTTTATTTACAAAAGAACATAACATAAATGTTTAAACTGAGAAATTTGACAATGTTATGCACAAAATGAGCTCATTTCAAATGTGATGCCTGCTACAGGTCTCAAAAAAGTTGGTACGGGGGGAACAAAGGGCTGAAAAAGCAAAAAATTTTGAAAACATTCAGCTGGGAGAACATCTAGCAACTAATTAAGTTAATTGACATCAGGTCTGTAACATGATTAGCTATAAAAGGTATGTCTTAGAGAGGCAGAGTCTCTCAGAAGTAAAGATGGGCAGATCTGTAAAAGAGTACGTAAAAAGATTGCGGAATACTTTAAAAACAATGTTCCTCAACATCAAATTGCAAAGGCTTTGCAAATCTCATTATCTACAGTGCATACATCATTGAAAGAATCAGAGAAACTGGAGAAATCTCTATTCGTAAGGGACAAGGCCGAAGAACTTTGTTGGATGCCCGTAGTCTTCAGGCCCTCAGGCGACACTGCATCACGCATAGGCATGATTCTGTCATTGACATTACTAAATGGGCCCAGGAATACTTCTGTCAGAAACCATTCTCTGTGAACACAATCCGCCATTCCATCTGCAGATGCCAACTAAAGCTCTATCATGCAAAAAGGAAGCACTATGTGAACATAGTCCAGAAGCGCCGTTGTGTCCTGCGGGCCAAGACTCATTTAAAATGGACTGTTTTTAAGTGGAAAAGTGTTCTATGGTCAGACGAGTTCAAATTTGACATTCTTGTTGGAAACCACGGAGGCCGTGTCCTCTGGGCTAAAGAGGAGGGAGACCTTCCAGCGTGTCATTAGCGTTCAGTTCAAAAGCCAGCATCTCTGATGGTATGGGGGTGCATAAGTGCACACGGTATGGGCAGCTTGCATGTTTTGGATGGCACTATGAATGCTGAAAGGTATATAAAGTTTTTAGAGAAACATATGCTCCCATCCATTGACATGTATTTCAGCAGGACAATGCAAACCACATACTGCAGTCCAGGTCCTTCACCTATAGAAAACATTTGTCACATCATTAAACGAAAAATACGTCAAAGAAAACCATGAACTCTTCAGCAGCTGGAAACCTATCAGGCAAGAACAGGACCAAATTCCAACACAAAAACTAAGGAAAATCATAACCTTGATGCCCAGACGTCTTCAAACAGTTTTGAAAAGAAGAGGAGATGCTATACCATAGTAAATATGCCCCTGTCCCAACTATTTTGAGATCTGTAGCAGGCATCAAATTCAAATTAGCTCATTTTGTGCATAAAATTTTATGTCTCAGTTTAAACATTTGCCATGTTATCTATGTTCTATTGTAAATAAAATATTGGCTCATGTGATTTGAAAGTTTAGTTTTCATTTTATTCAAATTTAAAAACAATTCCAACATTTCTGGAATTTGGGTTGTACTTAAATTTATTCTATTCATTTATTTCATACCATATCTAGTAGTAAATCAGAAGAGGTGACTTTAATGCTGCTGCTTAAACTGGTGTGACCATAGCTGCATCCCAATTCGTAGGCTACATCCTTCGAAGTGCATATTTGAAGGCCGATTGCAATTGAAGGCGTTTTTTGCAAAGTAATTTGTAAATGACAGAAATAATTTTATACATTTTTGTTTGCCTCTAAATAACATTTGAAAATTAAAAATATACAAATGTAATGTATTACATTAAATGTAAATTTAATGCATGCATTAAAATCTTAAGTAAAAGTATTATCCTTCATACTGTAATGTACTTAAGTTGTATTCCGCTGAAAAAAAAAACAAAAAAAACCCGGTACTTCTCATTTCTATGTGAATACTTAAGGAATGCGTTACACTCCACCACTTTGTTATTTTGCAAATTAAACGAACAAAGTTCATTGCTGGAATATTAACAAATGCCAAATACAACTGCGTGCAATATCGAAGGCTGCTTCCAAAGAACTCGAACCGGTCCAGCCTACGGAGGACTGTTCTTGTTGGCTAGCAACTGTGACAGCTGCCATTGATGAGCGGCATTGACGTTTGTAAGTGAACTTATATTCAAAGTTGTTTGAAAACCTGTCTGTCCACCATGGTCCATAATAATTAATAATACAATAAACAACATAAAATCACATTTTAGTAAGATATAAGTCAACAATTAACCACTTTATGCTTTGTATTTTTCATGTCATTACAATATTCAAGTAAGTCTAAACCCTATACTTTTAATTCAGTAATTAAGAGTCAAAAACTAACAGTTCAGGCTCCAGTTATTTACATGATCATGAACAAATATCATCTATTGCGGCTCTCTTCTCGCACCGTTGCTAAGCAACAGGAGTGGCAATCGGGAACACCTGGTGGCACAATTAGAAAATCATGCGAAGGCTAGACTGGGAGCGTTCTTTGTAGGCCAAGTCCTCCTCCAAGGATCTGTCCTCCAAAGGCTGCAGTCTTTGAATTGGGACACAGCTCATTTTTTTTTTACATTTTTTCCTTTTTGTAATTACTTATACAAAAGTTCCAAAACAGTAGCTTCAAAAAATTATCTACAGTCCAGCATCTGCCTTCTTGCCTGTGGTGGTTCTGGGTAGTAGTATATATATATATATATATATATATGAAGAGTTCATGTGCAAAAGTACGTCTGACGTTTTTCTTTAAAATTAGCATTTAGTTCTGTCTACTATGTATAGGTTTCTGCGTAAGTACTGGTACTTCTGAATGGGTTTAGGCTGGGATTTAGCATATTTGTACAAGTGAAAGTACTTGATAAACATACAGTAGTCAACATTTGAAGTGGATCAAACCCTTTCATCAAAGTTGTCCTTAAGCCAAAACAATACCCGTTCTTGTCTTAGGATAACCTTGATTAACTTTTTTGATCCACTTCAAATGTTGACTACTGTATACTATGTGTGGAGAGCATTCACTCAGTATCATTATCTCAGTGATTTTGGTGGACACACAACCTTACTTAGATGGTACTTTTTTTTATAAGATCATAACAGAAGTGTTTATTTCATGTTAAAGGTACTTATTCAGATCATTAGAGATTGCCTGAGAACAGCAGAAACACAGGGAGTGGCTTCAATCTCCTTCCCAGCTATCGGAACTGGGAATCTTGGCTTTCCTAAAGATCTGGTGGCCAAAATCATGCTGACAGAAGTCCAGAGATTTAACTCTACAAACCTTCGAAAAGTAACTGTGATTGTGCACCCTTCTGACAGGGAAAGTGTAGAGGTGAGTGTCAAAAATATTTACACTTTTTATAATAATCCCTATATATAAACTGCTGTGCAAAAGTCTTACGCCACTAATATTTTCACCAACAAAAATGGTTTTAAGTCATTGTTAATTCTATCTTTTGGTGTAGTGTGTCAGTAGGAAATATCATTTTACATTTCCAAACTGTAATTTTGCCATTAATGGTGATAATCCAGTGGGATTTTTGTTTGCACAAGGAGTCTGACAACAGTCAGTGCTCCACACAGAGATCTAATCTCACCATCATACAGTCTGTCTGGAATGGCATGAAGAATCAGGAAAAAAAAAAAGACAGACTAAATCCAGAAGAACTGTAACAATGTTTCTGAGATGGTTCAAGAACGTCTCGGTTATGTGTGGTAACCCTCGTTCCCTGATGGAGGGAACAGAGACGTTGTGTCAAGTGAAGACTAATCCATTCACAGATTATAGAATCCGGTGAATGTGTAAGGTGTAGCCCAACTTGCAGCTCTACAAAATGTCTGTTAGAGAGGCCCCATTTACCAAGGCTGCTGAGGCAGCGGCATCCCTGGTTGAGTGGCTGTGATTTCCAGTGGGCAGGGTAGACCTCTGGCCTGGTAGGCCGTTTGAATCACGTCCACAATCCAGTGGGAAATCCTATTTTGGAGACAGCGTTCCCCTTCTGCTGTCCACCAAAACAGACAAAAAGCTGTTCAGAACATCTGACCTCTGGGTAAGTTCAGTATCATATGTAGGGTACGGACTGGGCATAACAAGACAGGTTGGGGTCCCCTTGCTGGGAAGAGATAGCTTGCAAGTATCCAGGACGGGTCCTCAGGACAATGTGAGAGTCTGCCGGCCTGAATTCCAGGCACGAAATGTCGACAGAGAGGGCCTGAAGATTTCCCGCTCTTTTAACAGAGGTGAGCACAGTCAGGAAAGCTGTCTTCATGGAGAGGGCACTGAACCATCTGACTGAAGGGGCTCAACAGATCTTACTGTAGGCTTGAAGGACCACAGACAGATCTTCAAGAGGGGATGAGGTGTACCCTGGGAGGGTTCAGCCTCTGGGCACCTTAGAGAAATCTGATAACCAAATCGTGCTTACCCACTGATTTGCCTTCCACCAAGTCATGGTTGGCTGATATCGCTGCCACATGGATCTTGAGTGTTGAATCAGAAAGGTGCCTATTCAGGCCTCCCTTTGGAGGAAGGATAGCACAGATTCGATGCCACATCTCCGTGGGTCCTTCCCTTGGGAAGAACACCAGTTCACAAAACGGTGCCATTTCAGGATGTACAGCCGCCTAGTGGACTGGGGGGCAAAGTTTCTGGAGTCCTCTTGGTCACGCCCAGGGACCAGAGACGGAGGTTCTAGAGATCTGGGCGGGTGCCAGATTGTGCCCTTCCCCTGAGGGAGGAGGTCCCCTCCTCAAAGGGAATGCGCCAGGGAGGAGTTGATGACAGGAGCATGACCTCTGAGAACTAGATCCTGTTGGGCCAGTATGGGGTTACTAGCAGAAGCTATTCCACATCCTCTCTGTCTTTGCACAGGTTCTGTGCAATGAGGCTTGCTGGGAGAGAAGCATACTTGCGTGGACCCCTGGGCCAACTGTACACCAGTGCATCTGTACCGAGGGAAGCCTCGGTCAGGCCGTAGAATAACTGGCAGTGAGTGGATTCCGGTGAGGCAACCGATCTACCTGTGGCTGGCTGAATTGACTTCAAGCGAAAACTTGGCGTGAGAGAATCGGCCACACGATTGAGTTTGCCCGGGATGTGAGTAGCACACAGAGACTTTGGTCTGAGCTGTCTCCAGAGTAGGATATGGTGGGCCAGTTGCGACATGCGAAAGGAGCGGACACCACCCTGGTGATGTGCACTACAGGTTGATGTGCACTACAGTCCCTGTGTTGTCTGTTTGGACCAACACGTGCTTGCCCTGAACCAAAGTTCAGAACCTCTTCAAGGCCAAAAGCACTGTCAGCAACTCCAGGCAGTTGATATGCCATGTCCACCTCGGGACTTAGGTATGAAGTCAGTGATGCTCATGTGCATGAGGCCTGGCGGGGAGAGCGGGGGCCGAAGATGCCATATATCCAAGGAGCCTCAAGAGTCTTCAAGGGAGCCACTGTTGTAAATTGAGTGTTCTCACACACTCCAGCACTGACTGTGCATGATCCTGAAGGGGTGTGCAGTCATAGCGACCGAGTCCATTTCAAAACCGGGAAAAGAGATACTCCTCACTGATGAGAGATGATCTTTTCCCAGTTGACCTGAAGTCTCAGTCAGGCTAGGTGGTTGAGAACCACGTCCCTGTAAGAACAAACGAACTCCTGCGAGTGTGCTAGAATCAGCCAGTCGACAAGATAATTGAGAATGTGTATACCCACTTCCGTAAGAGGGGCAATGGCAGCCTCCACGATCTTCGTGAAGCCACGAGGTGACATGGACAGCCTGAAGAGAAGGACCTTGTACCAAATGTCTTGTTGATGTTTTGAAGGGGCCCGATTCAAAACTCTTACGTCTCAGATCAGTCTATCCACCACCCTTTTTGGGTACCATGAAGTGAGGGCTGACACTAAAACCTCTCTTCATCTCGGCTGAGGGGATAGGCTCTATCGCACCCTTTCCCAGGAGGGTTGCGACTTCCGCTTGAAAGACCACAGGTAGGACCACAGACCACAGGCAGGTAGGTTTCTTGAAGCATTCTAGAGATGATGCCAAAGTTCTTCTGGATTTAGTCTGTTTCAGTTTTCTGTTTCTTTTTTTCTGTCATTCCAGACAGACTGGATGATGAATAAATCAGATCTCTGTGTGGAGCACTGGCTGTTGTCAGACTCCTTGTGCAAACAAAAATATTATTACAATTAATGGCAAAATGAATGTTTGGAAATGTAAACTGATATTTGCTACTGACACACTACAGCAAAGATGGCACACACACACACACACACACACACACACACCACAGCTGCTCATGTTAATGCTGTCTTGTGTATTTCTGTGTTTTATCTACTAGTGCTTTACCGGGATCTTTAGACATGGAATTAAGGGTCCCATCACAAAAGAAGCCCATCAAAATTACATGCCTAAAAGGCATATTTCTCCTCAGACCTCAGGTAACATTTTTCTATCTGATGTCCATCAGATATATTTTTGAATACATTTATAATGTATTAAGATTCGTTATGATAAAATGATAACTAATTCATTTTCCAACAAAATAAAACCAAATGTTGAGGCCTCTAGTGGTCAATAGTAAAAGTTATGTATGGCAAATTATGATGGAAATTTGATGTTCGCATGATATGCACTTCATTATGGTGTTATTTTCAATTTGTAACCCCAAATTATTTAATTAATAAATATAGTAAATGTCAATTGGGTAATCACTTTAGCTTTGAGATTTTTTCATAGATTGCTGTGTTTTATTATTTTCTTATCTTTAGAGGTCTTTGGGAAAGTCTCCTCTCCCTCTCATGGGGTGCACATTATGCAGTTGGGTCAACTGACTCTGGAGGTTTCATCAGGAGACATAACTAAAGAAAAAACTGATGCCATTGTCAACTCCTCAAATCAGACATTTTCTCTGAAAGCAGGTTCATCCAACTTACGAACACTGTTACTTAATTTGGTTTAATTTAGGATAAATGTCAGTGTAATTGTAAATTTCTTTGGTAATCCAGGAGTATCCAAGGCCATTTTAGATGCTGCTGGGGCACAAGTGGAACAAGAATGTTTACAGATTGGTTTGTGCTTTTTCAAATGTGCTATTTCATATTTTTGATTTATACTCCAGAAGGGATCTATTGTACATTAGATGCTATGGTAAAATGTTTTTATCCAATAGTGGGATCATCCTTAATGCCGCAAACAGAGATTGTGACCTCAGCCGGACAGCTTCCATGTGGAAACATCATCCATATTATTGGACGCAATCAGCCATCTGAAATTAAGGATGTTGTTTTGTCTGTTCTGAAGTTATGTGAGTCAAGCAAGATTACTTCTGTTGCCTTTCCAGCTCTTGGCACTGGTAAGATGCTTTGTTGTAGCCTTACTTTTCTGCATAAAGTAGTTTCAGTGTATTGCTGATTATTTACTTTTTTTTGTAATTATGGGTATTTTCTAACCCTTTAGGTCAGGGTGGTGCAAATCCAGCTGATGTTGCAGATGCAATGGTTGATGCAGTTGTTGACTTTGTGAAGAAAAAGAAACCAGTGCATGTACAGCTTGTGAAGTTTCTTATATTCCAGATGAACATGGTAGCAGACTTTCACCAAATTATGATCAGAAGATCTGGTGAGAAAGTAGAGGATAATAAAGGTCTGCTTAGCAAAATTAAAGGTTGGTGACAAATAATAAAAAGTATGCTTTTTCTACTGTTTATGTGAATAAGTTTAATAAACAAAAGTTTGATTATAAATAATCAATGCCTCTTTTATCAAACATGTAGGCTTATTTTTTGGGGGAAGTTCAGAATCTCCCACAAATGAAGAGTTTGTAATTGTGGTTAAGAACATTGAGCCAGCTGTGTTTCAGCTGTGTGGGGAAACGCCGGAGGACCTGAGTGAAGCCAAGGATATGATCAACCGTTTGATATTACAGGAGCATGTGACCATCCCAATCCGTGATTCAGCCATTGATTATTTCACCAAGGAAGATGCAGAAACGCTGAACACGATGCAGAGGGAGCTCACAGTCAGTGTCCAGCTTGAGAAAAAAGGCCAAGACTCTGTCATCACACTGGAGGGTCTGACAAAAGATGTACAAATTGCAGACAGCCGTATTCGAGACATGATCAGAAAAGTGGAAAGGAATGAAAACCGAAGGCGTGAGGCATTTTTCATTAGCAGTGTGGTTCAGTGGCAATATCAGGGAAATGGACCCAGCATCAAAAACTTTGATATGTTGACCAATTATGACCTGGAACAGGCCTTTCAGAAGGGACAGCCTTTAGTGAGAATCATGATTAACAATGATGAATATGCGGCTAATTTAGTTCAACAAGTGGCCACAAGGGGGAGACTGAGGATTGAACTGAAAAGAGTAGATCTGGAAGGTGAGATTGTTTTAATAATAAAACACAGAAGTTATTAGCTGGAGAAAGATCTCCAGGTCTGTTTGTCTGTAGTAGACTGATTAGAAAGCAATCAAAGAATTGTTTGGGGTCATCTTTTGTCCACAGGTGCAACGCAAAGCCCTTTGCCTCCACATTGGAAGGACATGAAAGGACAGTCTGTTGTTCTTGTAAAACTCACAGCAGGCTCGAAGGAATATGCAGAAGTAGAGAAGGAGTTCACAAGCACTGGACTATCCAGTAACAGCATCATTACAGTAAGACAATAATAAAAGGGAGAAGTAATGTGCTTTTAACAGTTTTAAAAAAGTTCTGGTGTTTTCATTTATACAATAGTGTAATACTAATTTTTTTTTAAGTTGAAAGTTTTTTCTTATCTTTAGATTGAACGAGTTCAGAACAGTGCACTTTGGAGAAGCTATGTGATTAAAAAAGAGGAACTGGAAGATAAAAACAAGCACAAAAAAAATGAAAAGATTCTCTTCCATGGAACTGGCCATGACAAGACAGATCAGATCAACCATCATGGCTTCAATCGCAGCTATGCTGGGATACATGGTATGAATTCAGTATGAATTCTGTATTTACACTTGTATTTATTTCTTTTTTAAATCAACTGTCTTTTGCTCTTGTTCTGTTTTTAGGAGCCATGTATGGGAATGGTTCATATTTTGCTGTGGACCCACGTTACTCAGCCCGAAACTACTCTAAACCTGATGCCAAAGGATATAAACGCTTGTACGTTGCCAGGGTGCTTGTTGGTGATTTCACTCAAGGAAGTGCAGGTCTTCTTGTTCCCCCTGCAAAGAGCTCCAGAAGCGCTGATCTCTATAACAGTGTGACTGACAACATGAACCTCCCAACCATGTTTGTGATCTTCAACGATGTACAAGCTTACCCAGAATACCTAATCACTTTCCAGTAATGATTATGAGACTTATTTTTCTGTCTGCCAGTGTTTTTGTTGCTATTTCAATGAGATTGAACACACTGGTACATACCCTATAAAATATTGATGGTTTCTTCGATGGTTTCTCCTCCATGTTTTCTGAAACCCACTTTTGTGGTTTAATCTCATGAGTCTCTTCTAACTTTAGGGTTCATTAGCAATGGTTTGTTTTTATCATGTTATTTTAACATATTGAATAAAGGCCTAATAAAGAAATGGATAATTAAATAATGTAACATTAGATGTAAAAAAAAAAAAAAAATGATGAAAAATTCCTTTAGCAAATACAACATTTGAAACCTACACTCCTTAAATAATTTCAAATAAAACCTTTTCTGTCATTTCTGTGTGTAAATTAGGTGTGAACAAAACGTTAATGTTATACAACATATTGTAATGAATAGAACATCTTGAGTTCTGATCCTGGCAGAAAACTATTTCTAATAAAACAAGTAAAGTTGTATTGTATCATCAGCAGTGTTGGGCAAGTTACTCTGAAAATGTAATTAAATTACTGATTACTAATTACTCCTTTGAAAAGTAATCAAATTACTGTTCTGATTACTTTATTTCCAAAGTAATTAGTTACATTACTAGTTACATTACTTTTTTTCTGTACATCCACGAAATTTATGTGAAATAGTAAGTTTGTGTGTTGCCTAACATCCCAGAATAAACGCTCCCGATAAAATATTTGTTATTAAAGCATCAACGTTCACAAACCACTGCTATTTTTAACTAAAAGCACTAGGCTGCTGCTGCGTGTGTGGTTGCAGAATGCACTGGATTTCGAGCGGTGAGTGGATTCTCTGATTGTCTGTTGCATTCCAGAAATCAACATTGTTCAACTCTGCAAACACATGTTATGAATAGAAACTCTGCCTATGCTTACACCTCTTAATTGTTTTTGTTTTATATTATGTTAAGATAATTCTATTTTATTCTATCGCATCCCGCACACACGAGTCTCTGCCCGAAATACAAATAATGATTGTATTTCCTGCTACAGAACGCGTACTTTCCTCTCCCCATGCTGACTTTGTTTTTATTGGAAGTATCCACCTCACAGGTGCTTACCAGTCAAAGTAGGTCTCAGGTAGAGGATGTCACTTGTGCTAGCCAACACCCTTTTTACAATCTAGATGATAAAACGCATTCTGTTGGCAAAGATGTAACGCAACGGTAATGCATGCTTGTAACTATACTCTAATTACTAATTTGTAAATTATAACACGCTAAATTACTCCTTTACTAAAAAAAATAATCAAATCACAGTAATGCATTACTGCCCAACACTGATCATCAGAGAAGGGGCTTACGCCAGATGAGGCAGAGGGATCCGCACAGTAGCTCCCCTCAGTGGCGGCTACTCAGTCGGAGGCTGATGCCGAACTGGCGGTCATGCTCCTCCGGGCAGCCGAGAGCATCGGGCTGGATGTGCGCAAGGCGCCGTCCCCTGAGCCCTCGCGGCTTGATGATTGGTTTCTGGGGTCCCGACACGACTCACAGCTGCTCACCAGGACTCACCAGGACGTGGAAAGCACCTTTCAGCGCCCGTACATGTCCGGGCTCTTCCCTCACTACCCTCGATGACGGGGCAGCCAGGGGGTACGCTGACATCCCCTAAGTGGAGTGTGCAGTTGCAGTGAATTTATGCCCGCAAAATCCCACCACCTGAAGGAATCGTCCGCACCTCCCATCCATAGGCTTCGTCGGCTCTCGCTGCGAAGGCTTATAGTGCTGCGGGCCAGGCTGCCTCTGCGCTGCATGCCATGGCCATCCTGCAGGTCCACCAGGCTCAGGCGTTGAAACAGCTGCACAAGGGTAGGCCTGACAAAGGGTTGATGCAGGAGCTGCATACGGCGGCCGACTTCGCCCTCTGGGCGACCAAGGTCACGGCGTGGTCCCTTGGTCAGGTGATGTCTATGGTAGTCCAGGAGCGTCATCTCTGGCTGAGCCTGGCGCAGATGGCCGACGTCAACAAAGTTTGTTTTCTTGATGCGCCCGTCTTCCAGGTCGGCCTCTTCAGGGACACTGTCTAGGACTTTGCCCAGCAGGCATCGACCCCCTAAGAACACCTCAGATGCTCGTCTTGTCTCGTCTCTGTGATGCGTAGTCTAATCCAGGTCAATACAGGTAGGGTATGTCGAAAAACTACCATCTTGTTTTCTTATTCAACTTCGAAATCGTCCTACATTGCGGTTTTACCTTTTTTTTTTTAAATCTTCTTTGCATGTTCACTTTTTGCAAACACTGGGTCGGTGCTTCTGCAGCGATGTCAGGCGATTTTGAAGTTAGGGAAGAAAACGAGATGGGAGTTTTGACATACCCTAACTATCTTGAACTGGAAAAAACAGAGTTCACGCAGAAATAGACAAGACAAGCATTTGAGGTTAAAAAGTATATAAATTGTCAATTTGTTTAGAAAATGACTGCTTGTTTTGCTAGACAAGACCTTTCTTCCTCAGCTGGGATCGTTTAGAACCCTTTGAAGCTGCTTTTAAACTACAGTTTGGAAGTTTAAACTAGGGGGCACCATTGAAGTCCATTATATGGAGAGAAATCCTGAAATGTTTTCCTCAAGGAACATTTACAATTTATTATCAGCTGAAGAAAGAAAGACATGAGCATCTTGGATGACAAGGAGGGGAGTAAATTATCTGTAAATTTTTGTTCTGGAAGTGAACTAATCCTTTAAGAACCCAGGCAATATTGTAAAACACTACAATGTTATACAATGCTACTTCTCAAAAAATATTTTAAAATATATATGTCACACACACACACACAGAGGAGATGAGAAGTGAGTGACAAACCAAACCAGCGTTTATTAGACAGATGGATGAATACACAGAGTTTGCGACAAATGGTAAATGATATAGCTTAGCTGACAGTCCTTGTGAGAATATGCAGGTGATAGTCCAGTTTAGAAAGCCACGGTGGATCCAATGAGCACAGGAGAGTTCGACGGGGAGAATAAGCATTTGGTCTGGAGCTGTCGTCATGGGGTGCGAACGGTAGACCCGACAAAAGATGAATGGCTGAGAGTCCTTTATATATGGTGTTGCTGATTGGGATCAGGTGCACGTGATTAGAATTCAGGTGATGAGGAACGGGTGGGCGGTGCTCTAGGTGACGTGGCAGGTAAAGGTGGCTGTGGTGAATGTCTGACAATATATAAATTAATGTAAAAATGTCTAATGTGCAAAACTTAGAAACATTTAAACTAAATTTAAACTGCTTCTAATTAAATAATCTTATCTGATTTAAAAAAAATAATAATAATAATAATAAATGTCCAGACATGGCTTGTCCACTTTACCTTTACCTACCTATTCTTTTTCCAGTAAATGTAATATGTTTTAACCCTAAATTGATTTACAAATTCTTACAGTTTTTTTTTTTTTTTTTAAGAAAAATTTACTTTACCAGACATCTTTTAAATGAGCAGCAGCCATTTCATCATACTCTACAGAGTGCATTATGATATAGGACAGTCTCAAAGTGAATTATTGCAAAAGGATGGTTTTACATTCTTGCTTACATATTTTTTAAGTATCACATAGAACAGCCATAGATTCATTAGGTTTATGAAAATTAATGTCCTAAACATTATTAAAACAGTGTTATGTATTTCTGATCCGTAATACATTTATGATTACATATTAGCATAATTGATGTAATATGCACTCAAAAAATGGTTTTGTGCCACTGTTCGTTTTACCCAGGTATTGTTAAAACAACATTTGTATATATATATAAATGTTAAAGTATATTTCTTTTTCCGCCAAAACACAGTTGTATTGTGCTTTATTAATTTAAACTGTTTAATTTTCCATTTTACTTAATTATCAATTGTTAAACTATCGTAAGGGGTTTAATTTTGCCGTTCAAAAAAACGGATATGACGTTTCCAACGCATTTGATGAAGACGGCATGAAGGAGTTGTATCATGGTGTCAGAGCTAGAAGTACAAGTCAGGAAAGAAAATCTAAAGTTTTCTTGTGTCAAGTCAAAGTCTTTAATTTCTGTAAGTGTTTTTATATGCTTTTAGTGTTTTATTTTGCAGTCGAGTGTAACTGGTATATTGGGTTGCATTATTATTAGCAATACAATGGATAGAAGAAATAAGACCTGTGAAATCAGTTGTTTGTTCAGACTCATGTTCATCATTGGCTAGTTTACAATACAGTCATTCGGAGAGTAGACCAGATATTTTAATGGAAATAATGCAAACAATATACAGAATTCAAATGATGGGGATTACAGTAGTATTTTTGTGGGTGCCTGCACATATGGGTGTCCAAGGAAATGAAACTGCAGATAAAGAAGCAAAAGAAGCGGTTAAAAACAATGACATTAATTTAATTGTTAATTTAAGTAAGAATGAAATTAAGAGTATTATCAAGAAGAGACTAAAGGAAAGGTGGTAAAAACAGTGGGATAAGGAGAAAAAAAGTTGGTGGTTCTATAGAATTCAAAGGAAAGTGGGAGAGATGAGAAGTGCAGGGAAAAACAGGAGAGATGAAATAGTAATATCAAGGATGAGATTTGGACACACAAGATTAAATAGTAAACTTTATAAAATGGGTAAACATGACACGGGAAGGTGTGATTATTGTGGGCAAGAGGAAACAGTAGAACATGTTTTAATGCATTGTCAGAAATATGAGACTGAAAGAAGGTTGTTAATTCATAATTTAGAAAAAAAATAAAAATGCAATTTATAACAAAGCATATTCTGCAAAATAACTCGAGAAATTAGTGGTATATTTTTATTTTTCAGTTTCTTAAAGAATCTAATTTGTGGGAGAGAATAAAAAAAATAAAATAAAAAGTGGGGTGGGGGGTGGGTGGTGGGGTGGGAGGGTTTAGTCATCTTGATTGGAAATACACCATTTTGTTGTTACACCATTTTGTTGTTTGTCAACCGCCGATAAAAATTCAACAAGAAGAAAAAGAAGAACTGGTATATTGCGCCGTTAATAGAGAATGGGAACGTGACGTCAGCAACGCACGGCATGATATTCGGACACGGATGCTACAGTCTAGACTGAGAAATAGTGGAGGTAGTTGTTAAAATGTATATTGTACATTTAAAAACACATTAGAATGGAGAACGCTTGCTGTGACATGAATTGCCATATCTGCTGTCATGACTGGAGTGGAGAACGGATCTAAAATGAAGCGCAATTTTATGCTTTTCAGCTTAAAACAACACAATGGCGAAAGCAGCTCAATGAAAATAAACAACTTAAAAATCTGGCTTTTTCGTTTGTATTTATTATTTATTACGGTTTTACAATTTCCAATCCACTTGAATTTGTAAGAGCTCACGCTATGAATAACACGTTTGGAAATGTAATTTTATTTGTGATATGGCTCGTTGCGATTTCGAGTTCGCAGGGCACTTACTTTTGCATAGAACAGACATCTGAGATACACACAAAATGTGCAGAGCGGTGGTTCGCTTACAAGATCAACTGGCTGAGATCAACCTATAGTGCATTTATTTTATCAGGCAGATATATCAGTGCCACCTAGTTATTAAAAACTGCAAAAGAGAAATTAATTCGGTCCTTTGTGTGGTACAATAGAAGGCGGCGGTATGATTTTTGTGAGTGTGTATGTGTGGTGTTCTGGCCACACGACTGAGTGCTTGAATGAACACAATGGATTAGTACATTTATTCTACGCAAGTGCAAGCAGCTCTTACAAATATTAAAGCAAATACAGTCGTTTTTTCCTCTAGTGATTTGTATTTATTGTCATTGTATGCTATTTAGCGTGTCCTAAAACATGGCGGCGACTACCCAGAATGCAATGTGCAGTGACGTAAACTCCTGAGCTCTATAGATTATTTCGTGCGGTTGGGAGATGTGAAAGCGTATATGGACTGCAGCGTATTTGTACTTGTGCTTGTGGAACAGAGGATGCGGCAAATTATTAAAATTCAAAGTGCTTTTCCATCTTATTAATGATATATGCGTAGTTTAATAAAACCTCCCTGTGCTCTTTCTAGGCTGCTCAAGTCCCAGTAAACTTAGCGTTTGTTAGCTAAAGCACGGAAGCATGTACAAATAATGCCACTCGACTTTTTTTTTTATATATATAACAGCATGCATTTGATCACGGGTTTCTTCATCGCTGCCTACCTTTGCCGAAATTAAGGAATGTCATAACGTTACTGACGGAGAAAACAGTTTTGGCTAAGGTAAGTGAAGCGCTGTATTGCCTTTTCATCATTTATAAAAAGAAGTTCAAAACAGCATTTTCCGTTTTAAAGGAATCAACGCAGTACATGTAAACTGGTGGATGGTCAAGAAGCTGATGTGTCTTCTAAAAATTTAAACAAGTAAGACACTGTAACGCCAAGCCAGCAGAGGGAGCTCTCACCCTAGGACTGCTTGTACACTCCCTCTGCTGCTTCTATTGTTACTTCCTGTTTGTCACTATTTAAAGACTCAATACTCAATGTGCTCAATACTTTGCGAAGTATTGCATGTTTAACCTGCCTTACCGAGCGTTTATTTACTCTGTTGGATTACCTGTTGCCGTCTTGCTCTGTTCTTGGATATTGTGTTTTTGGATTACCCCTGTTTGGATTATTTGCCTGTTTGGACTGATTTCAAGGTTTGACCATTATCTGTCTTTTGACTATCGCTCTCTGGATCGCCCCTGTCGGATTGTTTGCTATATTGGACTGCCTTCTGGTATTGACCCTCTGCCTGTTTTCTGTACTCTGTCTACTTTAATAAAACTACCGCTAATGGATTCTACTACTGCCTCAGCGTCCATGTTACAGACACTAAGATATATTTATGTTATTTATGTTTTTATTTATATGTGTGTATGTATGAAGAGTTCATTTGTATATGTGTATATAATGCTTTTTTTTATATCATGTTTTTTTTTCAGCATTCCAAGTAATATCAATCAAACTGCAGCTGGCTTATTTTGATTGAATATTAATAACTTAAAAATACAGCTAACACAATAAAACACCATAAACACAACACAAAAAAGCAAGTTTTATGAAAATTAATAAAAATGTAGTTATCTGTTTTTGAAAATGAACTCTTCATATGTATAAGTGTGTGTGTGTGTGTATGTGTGTGTATAATTGGTACTTTTGACTCATTCATTTTCTTAAAAATGGTTTGAAGGCAGAAATGTGATGTTTTACATTTTATAAACTTCTTGTTTTTGTGAAAAACTGTGCCTGAACTGTAAATCATGCTTTTTACAGTCATTAAATGACTTTAAATATGCTCCAGATCATGTCCACTGTTTTGGAATAATATGCATGACACTAATCATCACACAAATAAATAATTTTTTTGATAATTGAATATGTCTATGCTGTTAAACCATATATGGGTGTTCTTGTAACAAATTGTACTTCATGTGTTTACAGATTTGTGCAGAATATGAGACAGACAGAATAACCATAGGCCCATTGGCGTCAACTGTCTTTGCCAATAGATGGATCCACACGGCAAAACTTATGAAGATGATTGCAAACCGAAGAAGAGTCCTAGGACCAAAGCATTAAACCCTCTTGGTTCCCACTTTACTGGTAAGAACAGCTGCACTCAGCAAAAACTTTTTAAACTTATTAAAGGGGTCATCGGATGCCCATTTTTCACAGGTTTCACAGATTCTTTAGGGTCTTCATGAGAAGTCTGTAACATACTTTTGTTTAAATTTTACCATGTCAAAATCAGCCCTTTTCAGAGTGAGCCATTCTGTTGCATGTTAAATGTTGCCTTTAAATGCTAATGAGCTCTGCTCACCCGCCCCCTCTCTTCTATGGGGTGACAATCCAACACAAAACTTGCTGACTAGCACATTATTAAGAAAGGCGATTTGCAAAGATGCATAAAAAACACCCATATACTCACTTCTGCTGTAGGTGAAGCTGGATCACGAATGATTCGTGTGAACATAGATGCATTTATGTAGATCGCCGGGCGTATTTCCTCCAAAAACAAATGTAATGTTAATCCTCTGCATCTTCAGCGGCTCAGATGTTGAGAGTAAATGATGACTGCTATGTTTATTACTACATCCAACAGCAGAACACCTCAGTCACTCAATCGGAGACATTCTTGTCTTCCCCTGCACCGGAGTTGACACAATAATGTTGGTCGGACTGTTCTCACCTCTCACTCGGCTCATTTAGGGTGGGTCTGGGAGCAGCCTTAGTCAGTGTGACATCACATCAACTAGAAGCTGAGAATGACCTGATTTGAAAAAGGGCATATTACTTATAATGATTTAAAAAAAAAACACTGGGTGGCCAACACACATTTATGTTCAAACAACATGTAAAAGTGAGTTTTGCATCCGATGACCCCTTTAAAACATTTCCTCACCGGCACTAAGTTTTAGGGTTATGGTAATGGACATTAACGAAAAAGACAGATATAATAAGGTTAGGTTTATTAATACAATAAATATAAAATATATGGTATTACTATAAACTGACTGATATTATGAATACATTAACTTCCCAAAAACAAAACATTCTGATGCAAGGCAGGCGTGTCAAACCTGCTCTTGGAGAGCCAGTGTTCAGTGGAGTTTAGCTGTAACACCCCTGCCTGGAACTTTTAGTAAGACTTTGTTTTTGTTTGTAAATTCCTTAAAACCTTGATTAGCAAATCTGTAAGAACCTTCGTTCATCTTCAGAATACAAATTAAGATATTTTTGATTAAATCCGAGAGCTTTCTGACCTTGCATTGACACCAACACAACTGAAATATTTCCAGGCTCCAAAACATAGTAAGGACTTCAATATAATAGTCCATGTGACATCAGTGGTTCAACCATAATTTTACAAAGCTACGAGAATACTTTTGTGGGCAAAGAAAACCAAAATAACTATTTTATTCAACAATTCTTCTCCTCCAAATCCCATATTATGCCATTATGGAGAGTAACACGACACATATACATTGCTTTCCCCTGCACATAAACAAGGCTCAGCGCATGCATGTTCTATGTCAGCAGAATCACACGTATGCGTTATGCGAAGAGGTACTCTGGATAATGGCGAAAGACGCAGTTTGGAGAAGAATTGTTGAATAAAGTCGATTTTTTTTGTTTGTTTGTTTTTTTTTTTGTTTTCTTTGCACATAAAAAGTATTCTTGCTGCTTTGTAAAATTATGGTTGAACTACTGATGTCCTTACTACGTTTCTGGGTCTGGGAGCATTTCAGTTGCATTACTGTCTATGCCGGTTCAGAAAGCTTTCGGATTTTATCAAAAATATCTTAATTTGTGTTCCAAAGATGAATGAAGGTCTTGTGGGTTTGGAATGACATGAGGGCAAGTAATTAATGACAGAACTTTTAATTTTTGGGTGAACTATCCCTTTAATTGGGAATATTACTAAACTCTGCAGGACAGTGGCTTTCTGTGCTGATCTGGTCCAGTACTGTTATGGTTTCATTTTCCACTGTAATGTTAGTTAGAATTCCATCTGAACTGCTTACCTGTATTTCCCGTAAGAAAATGATCAGACAGAATAATAGATGAATGACTGACATTTTTCAAATGTGTGATTTTTAGAAAAATGTAAAGGCTAAATCTCATAAATTTTGTTGTTTGCATCTTTAGACTACTGACATTGAAGTACCTGAATGAAGACACTAGCAGTGTTATTATGGAGTATATGGTAAGTTGTTTAGTTGTTTGTTTTTTGTTTTTTTTTTTTACGGTTGTTGTTGTTTGGTATTTTTAAGGATGATAAATGCTATGGTAAAGTTAATACACAAGAATTTACGTACTCCATCCTTTTAAATATCCTCTCTAGGATACAGACGTTGCCAGCACTCAGGAGGTGATCCAGAAGACTCATGGGAATCTATGTCATAAGATTTGAAGGTGCAGACATTGAAGACAGCCCAGCAGATGTTTGAGTGTTGGAAGATAAAGTTCTTCAGGACCTTAGCAGTGTACCCTATGAAAAAAACATGTTGCTGGGATTGATATATGGACTAAACTTGAACTCCTGAAATCAGGTACACATTTGGAGTACTGCAGAAGTTATTTCTGGAGCCAGTTCCTGTTCCTGGATTAAAGTTTGATTGGTTACCTTTATATGCCAATTAGAAAATGACAGTAGTTTAATATTTCTGTAATTTTGTAATGTGGTTGTAACTGTATTTTTTGCTCTTGTTTAACAAATACACTTGATCATTTGTGACATCTTGTCTTTTATTACTCATTGCAAGATAATCACACTCATTGCAAGATAATCACACCTTTGTTGAAGGGAGTAACTTTAACTAGAAATCATTTAGTTAAAGTAACTAGAACCAATTGGATGGAACCACTGTCCATAATTTAAATGAGTTGTTTGAAACAAACCTCCTTATGTTGATAAAGTGAAACACATTTGGCCAGTTGTTAATAAACCAAAACATGTTCACTAAACTTAACCGGTTTAAGTTACAGGGAAGTGAATAAATTGAGTTGGTTGGACATTACTATTTCACATAAATTCTTCCTCATTCAATTGTGTTGTCACAACACAAAGAGTTTGCATAGATCAAAAAATTCCATTCATGTTCATAAAAAACAATTTGGTTGTGTGGAACCACTGTCCATAATTGAATTAAGTTAGTTTAAAGAATCATTTTTTGAGTGTGTATTCACTGCAGTATGAGCTGAAATCAGGTGAACAGCTGAGCTTTAATTACTGGTGCCAAAAGTTCCCATGCTGTGGCAACTGCATTTGCAGTCTGTGCAAGTGAAGTAGTGGTTGCTTATATACGCCACACCTAAAAGTGAGACATGAAGAGAGAGTGACAAAGAGAACAAAGAAATTGCAAATTGCATGATGGTACATTCCACATGACCAGCAGAGGGAGGCAGAAGATTAGAAAGGCTTTCAGTAGCACACAATTATCACTCCATTCATAGCAGCAGGTCCTGCATTCCTCTCCTTCATCCCACATGTCCCAGTCCAGGTTCTGCACTCTGAAGTTGTGTTCCAGCCTAGGTTAATAGACACAAAGGGCATAAACAGAAAGCATGTCCAAATCACAGAGTGATCGCCACTCGAGAAGGTGTAACCCTCCTGGGATAGCAGAGAGGCTTGGAAATGGGAAGGTAACGATTAACACTAATGGCTATTAAAGTGAGAATTGAAGCACTGCAGGGCATCACATCCAGAGAGGCCATCTCGCATTGCATAATTTCACCATGGCAGAGAGTGGAAGCAGCAGCAAACCCAGCAGCAAGTATGTCACGGCCAGTGAGAGTATAAAACAATTACTAATCTGGTGCAGACGCCGACTGGTGGCCACAGCCAGACAAACCAGCACATTTCCACAAATGGTCAGCATGATGAAGGCCTCCAGAACCACCCAGCAGAGGGCAGTGAACATCACTGTTAGCTTCTGAAACAGAAAAGCTTGGAGATTTTTGTCTTCCTAGTCAAAGTGACATCCAAAGTAACTCAGTCAGGACTCCACGTGTCATCTGTTTTCCTCAAACATTTATATTGGGTGCTATAAAATTGCCATGGCCACTGCTCAGATATCAGCTCAGGTTCTTTCCTACAAAAAAAAAAAGAACATGGTTACAGAAAAAGAAAAAAAGTGATAAACAGTCAGTTGGGTAATTAATACAGAAGCTTTACTAAAAGTGACATGTATAATATTCAAAATTTTGCAATACTTCCTAATAACTTAGTTTAAAATGAAAATACAACTGTTGCGTGGTTACTTGGAAAAGTGTTGCTTATATCCTTGGCATTTGCTTCAGATTCCTGACTCTCCCTGCATAGCAACATTGGCTCAACCAATGGCACGAGTTTGGGGCAGGGCTATCTGTTTTGACCAATCAATAGCAGATGGGGCAGTGTTTGGAAACCTTTTTTTGAAAACAATCATTGTTTTTGACTAAATGGATGGTAGACAAACTAATTAGAGGTTATAGCAACCCAAGCTTATTGAACAAACAAACAAACAAAAAAAGCCTTCTACATGGTCAACATTCTTGCAAAATTCATACAGTTCACTGCAGTTTACAGCTAAACCTCTAGGGACAATACAACACTATCAACTTTCATTCCCTTCCTCAAAAAAAAAATATGATCATAGGGGAGATTATTAATTAATAAAGACTTATTTTTGTGTGGTTTCTTGCACAAAACTACACTTTTAGCATAGTGTATGGTTTGAAGAGTAATTCATTTTGGCATTGCATCAGAAACCAATGTCCACGTCTAGGCTTTTCTGGTGTAGTAAACTACTAAAACTACTAAAACCATGTTGAGAACACTGATCTACACTCTTAAAAATAAAGGTGCTTTAAAAGGTTCTTCACATCGATGCCATAGAAGAACTATTTCGGTTCCACAAAGAACCATTCAGTCAAAGGTTCTTTAAAGAACCATCTCTTTCATACTTTTTTAATAATCTGAAGAACCTTCTTTCACCACAAAGAACCTTTTGTGATACAGATGTTAAAGGTTCTTTTTGGAACTATTTAGACAAAAAGTTATTCTATGGCATCGTGAAGCCTGAACCAAAATTCCCAGTTGCAGGTACCACACATTCCCATATATCTGGGATACTTTTGATCATTAATGTTTTCCTCACCTACACAATCTGAAAACCTCAGAAACCGAAAGTGTCATAACACCGGAACCCCTGGAATTTTACCACAGTACTAGATTGATCTGAACATGAGAATATGGTTAACCTGTAACAGGTTTGGTGGGTTCTAACACTATCAAAGTGAGTACAATTTCTTTTAAATAAATAAATAATACCTTTATTAATTTATTAAATAAATTATCATGACAGTAAAGACTTTATTTCCAAGTAAATATGAAAAGACGATCGGTTTACGTGTCGTTTTAACTGAGGCAATACAGTGATCAGTCACAACACATTAAAGAGCTACAAAATGGAATTTATGGGTTGAATTTCTTGAGACCTTGTTTCATACAGAAGTAACCTGCTTTGTCTTTTCTGTCAGCTTGTTATCAGTTTCCTTTTTGCTCCGCGATGTATTTTTCACTGCGTAAGAACATGATGTGTAGCGTGAGAGTGGCATTATTTGTTGGACATAGCAACAGTAACTTTGGGGTGGGGTGGGCGAGTCTTTGCGATGGGTCAGTTAATAACAGAGAAGCAGTCTGGGAAACACATTCCAGGTCTGCTCACACAGTTCCAGCGAACACAAACTGGAGTTGTTATGTTTGTGAATGGATTAGTGTTTTTGCGCAAATCTTTTCAAGCTGCACTATGTAATTTTTGGCCCTCTGGTGGCTGAAGCATAAATGCTACAAATTACTTGCAGGGGAACATTGTCTTGGTAATTACATGTGTTTGGCTGTGTTATTCTGTGCAGATGAATCTGATAGCATGAGATGCACTGTTGTGGTTACAGTTAAACATAATGAAAAAGGCAGATTGCAACATTTCATTTTTTTGGGGAAAAATTCTATCAGTGGTCTTGTTTTGACTAATTCATACTTTGTCAAATTTTTAACAGATTGAAAAAAAGCAACAAATCAGAGAATACAACTGAAGAAACTGTTTATGTCAAATCACATGCAGTGGCTGAATTCATAAAAGACAGAAAATTCCAAGACTGGCACAATTTTGTTAAGTCTGATGAGGTGAAAGTGAGTTTTGATCCAAAGAGACTCTGGATTAAACTGACTGGAGAGCATACATTTGTCCAGCCAGCTGTGACTTGCTTTAAAAGTTTGGCAGATGGTCTCTACACGGACACACTGATCATTAAAAAGGCAGGAGCAAAGAAGTACTTTATGGAGCCGGCTAAAATTATGCTCTCAATGTTTGCGAGGGAAAATGGATTTGTCGCAGTGCTCCAGGAAGATGACATGCTGGAAGAGGAGAATGGTGATTTTTCTCAAAGTACAGATGTTTACTACACAAAAATACAAATCATTAAAACTATAAAACCAGATGTTTTGGTAGTATTGGGCTAGACATAAACTGAGATCTCTCTTCTTTCTTGCTTTATATTTAGAGTCAAAGAGTACAGCCTCCAGTTTCCGTTTTAAGGTGTACACTATGCAAATAGGTCATCTGACTCTGAAAGTTTCATCAGGGGACATAACCAAAGAAAGAAAAACTGATGCAATCGTCAACTCCTCGAATAAGAATTTTACTTTAAAATCAGGTTAAACTAACTTTATATATTCATTTTAATCCATTTAAGTTATTTTATTTCATTTCAGAATTTACTTTGCATTCAAATAAATTATAATAATGCTTTTACTGAGACACTAATGCAACTGTCAATGTCTCTTTATTATCTAGGGGTATCCAAAGCGATTTTAGATGGTGCTGGATCACAAGTAGAAAAGGAGGTGCGTTAACCATTTGTCTAATTTACAAAATTTTAGTTGTTTGATCATTAGTATGTGTATTTTTCCACAGCTAAAGACACAAATGATAAGGAAACAGAGACTGTGACCTTGTCTGGCAATCTCCCATGTAAAAAAATCATACACATTGCTGGATGTAATAGCCCAGATGATATTTAGGAAAAAGTTTTGTCTGCTCTGATGTTATGTGAGAACCGCAAATTTTCCTCTGTTGCCTTTCCAGCTCTAGGCACAGGTGATGCTTTTTTTTTAAATATAAAAACCAGCAGTGTGCATATGCGTAGTTATAGCTAAATTTTTGTTCTTGTTGACATATTGCTCTAATTAATATTTCATATAATTTAAATCCCTATTTCAGTCTGAGAAATTTAAATCTGAAATTGATCTTTTGGGTAAAGGTGAAGTTGAACCAGCTAAAGCTGTAGATGCAATGATCAGTGCAGTTGTTGAATTTGCAAGCAAAAACAAATTATGTCAAAAATGTGGAATTCCTAATATTCCAGTCAAGTATGTTGGCTGACTTTCATGAAAACATGCTGAAAATTACAAAGTCAAGGAAAAGCTTGATTAGCAGGATTAAAGGTAAGTGAAAAAACCAAAAAATAAAAACAATGAACAAATTCATGTGAAAAACGTATACTTGTGTGGCTGTTATGACTATTATGAGGTTTTTTTTTTTTTTTTGGACAAAAGGTAAAAACATTGTGTTTAAAGAAATCAGCCAGCTGTGTTTCAACTAAGTAGTGAGACACCAGAGTGTTTAAGTAAGGCCAGTGCCATAATCAACGGCTTGATTACCAAGGAGCAAATAAACAACACAATTTGTGATCCAGCCATTGCTTATTTTACCAAAAAGGAATTAATATTGCTGAGCAAAATGGAAAAGGAGCTCAAAGTAAGCATCATAACTGAGAAGAAAGGCAAAGACTCTGTCATCACACTGAAGGGTCTGACAGGATTCGTTTACACTGCAGAGAGCCGTATTCAGGACATTATCCTCCAAGTGGAAAGGACTGAAAACAGAAAAAGGATGGCGATACAGGTCAGCAGTATAGTTGAGTGGCAATATCGAAGTGGTCGCAAATTTAAAGCATTTGATGCTCTCACTAATTGCGACTTGGAAGATGCCTTCAGCCACCAAACAACTTCTATGCAATCAAGATCAACAGTAAAGCATATGATGCAGACATAGTTCACAAAGTGGCCACAAAAGGAAGAAAACAAACTGAACTAAAGAGAATACAACTGAAAGGTAAGAAATACAAATGTAGATAAAACACTTTATAAATAGATTAGAAGGTCACCAAAATTATTATTATTATTGTTATTAATTTTATTATTATCATTTTCAGCTCAGACTTTGCCTTTACACTGGGAGGACATAAAAGGACAGTCAGTTGTTCTTGTAAAAGTCACAGCAGGCTCCGAGGAATTTACAGATGTGGAAAAAGAGTTCAGAAAAACTGGACTATCCAACAATATCATTAAAGTAAGACTGCTACATTTATATTTGACCCAAACTTCTACAACTAACTTGTGTAAAGCAGTTTTGAAAGTTTGTCTTTAGTAGTCTTGAATTCTTGTCTTCTGAACAGATTGAAAGAGTCCAGAACAGCGCACTTTGGAAAAACTACATGATCAAAAAGGAGGACCTGGAAGTTAAAAACAAACATAAAAACAACGAAAAGCATCTCTTCCATGGAACTGTTGCTGATACGACAGATCAGATCAACAATCACGGCTTCAATCGTAGCTTTGCTGGCATGAATGGTAACTAACTTACATGTAATGTAATCTTTACCAATTCAAAATTGTTATGTTTGTATTTAGGATTACCAGACTTTTATTCTGTTTTTAGGAGCCATGTATGGGAAAGGTACATATTTTGCTGTGGACCCAAGTTACTCAGCCAAAAACTACGCTAAACCTGATGCCAAAGGACATAAACGCATGTACCTCGCCAGAGTGCTTGTTGGTGACTTCACTCAAGGAAAAAAAGGCCTTGTTACTCCTCCAAAAAGGAAGTCAAACGGTGTTCATCTTTATGACAGTGTGACAGATAAAATTAAAAACCCATCCATGTTTGTGATCTTTCATGATGTACAGGCTTACCCAGAATACTTAATCACATTCCGGAAGAAATGAAATTCTACAGTTTAGTTTGATCATTTGAGATGCATGCCTGTGCATTACTGCCATGCAGTTACAATCTATTTGTATGCAACGTTCAGTGATGGCCAGGAAGGCTACGCTATTTTTGAAACCATGTATCTTTTCAGTAGTGAAATGTATGTAATTTATTAAATACCCAGACAACACTGTAAAATACTACGTTACACAATGCTACTTCTCAGAACTGTTTATGTAAATGAATGTAAAAATTTCTAATGTTCAAAACTTAAAAGGATATAATATAATATAATATAATGTAATAAATATAGATTTTAATCAATTTTAAGTTAAAACCCATAGCTAGGAACTGCTAGGAAGATTCCTAGTAGTACGAAAATAAACATTAAAACGCATATTTGTGTTAAAGGTGTTATGGTTTGACAGCAAGCAGTGAGGTAATGTAATTTTTTTTTTCAATAAGTCATTTTTTATAGGGCTGCTTCAAATAAAATGACAATTTTAAACATTTGTCCAGACATGGTGTTACAGGCAGTGAAAGACGAGAGGCGAGCGGATCCATCTGCAAGCTTTTATTAAAGGGGCGAGACAAAAACATGGTCGTACAGGAGCAAACGGGAATAACACAGGCAAAACGCAGAGAATAATCCAAACAAGCGATAGTCCAAAAGGCAGGCGGCTAGACAGACAAAACGGGATAACCAGGCGGGAAAGACCAAACACTAGGAACTAGGAACTCGGAACAAGAAACTAGGAAAACGCTAACAATACAACAATCCGTGGTTTGCAAGTGGAAAGACCGGGGCTTTTATATCGCCGCTGATAGGTCGCGGGTGAAGTGCAATGGCTGATGGGGAATGTAATCCGGGGTGTGGTGCAACAGTCTGTGTGTGACAGGGCGAGAGTGACATCTGGCGGTGAGTGGACAGCGGGACACCGACCAGATTCGTGACACATGGCTTGTTCACTTAACCTTTTTTTCCCAACATATATTCACTTGCAGTGTGAGATGAGTTCATGTCCACAGGTGAGTCCAGGTGAGTTTTAATTACTGGTGTCATAATGTTTGAACCTGTTTATTTAAATGGGGTGAACATGGGGGAGTTCCCCCGATTGCTGCGTCTACAGCAGAGCAGCTGTCCATATGTTCGATGGAAATCACGGTTTAAGAATGGGATTCAGAGCACAGTTGAGGTATCCCAACAACAGAATGATTGAGTGGGTCAGTTTGTTTGGGTAGCTGTCTGCCCATATACCCATGCATGTGAAATAGGAGAAATAGGGGAGCCTGCAAATGACAAAAGTATCAAGCACTGCAGCCAGGGTCACCGTTGCTTTGTGTTCATGAATGAAGGAGTGGTTGCACGTATACTCTATACACCACACCTAAAAGTGAGACATGAAGACAGACTGAGAAAGGGAAGAAAGAAATTGCGTTTTAATTTTTCTGAGAGATACAATGAAATAAGATGTATAGGGTGGATAGATGTCCACACACTATTTACTTTTATGGATTTTAAAAAGAAACCACAAGAAACAGGTGAATAAAGACTCACAATCGAGTTGAGAAATTATTATTTCAAGAATTGTAAAGCATTTTGGCTTGTTTATGTGTCTTGTGTTCTATGAGAGGTGTGTTTGGAGGGAGGGGAGTGTTTTTCTGAATGTCTGAATGTGTTTCATCTATTTGCGCACATTGTTTTGAACTATACTGTATAGCTGTGTTTTGCGATCATAGCCGTCCCACGCATGGTTGCAATGTGTTCATTGTCAACCTCAAAAATTAGATTTTTTTTTAATTCCTAAAAAACTACATTATTTTATTTGAAAAACATAAATAATTTTATTTTATTGACAAAATATTTTAGTTTGTTGTGTAGATTTTTTTCAGTCAATCAGATAATATTTTAAGCTGTCATATGTTCATGTTACAATGTGCCCCTCACATGTTACAATGTATCCCACATCCGGGGCACAAATTATAGGTATATGGCATCCAATTTGAAATTGTTTAAATAATATATAATAAATGCAGTTTATAATGGCTATTGTTGTTCAATTATTAATATGTTATAATACTGGAATACCTGAGATTTTGAAAAATGTATGTAGCTATTATTCAGTGCTTTCATTGTAGATTACATTGTTATGCCACTAGGTGGCAGCAAGAGACTTTCTTAAAGGAGAACTCCACTTCCAGAACAACAATTCACAAATAATATACTCACCCCCTTGTCATCCAAGATGTTTATGAAATTATGTTTTTTGAGAAAAGCATTTCAGGATTTTTCTGCATATAATGGACTTCATTGGTGCCCCGATTTTGAACTTCCAAAATGTAGTTTAAATGCAGCTTCAAAGGGCTCTAAACGATCCCAGCCGAGGAGGAAGGGTCTTGTCTAGCTAAACGATCGGTCATTGTTTTCGAAAAATAAAAATCGTATACTTTTTAAACACAAAAGCTCGTGTAGCACAGGCTCTTGGCTCTTGCGCGTCCACAGGTCGATCTTGAACGATTCATTCATTTTGAACGAATCTTTAATGTGACTCGGGAAGATCGAGTCGTCTCGGGGAGTGATTCATTCAGTCGCGCATGCGCAACATCCTATTACGTTCTGTACTGGAATTAGTTCACCTGTTTGGAGTCTTCGGGTTTTTTCGAGTCGTTCGTTCATGGGGCTGTCACGTGATGCTGATTTTTGCTAAAATTGGATCACGCAAGACCAAGGAAAGTGGATCACGCAGGCCAGAGTTGAGAACCCGTCTTCTAAATTTTGAACAAAACCTAAAAACGATGCTGCGTCTATTCTACACTTCATTTTTTAGAGATCAATGCATTGACCAGCGCTGCCGCCTATCATGTGAAATCCCCTTAACCACTGAAAGAAAACTTTGACAAATCGTTTAATGATTACAGCAAATGTGGGGGGAATTATGCTTCACACTGGTGCACTTAAATATATGCATCATAGAAAACAAGGTTTAACAAATCTCACACCTAACATACATTATTATTATATTATATTATTATATTATGGTCAGTTCACACTGGCTGGGTCAGTGTGTTCCCTCAGTGGGAGTATGGCAGTGTGAATTGGCTTGTAGGTGCTTTGGAAAAATAAAAAAATAAAAATAAATAAAAAATAAATAAATTTAATGCTTAAGAGCAATTAACATTCATATCTGAAATACAGCACATTCCCATTCCATATTTGTGTTCATGTTCCTGAGTAATGTCTGCATGCACCAAAATCTGAGGAGAACAAATAACATGCCAGTAGACAGCAATCCATATGAGAAGTCTGGTGTGGAAGGTGGACCTGAAACTGACTTCTGTCCAGGTTGACCCAGCATCTCTTGTTTATCTGTCTTCACAAACTGCCCTGAAATGCAATTTTAACATCAACATAGCATGAGTCATAATATAACATAATATAACATGAGTCTCTTACATTCACAGTGCTCAGTATTTTTCATTATTATTATTATCTGTGTCTTGTTTTCTCGTTATGTTGGGCCCCTCTGTAGGTTGCTGCATGCCAAGTGTGCTCAGTGCAGTTAAACGAAATGGCCTTGTAGGACATACAAGATAAAAAAGGATGTTTATATGTACTTAGCTATAGGCTGTCGCTACAATTAATGTCCTGAAACTTGATAACGTATTGTGTAAATGGATAGTGTAGGCCTAATGTAGGTAATCAAACTGTAAATGGAATGAGAACATAAAAGCATATTAGCAAAGAATGTAAAACATTTTTTGAAGTCAGTTTATAACAGGTTATAATATATAATATAATATAATGTAATGTACTATAATATAATAATAGCTTTAGAATATATATATTTTTTTTATTTACTTATTTAAATACCTGACGAAACATACCAGAAATTGTATAGTGTAGAATAAAAGTAGGCTATCTATAGCAAAACACATAAAAAACAAACATCACGTACAATGGGAGTTTTGTCACGTTGTATTTTACTGTCATGACGTTCGTAAAAAAAACAAAAAAAACAAAAAAAACATAATTTCTGTTCGTGTGTTGATACCCCTCCCCCCCCCTTCATTTGTTTACACCACTCTGAGCTGTTAGCTTGTGATAACAATTAAGTATGAAACAACAATAATAAGTGGATTATTCGAATATACGGTATTATTAAACGAGCTGAAAGTAAGATTTCACATTACTTTTAAGTCCTTTTGATATTGCAGACTATCTGTTACTGGATCACTGAATTGCGTTAATGTTAAAATATCACTGTTATTTTACTGATATTTTTACACAATCAGAACGTAGTTTTTGCAAGGTTGTATTTGGGTACTTTCATGGCGTTTTTAAAACGTCTTCCAACGTGAACATTACGTTATTTTAACACCTGAATAAAACGTCCCTCGAAAGTTGTAGTTTGATCTGGTTGTATTTTCGTAGTAGACGAACGTGATATTTACGTTTTTTTTTTTGACTACTTAAAGAAAACGTTCCAGGTTGGTATTTTTACAACGTTTCTAAAACGTTTTATGTTGGTTACATATTTTTTTATTTAAAAAAAAAAAACAACTTACCTAATTGCAACCAAAATACAACGCTGTGAAAAGTTGTAAAAACGTTTTGTGTTTGCTGGGAACGTACCTGTTCACGTGCAACGCAGAACATACCTTGGTTGCATTGGAAACGGGGTAATATAACAGAGTCATAAGTCAGCAATTTGTTAAATTAGTTTATTTTTATGTTGTATATTTTTTTCCAGTTCTGTAAAAGAATTATATATATTGTTCTTCGCTTGACATGTAAAATGTTTACTTCAGAAAGTGAAAGTTAAATAGGCTAACGGGGCGTATTGTGAAAGTGCCGAAGATAAAAAGGAATGACGTCAAACTGGGTGAAAATACGCAGTGCACAGAGAAAACGAGGAATAGATAAAGGGATATTGTGAATAACATTTCCAAAATCGCATCTGATAAATTAGGGTGAATCCGCACGAACGTCGGATTACATTTCAACCCTGGATAGGGCTTTGACTAAAGGCTCATATCAGGTGATTTACGGACAGTTTGGAGTTTACCTCTAGCCGCTATAGCGCGAGTGCTGCGAGGGACCAGAGACTGTACGCGTTTGTTGACTAAACAGACTGAAAGTGCAATCAGGTTCGTGCATCTGGATAAAGAAAGCGACAACGAGACGGAGAGAGCGCTGCCGGATCTGCGTTGACGGTGCTATTGCATAATACGTGTGTGGTGAGCTCATGCCTTTTATTTATTTTATTTTGCTCCCAGGAGTGAAGTAGCCACGAGTTTAGGCTGCCACGAACCCGAGCGTCTACCCAGGCCTGCAATGTGAACTGTGTTTAATTTAATTTCTGCCGACTGTTAGCTTATTTAGGACCAGAAAAGAGGTACGCTGTCAATTGTCTTTTAATTATTTTCCAATTCATATTTTTGTGTTTACTATTCTATTTTACATTCAGCTTGGATTCAGTGTTTCTCCATTTGCTTCAACTGTTGCTTTATATAACTGACTTTTGAGTGTGTTCATTTTGCCTCTTAATAACAGGGATTTTAGTGTACATCAGATCTTAAAAGAACTCAGGTTAGCCTTTCCCCATAATACTATTAATGGGGGCGCTACACAGAGGACCAGCAGAGGGAGGTAGAAGATTAGAAAGGCTTTCAGCAGCACATAATTATTATTCCATTCATAGCGGCAGGTCCTGCCATCCTCTCCTTTATCCCACATGTCCCAGTCCAGGTTCTGCACTCTGAAGTCAGGTGTGTTCCAGCCTAGGTTAATAGACGCAAAAGACACAGCCAGAAAGCATGTCCAGATCGCAGTCAGAGTGATTGTCACCCGACGAGGCGTGACCCCTTCTGGGATAGCAGAGAGGCTTAGAAATGGCAAGGTTACAATCAACATTAATGGCCAGTAGAGTGAGGATTGAAGCACTGCAGAGCATAACATCTACAGAGATGTAGACATTGCCAAAAACACCCCCGAGAGGCCATCTCCCATTGCTCAATTCCAGCGTGGCAGACAGAGGAAGCACCAGCAAACCCAGCAGCAAGTCTGTTATGGCCAGTGAGAGTATAAAACAACTACTAATCTGGTACAGATGCTGACTGGTGGCCACAGCCAGACAAACCAGCACGTTTCCACAAATGGTCAGTGCAATGAAGGCCACCAGTACCACCCAGCGCTGTTAGCTTCTGAAAGAAGAAAGCTTGAAGATTTTTGTCCTCCTCTGTCAGAGTGATATCCAAAGTAGTTCAGTCAGGACTCCACGAGTCATCTGTTTTTCTCAAACATTTACATTGGGTGCTATAAAACTGCCATACTAATGACAATGTCTATAGCCACTGCTCAGATATCAGCTCAGGTTCATTCCTACGAAAAAGAACATGGTTACAGAAAAAAATCTGATTAGGGTATTAAAATATCACAATACAAACTCTTAAGTTTAAAATGCAAAAACAAATGCAAGTTAATTGGGAAATTGTAACTCTTTTTCCTCTGATTTGCTTCAGATTCCTGACTCTCCCGGCATAGCAACATTGCCTGAACAAATGGCATGAGTTTGGGCTGGGGCTATCTGTTTTGACCAACCAGTAGCAGATGGGGCAGTGTTTGGAGACCTTTTTTTGAAAACAATCAATCTTTTTGTCTAAATGGATGGTAGACATATTAATCAAAGGTTATAGCAACCTAAGCTGAATGAAAAAAAAAAAAAAACATGTCTGTACATGGCCAACATTCTTGCAAAAAGTACCTATATACATAGAATTCACTGCAGTTTTCAGCTGAAATAAAAACTAGGGGCAATAAAACACCAACAACCTTTATTCCCTTTCACAAAAAATATTAATACAGAGGCAGATTATTAATTAATAAAGATTATTAATATTTTGCACAGTTTCTTGTACAAAATGTGTTATGACCCTTAGAACACTTTTAGCATAGTGCATGAATTGAAAAGTAATACATTTTGATGTTGCATCACAAGTCCATTTCCATATCTAGGCTTTTCTGGTGTGGTAAACACTGTTACTAAAACTATGTTACAAAACAGTATAAATTGCTATTAAGATGTAAACAGGCATTAGTTTGTGTGATGCTGTTACACTCCCGTATGTTTGGGATACTTATGAATATTCATGTATGCCTCGTCTTCGTAATGAGAAGATTTCAAAACCGAAAGTCTCATAAAACCGGAACTTCTGGAAGTTTACCACAGCACTAGACTGATCTGAACATGAGAATACAGTTAAAATAACGCTCAGACTTACTTTCAAAGAGAAGACTGTAACCTGCAATATTCTGTTCAAATACAGTAAGTCACAATCGAGTAAACAAAATAGCTGTTTAAGTTATTTAGTGGTAGCATCTAATTGTTATGATATCATTTTCTTTGTTTTGAAAGTTTAGTGATTTGATAATGGAGAATTACCTGTTTTTATGCAGTATCAACTCAAAAGCATTTATGTTTGTACACAGAAACATAAAGTTTATCACCTCCAGGAGATTGTGATATGGTAGAAGTTCAAGAATGTTTTGGATTTTTTACTTTTATTATTATTTTTATTTTTTTTGTAACAAAAAAACCCCTAAGTAAACATCCGAAATGACTCACTAAAATCCTGTTTAACAGGTCAAGATGGTGCACCAGTGACATTTCCTCATATATTCAAAGAGACATTTGTGAGTTGTTTTTTAAATACACCATGTTCAAATGTTTGGGGTAAGTATTAACACTTTTATTCATCAATTAAATATTTTATAATCTCATTAAAGACACGATTTTATTTCAAATAACTGCTGTTTCTATTTTGAAAAGAATAATAATAATAATAATAATAATAATAATAATAATAATAATAAAAGTATTCCACAAAATTATTAAAGACAGTATAATTTCAACTGTTATAAAAAACACTTAACTGATTTCAACTGAATAATGACTGTTTATTATAGTGACTGTTGTTATTATATTATATAACATAGATTGATGATTTGGTGTTTCCTGAAACCATGTTTCAAGCAAACATTTGCAAACAGCATCGCAAACTGGTGTGGTTGAGACTACAGTATACTTTCTTGTTATTATGACATGTGAACTTGTATATAGATCATGGGCAGATCAACCAAGCTAACAGGCAGTTCAATCTTTTTTTGTTTTAGCGTGTCAACAATAAGTACTATTTTTAAAGAGTGCACATGTGCTTAAATGTGTTAGGGAACCCCAGAGGGACTTGTGATGAATCAAACATCATACAATGCAAAATGACGAGGATCAAATATAGGGAGTTGTGGAGAAAACTACTTACTGAATGATCCATGTGGTATCCTGTGGCAATAAATTAAAGGAGAAATCTACTTCCAGATAATAATTTACTCACCCCCTTGTCGTGCAAGATGTTCATGTCTTTCTGTCTTCAGTCGTAAAGAAATTATGGTTTTTAAGGAAAGCATTTCAGGATTTTTCTCCATATAATGGACTTCAATGATGCCCCCGATTTTGAACTTCCAAAATGTAGTTTAAATGCAGCTTCAAAGAGCTCTTATCTAGCGAAATGATCTGCCATTTTTTTTTTCGAAAAAGTTAAATTTGTATACTTTTAAACACAAAAGCTCATGTAGCACTAGCTCTGGGATGTGCGTCCACGACGCTACGTGCTACTGAATCACGTAGAAAGGTCATGCACATCTCACCACCTGCTGATTCTTTCTGACAGTGGAATAGATATGGTCCATTTTTGATAGCATTGAGATTCCTGCTCTGTTGGCAGTTGGCTGTCTGTAGTAGGTAGCGTTGTGGATGTGCATCCCAGGAGCTTTTGTGTTTAAAAAGTATACAAATTTTAATTTTTCAGAAAAAAAAAAAAAATTACAGATTGTTTCACTAGATAAGACCCTCCTTCCTCGACTGGGATCATTTAAAGCCCCTTGAAGCTGCATTTAAACTGCATTTTGGAAATTCAAAATCAGGGGCAACATTGATGTCCATTATATGAAAAAAAAATCCTGAAATGCATAAAATTCCATAATTCCTTTATGACTGAAGACAGAAAGACATAAACAACTTGGATGACAAGAGGGTGAGTAAATTATTTGGAAATTGTTGTTCTGGAAGTGGAGTTCTCCTTTAAGGCCCTGCAAACATGTCCCTGTGGGGCCAACGCTGGCTTTTTGCGGGCACAGTAGACAAGGGGCAGCCCACACCAAACAGGTCCAGTGCAGGCTTGCCCAGGTGGGGCCCACACTAGCAGACTGCTCACATTAATCCCATGATGGCCCAGTGTGGGCCAGCCTGTTCGAGACCAGAATGACTTTTGTACCTTTGGGCCCATGCAGGTTTTGTGTAGGCAGTGCTGTAATGCAACTAGGAGAATACTAACAACATTGACTGGCCATTCTTTAGCCACTCAATTGAACTGGAATGGCTCAAACCAAAAAATACCTTTTCAGAATCCATTTGAAATCCTTTTGACTACTGTACATATTTGGCAACACAGACATTAGTTATGTAGTGACTGCATCCATTTCAGATGTATAATAACTGTTTTTTTGAAGACTTAAGTTATAGTGGCTGAAAAGTATTTCTATTGAGACAGATTTATTGTTGTAGAATAATAGAGGGCTTCCTAGGGGCTAAGTGAGGGCTGCCTATGCAGGGTTAGCGCTAAGGGGCCAACGTTTTGCCAATGAGCAAAGTTTGCTTGATTGCAGGGTCCACTACTTGAACAGGACATCATTGGCGTTTGGTGGAATTAATAACGGGTCAACAGATAAAGGTGTTACCGTGTTACTATGGTTTTGGAAAACATATACTATGGTCTTGACAAGCTTGTTAATTTCTCCAATGCTGCATTGTATGGGTGATAAGTACTGAGTTATGTCATTGTTTGGAGAAACACATCCCAGGTCTACTCACACAGTACCTGTGAACATAAACTAGAGCTATGTTCATGAATGAAGAAAGGCAGTTCACAACTTTTTATTATTTTAGGAAAAATTCTACCAGTGATCTTGTTTTTGCTAATTAATATTTTGTAAAATTTTAAACAGATGCAAAAAAAGCTACAAATCAGTGGAGACCAACAGTGTGACAGAGGACATGGCGATGTCTCCTGTCATGTATTCTCTGCTTGAACAAGATGGCCTGAAAACTGCTGTTTCTCCACAACTGCACATTGACTACAACAAAAAGATGAACAGACTAGTTTTATCAGGGCTTCATACAGAAATTCTCATGTTCAAGAATTGGGTCCTTCAGAAGCAAAACAATTTGAAAAAGAAGCCCTTACAGATTGAACATTCAATCCTGGAGTTCCTGAGATCAGTGGATTGTGATGAAATGTCCAGAGATCTCTTCTTATCTCATGGAATAACTGCTGTCTACATAATTGAAAATGGAGATGTTTTTGTTATTGGGAGCACAAAAAGAGTGCTTGCTGATGCAGAGAAGAGGGTGAATATGGTTCTTGCATCCAAAGAACTCACTGTAGAAGATCAGGGTGTCCTTCAAATGCCAGAGTGGAAGGAAAAACTGGAAAATTTGTTCAGTACTTCCAAAAACAAATTGGTGTCTATAAACCTTTCACAGAGGGACAAAGTAATAGTAACTGGATTCAAAGAACCAGTGATGGAGGTCAGTCAGGACTTAGGATGTTTTATTGAGAAACATTTGAAGCCACATTTGAAGCTGCCTGAACCTGTTACAGTCAGTGTATACCCTGCTGTCAGGGAGTTCATCCTCAAGAAAGGACATATTTCCTCCATTAAAGACCAGATGAGCTCACACTTCTGCCAAATAAACATGGAAAAACCTATAGTTTTTCTCAGTCCTGATCCAGTGTTACTGAAACAGAAAGGAGTTACTAGAAAACACATTGATGGCTGGAGTAAGAATGCTATTGATGCCTTCAAGAAAATCATCTCAAACTATACAACAACTGAGTGGCCGGTGTCACACGTCTTGTGGTCTAAAGTGGAGAGTGATGTTAAGGAAGCAGTAAAAAATCAGGTTTTTACAGATTTGGATGCCTCTAAAGAGGTCCTGACATTGGCAGGAATGACCCATGAGATAACTGGACTAAAACCCATAATAGAGAAAATTTTAGAGAGAGCAAAAAATCAACTGGAGAGAGAGAAGAACAGTGTGACAGAGTACATGAAGATTTCTCCTGCCATGTACTTGCTGCTTCAACTAGATGGCCTGAAAAATGCTTTAGCTGTTTCTCCAGAACTGCACACTGACTACAACAAAAAGATGAACAGACTAGTTTTATCAGGGCTTCATACAGAAATTTGCATGTTCAAGAATTGGGTCCTTCAGAAGCAAATAAATATGAAAAAGAAGTCAATACAGATTGAACATTCAATCCTGGAGTTCCTGAAATCAGTTGACTGTGATGAAATGTCCAGAGATCTCTTCATATCTCATGGAATAACTGCTGTCTACACAATTGAAAATGGAGATGTTGTTGTGATAGGGAGCACAGAAAGAGCACTTAATGAGGCAGAGAAAAGGATAAATACAAGTCTCACAACCGAAGACCTCATTGTAGAAGATCAGGGTGTCCTTCAAATGCCAGAGTGGCTGGATCTCAAAAAACATTTGCAGGAATTGTTCAGTAAATCCAAAAAGTCATCTGTGATTATACATTTATCTAAACAGATAGACAAAGTAATGGTGGCTGGATTCAGAGAACCAGTGATGAAGGTCAGTCAGGACTTAGGAGACTTCATTGAGAAACACACAAGAATTGAAGAAACCGTTCGTGTCAAATCACATGCTGCAGTTGAATTAATAAAAGACAGAAAATCACAAGACTGGCAGCATTTTACAAAATCTGACGAGGTGAAAATAAGTTTTGATTCAAAGAGACTCTGGATCAAACTGTCTGGAGAGCGTACATTTGTCCAGCCAGCTGTGACTTTCTTTAAAAGATTGGCAGATGGTCTCTACACGGACACACTAATCATTAAAAAGGCAGGAGCAAAGAAGTACTTCATAGAGCAGGGTAAAATGATGCTCTCAATGTTTGCGAAGGAAAATGGATTTGTGGCAGTACTCCGGGAAGATACCATGCCAGAAGAGGAGAAGGATAATTTTTCCCAAGGTACAGATGACAGATGACTATACAAAAATACAGATCATTAAAACTATAAAACCAGATGTTTTGGCAGTGTTTGGCAAACTGAGCTCTCTCTTCCCTGTTGCTTTATATTTAGGGCCTCTCGGCAGAGTCTCCAGCTGCTGTTTTAAGGTGTATACTTTGAAAATAGGTCATCTGACCCTGGAGGTTTCATCAGGGGATATAACCCAAGAAAAAACTGATGCAATTGTCAACTCCTCAAATCAGACATTTTCCTTAAAATCAGGTTAAAAAAATAGCATATATTCATTTTAATGGATTTAATTCAAACTCAGTTTAATGCATTTAACTTTAATTATTTATTGTGAATCCAAATAAATTATAATAACATGTTTATTGAGGCACTAATGCAACTGCCAATGTCTCATTGCTATCTAGGGGTATCCAAGGCGATTTTAGATGGTGCTGGATTGCAAGTAGAACAGGAATTATTACAAATGGGTATGTTAACCATTTGTCCAGTTTGTACCTTTTAGTTTAAAATGTTTTGATTTAAGAGATGTCTATTAAAACTGATCATTAGGATGTCATTAGTATGTGTGTTTTTCCACAGCTAGAGATACATATTATAAACTAACAGAGATTGTGACCTCATCTGGTGATCTCCCATGTAAAGAAATCATACACATTGTTGGATCTAATAAACCATCTGATATTCAGCAAAACGTTTTGTCTGTTCTGAAGTTATGTGAGAAGCACAGATTTACCTCTGTTGCCTTCCCAGCTCTAGGCACAGGTAATTTTATGTATGTATGTATTTATTTATTTAATTTTATTTTGTTAAATGGTGTTCTTATTGACAACTTGCCATAATTAATATTTCATATAATTTAAATTCTTACGTTTTTTTTTTTTTTTATTGATCCTTTAGGTCAAGGGGGAGCTAATTCATCTGATGTTGCAGATGCAATGATCAATGCAGTTGTTGAATTTGCAAATATAAATGAACATGTTCATGTCAAAAATGTGGAGTTCCTTATATTCAACACAATTACTTTGGCTGATTTCCATCAAAGCATGCTCAAATGTAAGCCAAAGAAGAGCATTACTGGAAAAATTAAAGGTCAGTCAATTAAAAAACAAATAAATGTTCATAATTGTGCCTGACTATGTTATACTTTTTATTACACTTAACATACTGTTCTCTTTCTTTCTTTCTTCCTTCCTTTCTTTCTTTTCAAAAGGTAAAAACATTTTGTTTGAAGAAATCGAGCCAGTTATGTTTCAGCTATGTGGAGAGACACTAGAGGATTTGAGTAAGGCCAGTGCCCTGATCAACAGCTTGATTAACCAGGAAAATATGCACATCACAATCTGTGATCCAGCTATTGCTCATTTCAGCAAAGAGGAATTAGAAATGCTGTGCAAAATAGAAAAAGAGCTCAAAGTAAGTGTCATACCTGAGAAGAAAGGACAAGACTCTGTTATCACATTAAAGGGCCTGACAGGATTCGTTCAAACTGCAGAGAGTCGTATTCGGGATATTATCCGCAAAGTGGAAAGGAATGAAAACAGAAAAAGGCTGGCAAATCTGACCAGCAGTATAGTAGAGTGGCAATATCAGAGTGGTCACAACTTTAAAGCATTTGATATTTTCACCAATTTCGACTTGGAAGAAGTCTTCAAACTTCAAACAGCTTCTGTGCTAATCAAGATTGACAGCGAAGTGTATGATGCAGACATAGTTCGCAAAGTGGCCACAAAGGGAAGAAAACAAATTGAACTAAAGAGAGTAGAACTGAAAGGTGAGAAATACAAATGCAGATGAAACATTGCAGTTATGAATAGATTAGAAAGTAACTACAGGCATTCATTCATTCATTTAGCTCAAAATTCCTTGCCTTCACACTGGGAAGACATGAAAGGACAGTCAGTTGTTCTTGTAAAAGTTACAGCAGGCTCAAAGGAATATGCAGATGTAGAAAAGGAGTTCAAAAAAACTGGACTATCCAGCAGTATCATTGAAGTAAGACTATTACATTTATATATGACCCATATATTATATATGACCTTAGAATCTGTGTAAAGTTACGTGTTTTGAAAGTTTGTAATTGTGTACCATGATGCAGTGATTGCATAGGCTGAGTGTTTATTCTTGCCTTCTGCACAGATTGAAAGAGTTCAGAACAGTGCACTTTGGAGAAACTACATGATCAAAAAGGAGGAACTGGAAGACAAAAACAAGCATAAAAACAATGAAAAGCTTCTCTTCCATGGAACTGGCCCTGATACGACAGATCAGATCAACAATCATGGCTTCAATCGCAGCTTTGCTGGCATGCATGGTAGCTAACTTGTATCATAATCTTTTACAATTTGAAAGTGTTGTTATTGTCTTTAGGATTAACAGAATTTCATGCTGTTTTTAGGAGCTTTATATGGGAATGGTACATATTTTGCTGTGGACCCGAGTTACTCATCCAAAGGCTACTCTAAACCTGATAACAAAGGACATAAACGCATGTACCTCGCCAGGGTCCTCGTTGGTGACTTTACTCAAGGAACAAAAGGCCTTCTTACTCCTCCAAAAAAGAGTTCACAAGGTGTTCATCTTTATAATAGTGTGACTGACAACATGAACAACCCAACCATGTTTGTGATCTTTAATGATGTACAGGCTTACCCAGAATACTTAATCACATTCCGGGATAAATGAAATTTTACAGTTCAATTCAATCAGTTTTGAGTTGAATTCCTGTGCATTATTGCTGTGCAGTTACAATCTATTTTTATTTAACTTTCAATGATGGGCAGAAGGGCAGCTTTTCAGTGAAACTATGTACTGTAATTGATTAAAGGAGAAGTTCACTTCCAGAACAAAAATGTACAGATAATTTACTCACCCCCTTGTCATCCAAGATGTTCATGTCTTTCTTTCTTCAGTCGATAAGAAATTGTGTTTTTTGAGGAAAACATTTCAGGATTTCTGTCCATATAGTGGACTTCTATAGTGCCCGGAAGTTTGAACTTCCAAGATGCAGTTTAAATGCAGCTTAAAAGGGCTCTAAACAATCCCAGCCGAAGAAAAAGGGTCTTATCTAGCGCAACGATTTGTCATTTTCTAAACAAATTGACAGTTTATATACTTTTTAAACTCGAATGCTTGTCTTGTCTAGCTCTGCGTGAACACTGTGTATTCTGGTTCAAGACAGTTAGGGAATATCGAATAAAAAGGTAAAACAGCAATGCAGGATGATTTTGAAGTTGGAGAAGAAAATGAGATGGGAGTTTTTCGACCTACCCTAACTCTCTTGAACCGGAATACACAGAGTTCATGCAGAGCATTTGAGGTTAAATAATATATAAATTGTAATTTTTTTTTTTTTTTTAATAAGAAAATCGTTTTGCCAATAAGACCCTTCTTTCTTGGCTGGGATCATTTAGAGCCATTTGAAGCTGCATTTAAACTGCATTTTGAAAGTTCAAACTCAGGGGCACCATAGAAGTCCACTATATGGAGAGAAATCCTAAAATGTTTCCCTCCAAAAACATAATTTCTTTATGACTGAAGAAAGAAAGACATGAACATCTTGGATGACAAGGGGGTGAATAAATTATCTGTACATTTTTGTTCTGGAAGTGAAATTCACATTTAAGTAGCCAGAAAACATTACAAAACAGTACAATGCTGTCCTGAATAAGCTATTTCACATAACAGATGTTTACATATGAAGAGTTCAGATGCAAAAGCCTTTAAGTGCCGTTTGATATTTTCTTCTAGTTTTCTTTTATCAGGCTCCTATGTGTATGTTCAGTAATTTCACTTTAATGGCAATGAATGGGTTCTTTTCATTACACAATGCAGTGAGGTCATTTGACTTTGTTAATTTTTCTCAAAAACCAGAATGTATGCATTGTCATTTAATTCTTATAGTGGCTGTTGCTCATTAAAGGGATAGTTTACCCAAAAATTAATATTCTGTCATTAACCCTCAACCTTATGGAAGCAGATTAGTCTCAATAATAATTCACACAAAAGACATGATGCACACATCATAACCAAATTCATACATGAAACCTAATTCACGTGCCCTCAGGAAGGGATTTGTTCATTTTGTGTTGACATACCCACCATCCTATTGGTTATTTACAAGAAACAGAAATGATTAGTTCCCCTTATGAGTTTTCGGGTTTGGGTTCGAGTCACTAGTTAGTTAGTCATGTGCCACAATGAGTTGGAGCCATACATTTTCATGGGTTAAAGCCATGCATTTCAACTTCCAGTTGTCTGCTTTACAATTACTTTAGAATTAGTTAATAGTGCTGTGCCTCAGCAAGTAAAGTCAGAACACAATGATATCTTTGCAAATCATTAGCTAATGATTAATTAAAGCAGACAACTGGAAGATGAAATGTGTGGCTTCAACCCATTGTGGTAATTAACACATGAATTTACACTATTAGTTAATAAAATATTAGCGAATTAATACGTTATGACACATTTAACTAATAACAATTTATTGATTACTTAATCTATGAATCATATAGAATGTTCAAATAGTTGCTGATGAAGTAATTATTAATAAATGGTTTAGTTCTTCATGAGTTATATATTAACTCTTGATTATCTCTATATTAGTTAAGCATGAATTAATGCATATTTGTGCACCTGTACTGTAAAGTGTTACCGTTTGTTCACCTCTCGAGTCTTCAGTTCTGAGTAGTTCATTCTTTTGTCACGTGACGTGACAGCAGTATTAGATACAGAAATGAGTTAATAATTCCCAACCTTCCTTACAAACACATTTACACTGATGTGTTTCTGGTCTCAAATTTGTACACACACATGAAAAAGTGTTGATTCGAGGACTTTAAGTTGGTGTAAAAAAATAACAAATGCTTCCCTAGCGGATCATTTTGACCTGCCACTAAACTCTCACCGCTGGAATGAAAAAAAAAAACAAAAACTGCAGGTTTTTAATTTTGTGACACTTTGTGTCACCGTCCGCCATTATCCGGAGTACCACAAACTATTCCTTTAAGCAGTTAGGGCTGCACCAAATCAAATCTGATTTTAAAAATGATTTTCAGCATTTGTCTTGGTTGACTTGGTTTGTCCACCCTACCTTGATTCTTTTTTCCCCAGTAAATATAGGTAAAAACTGTGTGATTCACAATTCTTAGTTTGTTGTTTTAAGAAAATTGTCAGAGATACTGTTACCAGAGAGATCCTTTAAATAAGCAGCAACCACTTTAAATCATGCTCAGTGGACTCTATTATGATAACAAACTGAATTATTTCAAGAGCACGATTTTACATTGCATTGTTTTTTGATAGTTGCATACTTAATTGTGGACAGATGAGTTTTTAATCACTGGTGCCAAAATATTTGAACGTGTTCATTTAAAAGGGGTGAACAAATGGCAGTTCCCCCTGATTGCTGCGTCTACAGCAGAGGAGCTGTCCGCATGCCCGACGGAAATCCCGGTTTAAGGCTGGGTAAAGAATAGGATTCAGAGCAGAGTTGAGGTATCCCAACCACAGAACGATAGAGTAGGTCAGTTTGTTTGGGTGGACCTCTCCCCACATACCCATGCATGTGAAGTAAGTGAAATAGGGGAACCAGCAAATGACAAAAGCGCCAAGCACTGCGGCCAGGGTCACCGTGGCTTTGTGTTCCCGTGCAGTGGCAACTGCTTTTGCAGCCTGCACAAATGAAGGAGTGGTTGCACGTATACGCCGCACCTAACAGTGAGACATGAACAGAGAGTGACAAAGAAAACAATGAAATTGCATTTTTCTTTTCTGAGGGATGCAATGAAATAGAATGGAATGAGTGGACAGATAAGAGTGTCCACAATAAAAAAAGGACACTGTTATTGACCCAAGTGGAGAAACGTACCTGCTCACGTGCAACACAGAATATACGATGGTACATTCCACACATGACCAGCAGAGGGAGGTAGAAGATTAGAAAGGCTTTCAGCAGCACATATTTGTTATTCCATTCATAGCGGCAGGTCCTGCCTTCCTCTCCTTCATCCCACATGTCCCAGTCCAGATTCTGCACTCTGAAGTCAGGTGTGTTCCAGCCTAGGTTAATAGACACAAAGGACACAGCCAGAGAACACGTCCAGATCGCAGTCAGACTGATCGCCACCCGACGAGGTGTGACCCTCCTGGGATAGCAGAGAGGCTTAGAAATGGCAAGGTAACGATCAACACTAATGGCCAGTAAAGTGAGGATTGAAGCACTGCTGAGCATAACATCCAGAGAGATGTAGATATTGCAAAAAACACCCCCGAGAGGCCATCTTCCATTACGCAATTCCAGCATGGCAGACAGCGGAAGCACCAGCAAACCCAGCAGCAAGTCTGTTACGGCTAGTGAGAGTATAAAACAGCTACTAATCTGGTGCAGACGCCGACTGGTGGCCACAGCCAGACAAACCAGCACGTTTCCACAAATGGTCAATGTGATGAAGGCCACCAGTACCACCCAGCGCAGGGCAGTGAACATCATTGTTAGCTTCTGAAACAGGAAAGCTTGGAGATTTTTGTCCTCCTATGTCAGAGTGATATCCAGAGTAGTTCTGTCAGGACTCCACGTGTCATCTGTTTTTCTGAAACATTTACATTGGGTGCTATAAAACTTCCATAATATTAACATCTATGGCCACTGCTCAGATATCAGCTTAGGTTCATTCCTACAAAAAAAGAGAACAACATGCATTTGGGTAATTAATTTAGAAGTTAAATGTATGATACTTATACATTTACACATTGTTAAATTCTTCCTCCTAACTTACTTTAAAATGCAAAGACAACTGGTTAATTGGAAAAGTGTAGCCATTTGCTTCAGATTCCTGACTCAGATTCCAACATTGTCTCAACCAATGGCACGAGTTTGGGTAGTATTTGCACTAAATCTATGCAGATTTGGTTTAAATGAACTTGTCTAAGAAATTAATGAGAAAACATAATTTATGAAAGTAACCTGCCAAATTGGCTAGTGATTTGACAGCGTCACCCGCCACAGCTGATTTTTACCCGCATTTGACGAGTTGGCGGGTGTTAATTTGAAACCCTGCAACCAATTGTAGATAATAAAACCTTTTTTGAAAACAGTGTTTTGTTTTGTTTTTGACTAAATGGATGGCAGACATTAATCAGAGGATATAACAACCTAGGCTGACTGGCATCTACATGTCTACATTTTTGGAAAAAACACCAACAACTTTTATTCTGTTTCACAAAAAATATGATTACAGGGGCAGGTTGTCAATTTATTCTTGCACAAAAACTATGGTGGTCTGTGGTCTTCTGTCTGCTTGCCACCAGAGGCTGCCTTCCATTTATATTGACTCTCACACTACACAGACTGTCAAACATCACCCTGGACTACATGTTCCAAGTTGCACTGATTACACTCTCACCTGCAGCCAATCAGACACTCTATAAATACGTGGCCCTAACCATCATTCAGGACAGAGTATTGTTTGCATTTATTGCAACATCAGTGATAGCAATCATAATTGTAAGTTTCAAATTATAACACAGATTCAGGTAGTTTCGAACCCCTGCAGACAGTCGGTCCGAACTGAATATTGACATCTAACTTGAAGAATTCACCCCAGACTTCAGAATCTCAGTAAAGCATTTACTGATGGTAAAAGTTGTGGCTCTACAACAGAATACAGAAAGAATCTTACATGAGTAAACTATCAATTAACATTTACAAACAATTATCATGCGATAACAATCCTTTCAAGTATAAAATAAAATACAAATTAAGGCAGTTTAACACATGTCTGTGCAAATAATTAGAGTGGTTATTCTAGGACAACCCACAAGATGTAGGGATGGGCAATATGGGCTTCTAACACCAAGAGGAATTCCTTGTGTGTGAAACACACGTGGCAAAAAAGCTCTTTCTGATTCGGAAGCCAGAGGGCGCCCTTGTGCAGAAACTCCACATATGCTTAATAGCAGAAGTAATAGTACTGAGGACACTTCAGGAATCTTTAATCTATTTATCACAGCTGAATAAAACGCAAAAAGAGAAATATTAACTGAGGAAACTTGAAGACAATAAACATATGATGGCTACAATATATGGTTTGTCTGTGTTCTTCAAACAATATTGGGTATTTTTATTAGAATTAAGTATATGTGACCCTGGACCACAAAATCAGTCATAAGTGTAATTTTTTCGAAATTGAGCTTTATACACAATCTGAAAGCTGAATAAATAAGTTTTCCACCGATGTATGGTTTGTTAGGATAGAACAATATTTGGTCGAGTATATGGAATCTGAGTGCGCAAAAAAATCTAAATATTGAGAAAATCGCCTTCAAAGTTCAAATTAAGTTCTTTGCAATGCATATTACTAATCACAAATTAAGTTTTGATATATTTACAGTAGGAAATTTACAAAATATCTTAATGGAACATAATCTTTACTTAATTTCCTAATGATTTTTGGCATAAAAGAAAAATCTATAATTTTGACCCATACAATGTATTTTTGGCTATTGCTACAAATATACCCCAGCGACTTAAGACTGGTTTTGTGGTCCAGGGTCACATATTTATAATGCAATGTATCCCCCAACGATTCTTATCGTGGGGGAAATTTTTTACTGGTATATCGCAAACTGTAAGATATCGCCCATCCCTAACAAGATGGCGCCATTATTACACTAGACGTGACTAAGGCACGTGTTTAAGATATGGTAAACAGCGAGTTATTAGTCATGAAATAACTCGATAAAACAATGACATATTTCACAATAAATACTTGAAATTACTTGCATTAGCTATGATGAATATGAAAGCAAGCTTAACGGTGACAAATCAGCTATGCCATTAACCCGAACATACATATGGCGCAACAGTGCTAAATGAGTCTCACTCACGGCATGAAAACAATCGGCAGATTTAAATAAGGAACAACAAATACACTTACTTTATATGCACACACAACTTATTCATACAATAACTTATATTACACCAGTAAGATTGGGGTGTTGCAGACAAACATGAGATGAGCAGATTACTCAAGGAAAGAGTTTGCGTTCTGCATGTCTGCTCAGCACACCTGCTCCCCTTCCCGACTCCACGTGATGCACATGATGGTGACGTTGCCGATGTTGATTGGTCACAGGAAGAAAGTTCAAGAAACCTTTTGAACAGCAATGTTACAGAGCCATTCTGAGTTTTTCTTAGTCTAAGTCCAGTTTAGTTCTGTTTGTTGCCTGATTCATCCGTGTCTTGATCCTAGTCTGTTTAACTTGTCTTGTCTGTCTGCTGCCTGCCCTGGAATTATTGCACTTGTGGAGTCTTTGGTATAAGTCACAATGAAACAGCTCAAAACTTGTAGAAACAAGCTAAAATTACATGGTTGCTTAAAAAAACGTTTACTTTTGTAAAAGCTATCAGTTAATTCACAGTAGGGTTTAATGTAGTCTAACTATTACATTAACTTTAGTCGCGATTTCAGCGCCACTCACCAGACAATACATTTCCAAAATGCTGTTACATACAACAACTAACGTAATAAAATGTCAGATTCACATTCATATGTTTAGGATGAAACTAAATGCACTTTTACTACTTTTACTGGACATTTTACTTTGAAAGGGTTGCGAAAAGTGCAAGAAGCAATGTATTATCATTTTGAAGAAATGTCGCCACAGGCACGTTTTTGCAGTGAGTCTTGGTTAGGTTATTCTTTGCCATTCATATTTTGAAACTTATGTGTTAGCACAAAGAAATGTTAATGAATGCGCTTGTCTGATATTCTGTGGTATTATGTCTCCTGGAAGGTCACCAAAAAAAATGTAATGCAAATCTGAATCTAAATTGAATGCAAATTTAATGCAAAACTTCGGCCCCTGTTTACTGCAAGGACAAAAGGGCCTAAGTTATACTACAACATCTCAGAGAATAAGCCATCTCCTTTTATTTGTAGCTACTTTTGTTTGTTTTTAATGTTAATTTTGAATTTAAGTCACAGCGGTGCTTGGATGCTGATTAATTTTTATTTTATTTTGCATTCATAGCTACATTAGTTGCCACTGATGAACACTGTTGAGATAAATTCACAGTAAGAGATGACAGTGGGTCGCACAGATACTTATAAAGAGAGGAAGCACATTATCACTGTGTCATTGCTGTTCATGTAGATTTTACAGTAACTGACATGCTTGCAAAAGAAAGAAATAAACAATGAACAGACCATGCAATTTCATTTTGACATCCATGTAAAAACTCTGGGATGTTTGTGTCAGTGCCACCAACAAACTGAATTTGTATCTTTGTGAGTAATGGTGTTATTAGAAAAATTGTTTATATTTGTACTGAATACTAATGTGTAGTTTCCGGGGAAGAATGCACTAAAGCTCTTATCCATTCGGGTTATTTTATACTTTCCCATAAAATAAATTCAATTGTTTGCCACTCTATATGATGGCCAGAATGTCTTGTGCATTTGCGGGTGACAGTGCTATTTGTCCCAAACACATCTGAAACAGACCTAGAACTTTCTTTGATTTTTACAGGATATGAGAAATATACAAAAACTGCATGCATAATCATGCAAACGCAAAATATGGTTGCAGGTGGAAGGAGAAATTTGTAATGGAAGGATATCTCTTAGAAAAGAGAGACGTATTTAATGGTAGACAAACTGCAAAAAGTGTGACTAAAGATAAAGCAATATCAATTTGCATTGTATAATTTCTTCTGTGAAATTTGGTTTGCCATTTCCTTGTGTAGTTCAGATTGTAATCTCTCTTAACCATTCATTTGTTACCACAGGAACATATTTACACAAGAACAAGCATTTTCATTTCACACCTTTATGGTAGAGGTCTGAAAAACGGCAGATTGCAAGAAATGCTCATAAACATAAATGCAGGTGAGAGACAGCCGATAGCAACGGCACAATTAAGGTACTTTCATTCAGCATTCTCTGCAGTGTAGAAACATGAGCTGAAAAATGTTTCCATGACAAAATTCCAAGCTCACCAAGTTATACAACGATTGTCCAGTGTCCTATTAGACCTGTTGAAAGACCTTTTGCTTTCTTAAACAGCATGAACGTTAACTGGTCAGCTGGATCTATTACATTGCATGAGTCCTGTTTTTCATCTCTGCTGAGAGAGGATCACATGCACGAATGTGTTCATGCACTGCATATTCACTTGGTGAATCATGCTCAATTAAATGGATAGTCTAAAGGTGCAAGTATGAGGTTGATGACAATATTGTCCCCTCAGTTAACAGTGAATCAAACACTTGGAGCTGCAATTAGCTGCAGAGAGTCTGCACTCCCTAGGCTGTCAATCTAGTCAGCCACCAAAATAACTAACAAGTGCCTAATAAACAAGTAGCTTAACTAAAAATATAAACAGACAGGATATTCTTCGGCTGAAGCGTGATCAAGAATTATAGCCATTGAACATTTTCTAAGTGTGTGGTCTCATTGACATGTAACTTGAACAGAAGATAAGGATAACTCATATATCTTTAAACAATGATGAGAACTAATAATTCTTTCTGCATACAGTACCACCTGGCCACCTTCGTCAATGTTTAGCTTCCTTGCTTGGAATCCCAAATAAATGGCCAGACGGCAGTCTGCAGATTTACCAAAATGTATAGACAAACACTAACATCTATATTTTATCACCCGCTTATGTCAAACAAAACTGCTTATGGCTTTGTTGATGTGATTCACAATGCCAAATTTTTAAACCTATTTAGGTCACCTTATGCTTTAAAACTGTAAAATGCTTTACAATTCAATAAGTCCACTTCCAAAACAAAGATTCACATATCTCACCCCTTTGTCATCCAAGATGTTCATGTCTTTCTTTCTTCAGTCGTAACAAAATTGTTTTTTTTTTTTTTGAGGATGAGCGTTTGACATTAAATATTTTCCTCAAAAAGCATAATTTCTTTATGACTGAAGAAAGAAAGACATGGACATCTTGGATGACAAGGGGGTGAATAGATTACATGTGAATCTTTGTTTTGGATGTGGACTTCTTTAATATTTGAACTACTGTTCAAAGTTTTAGGCTCAGTAAGGTTTAAAGTAATTATTGTTATTACTTATTATTATTATATTGTTTAAAATATATTAATACTTTTATTCAGATAGGATGCATTAAATTGATTAAAATTTCATTTAACATATTTATAATGTTATAAAAGATTTGTTTCAGATAAAATGCGAACTCTCTATGTGAACTATCTATTAATCAAATAATAATAATAATATATATATATATATATACACATACACACACACACACTAATCCATTCAAAAGCTTGGAGTCAGTATATAGCAATATTAGAATGATCAGCATAATAAAATGATTTCTGAACGATCATGTGACACTGAAGACTGGAGTAATGATGCTGAAAATGTAGCTTTGATCACAGGAATAAATTAGACTTTAAAATATATTCAAATAGAAAACAGCTATTTTAAATAGTAAAAAAAAAAAAATCAGAATTGTATTATTTTGCTGTAATTTAGATCAAATTAATGCAGGCTTGGTGAGCAGAAGAGACTTCTTTAAAAAAAAAAAATAATAATAATAAAAAAGTCTGGTATATGAAACTACAAATAAGGTATATGAAACATTTTTAACAAAAGTTATTCTTACCAAAAGTAGTGAAAGATTATAACTCACTTTCTGCAGGTGAATCATGGTTGCAAAGTAGAAACTCCAGATTCCTGCATGAGCTGGTGTTCACAGCACTGTAACAGTGAGATAATGCTTGTCTGTTTGCGTCTGTGTGTCTTTCATTGCTTCTGCCCTCTCTTTACTTTTGCCCCCTTCTTTTTAGTTACACACCTCTACTTTCCCTCCCCGTGTCTCCCACTATCTCTGTCAGTCTTAGTATTTACAATCTGTTATGCAACTTAACATTATCTTATCACTGTACATGCTCACTTACAGTAGTTCTCTTTTTCTCACGGGACAACATGCTACTGTTTTACACAGATATGAGACTTGGAGATAAACGGGGTACATACATAATCCCTGCCTCATTTTTTAATCTTGTTAACATTGATCTGTAGATCTTCAGACTGATTTGTAGGAAACATTAGCAGGAGAGTTAATGGAGTGATCATTCGGTTAGTGCCCATCAGATGTGTAAGAGAAGGTGAAATTTGTGACATATGGTTTTTAACCTTCTCATAGAAATCACGAGCCACAAAAACCAGAAACAACAAAAAAGATCACATGCAAAGACCTTGATAAAGATATTTAGTGATTACTGAAATGTTTTGGTTTCAGTTGTTTTATATTTGTGACTTTGCAGGTTTATATCTCACAACTCTTTTTTAGAACAAACTTGTGATTCCGAGGGAAAAAGGCAGAATCGTGAGATATAAACTTAAGATTATAAGAAAAAAAAGAGTCAGAATTTTGAGGAAAAAAAAGTCTAAATTATGAGATAACTCATAATTCTGAGAAAAAAACAAAAAACAAAAACGTACAATTGCAAATTAGAAACAGATTTACAAGATGTAAAGTTGGAACTGTGAGATACAAATTCTATCTATCTATCTATCTATCTATCTATCTATCTATCTATCTATCTATCTGTCTGTCTGTCTGTCTGTCCGTCCCTCCGTCCATTCGTCCATTCATAGTAGTATTATATTGCAATGTAAAAATTAATGAAGTAATTAGAGAACTGCTACTCACCCGTTGCATGACAAAAGTTCCCCATCAGGCTTGATGCAAGCTCCACATGCAGTGACAGGCACTTAAAATCAGGCTTTTAAGCAATTTACAACTAAAGTTTGGGTTTTGACTTCTGTTCCTTGTACCATTTGATTATAAATGTGGAGCCTGCTATACTCATGTATATTAGATTTTATGATGATCATGCTTGTAATAATAATCAAAAGCTGCTTTCCAATAACTGTTTTATGTGTCAGTTTTTAAACGAAATACTGAAATTCTATACAGAGCTGAGCTATTTTATGCAACAGAAACACCGGCAGTGTGAAAGCACAATTCAGGCCTGCTGTTGCATTTACACTGTTTACACTTACGCGCTGCTTACCAACCCATTCTCACTCCCGAGGCGGGTTGTGCTTACGCACATTGTGTGTTTTTAATCAAAGTGATAAGGATTCCATGAAAGATTTTTCTAATTTATTAATTGTTAGTTGATAAGGTGTTTGACATGACCCTTAATGATTTACAGTCTGATGGTTATTAGTTGCCCTACTTTAGTTTTATCTGTGTAATTAGCGAGCTTGCAGTGGACAGATAAGAACATACAATATGTGATCCTTTATTAAAGACATGGACACACTGGTAATTTTCCAGCTTTAAATGACCTATAAGGTCATTTCATATACCTTATGTGCAACCTAAAGGAAAGCTGTAGCAGGTGTTGATGACACTCGACCACAAAGAAATTATCACATCATGCCACTTTATCAAGTCAGATGATTGATTTAGAAGAATGGGAATAACGGTCTTGAAGAATTTGAATAAATCTATAGATAAGTCAATATAAAGAAAAAGGACATACTTCTGCAATGGCAAATAATTATTTTTAAAAAAGCAATATTTTATAATAAGGTTAAATTTAACATAGTTAATCCATTAGATATCATGATAACACTATAATAAAGTTCCATTTGTTATAGTTAACTATGTTAGTTATCATGAACTAACAATAAAAAACAAACAAAACTTCTAAACCACTTATTAAGCTTAGCTGATGTCAATTGCAACATTTACTATTACATTATTAAAATCAAACATTAATCTCATTTAATGGAACCAATATAAGATGAATTAACAATGAACAATTGTATTTCAACAACAAATGTTAATAAAGATGAATAAATACCGTAAACTACTTTGAAACTTTGAAATATTTGTTAAATATTTTATTTAGTTTAAAGTTAATTTGGCAGCAACTTGGCAACAGTGAAAACCTGGCAAATTTACTGTGCTTAATTAAAAAGTGCAAGGCTTTTTTAATGTCTTTTTGCTAATTGTGTCAGTTAGGCTAAGTTGTATTTTTAGATTTACAGAAAACATACCAACATTCATCAAGTTGCGGAAGACCTTTAATCAGTTTGCAGAAAGATACCTGACAATACTGTGAAAGAGCGAAAAGCAGCTTCATACAGCATCTGAACACCTATGGCACTCTGCAAATGACTGTGTTTGCATTTAATGATTTGCATTTCGGCATCTATGATGCAGGGGTTTGTGTTTGTTTGAAGGACGTTTCCTGTCAGTGGGATTATTTTCGCTCCGTGCCTCTTCTGGGCCAATTAACAGGGATTCAAAATATCTTCTGGTGCTTAGATCCTGTCTATGTATATCATTCTCATCTGAGCATGTGTGTGTGCGTGAACAGGCCAGAAGGAGCCTCTACTCTTTGCTTGTCATTAACCAGCCCAAACACGAGCAGTGACGTCTCTGCGCTAAGCTCGATGTCAAGGGTCTACAGTCACGTCTGTTCTCTGATCTTCCTGTCCAGAGTCACCTAGCAACTCCAGACCTCCACGACCTCATGTACTGCTCAAAGAGTGGACTGCAAAGATGAACAGCTGAATCGAGATGATATTAAGACCGAGAACAAACAGCAAAATGAGGTTGTCATCTCAATAGCAAGTCTCTAGCTGTTTGTTGTTCCATCATGATGGAATATTCCAGGTAAATATATTAAAGGCTTTTAACAAAGGTGAGAGAGGAGAGAGTTTCCTCTTGGCTAATTTGTCTGGAGACTCTCTTTGTGCTTGTTTAACACGATTAAAACTGTTATTGAGTCACATTCTTTTGTATCTGATGCCTTGTTATAGAGAACTAAAGTTTCTCTGTGCAAAGCTTCTGTCAAAGAAATTCTTCCTCGGAGGTGACGCATGTAATTTTTTTGAAGTTAAAATACATTCTCCCATTCCGGCTTGATGTGCAGAGACAAATTTACGTAAGCCGTTTGTAAGTTGATTTCCCCCAAAAGTGTAAACACTGCGGTTCTGTGGCTGTTTCTGCATTGCTCATTTGTTTGTGCAGGCCGACACAGCAATATTGCTCAACCAATGCCATCCAAATGATGTCTAAAAGACAGGGAAAGTGTGTGCGAAACCTCATTTTTCAGTTCAGTTTTGTGCCACTAATAATGCAAAAATAACATAATGTATCTTTTATGTTTTGTACAACCCAACTTTACAAAGAAAACTGCTGTACTGTAAGGCACCTTGCAGGTCTGCATATATATATATATATATATATAGACAGTTCTTTCTGGTCCTTGAATCTGATTGACTAATAAGAGTGCAATATTAGAGTCCCACAGAACTCCGACAGCCATTTCGCCGATTATAATTGTATCACTCCGTTTGCAGTTCTTCTTACAGTGAGTGTCATGGGGGATGCTCAGATCCACTATAATTTTAAAAAATATTACTGTTTTTGTGTCACAGGTCACATATTATTGTGAAATATTGTTACAGTTTTAAATAGCTGTTTTCTGTTTGATAAAATATTTTTAAAAAGTAATTTATTTCTGTGATGGCAAAGCTGAATTTTCAGCATCATTACTCCAGTCTTCAGGGTCACATGATCCTTTAGAAAACACATTCTTTGATAAACAGAAAATTCCTAAGAACAGCATTTAGTTGAAATCTATTGCAACAGACATTCCCAATAAAATCGCTATTAAAATTCTCTCTAAATTCCAAACTCAGACTAAGAATAGAAACAGGGAAAGTTCATTTTGTAACCATTCCTTGTAACCATAAAACACTTAAAAATCTAAACAGATGGTTTTATCCAAAGCAACCTATGCCGGTCTGACACATTCCCCTGAAGCAGCGTGAGGTTAAATGTCTAGTTCAGGGGCAAAATGGTAATACAGAAAGGCTGCAATTTCATTGGCTCTTTAGTGGTTGGTTCATCCTAGCCACATTGACACCAAAAGTACAACCTCTCCGGAAACAGCTTGGAGCCGTGAGCACTAAGCTATCATCATCCCCTCTGCCTGTCAGGACCTTTCCTTGATTATTTCAAGATATTTAGAGCAGCCAAATTAGTGAGCTGACTGATTTCAGGTCAGCCCCTTCATTGAGACGACTATTGGTTTGCGATTTGTGTGTGTGTCCATTTTTTAACGTGTCAGTATCTGTGCGTGTAGATGAAAGGGTGTAAGCTGTGGCCCTTCGCTGCAGTCTGTCATATCATATTCTCATCCTACGGAACACCGACCTTATATCTCCAGAGACACATGCTGCTCCTATCTGCACCTCTGGAAAACCCCACTGGGAGAAGAACGGAGGGAGTTAGTGCATCCTCATGTCCCACCCCCACTAAAACACAAGCACCCCTGGGAGGGGTCAGAAAGAACGTGGCCCGTCACACATTGTCTCCAAGCCTCCTCCATCTGAGTTACAGAAGCACGTCTGCTTCCTTTTTTAGGAGAAGTGATAGGAAGGGGCTGTTCTACTTTTCAGATTAGCAGAGAGAAATAGAGAGAGAAAGCAAAGAAGAGAGGAAGAAACAGAAGAGAAAAAGACAATAGAACTCAACATATTTGTACACTTATTTATATAAGTGTACAATATACACTTACAATATATAAACAAAGAGTTCAGATGCAAAACCAGCTAAATCCATCTGACGTCTTTCTTTAAAAAATGTGTTTTTAATAGGCTCAGATGTATAGGTTTCTATGTAAGTACTGGTACTTCTGATTGGGCTCAGGCTGGTATTTTAGCGAGTTTGAAGAAAAAGTATTTGATGGATGTATAATATGTGTCGAGAGCATTCACTCAGTATCATTATCTCATTTTTGACCGAGATGGCTTTTAGCTAGTTTTGCATCTGAACTCTTCAAATATATACACATTCCTTTCAAAAGTTTGAGGTCAGCAATAAATATTCCACAAAAAAAATTAAGCAGCATAACTGTTTTCAACATGTATGATAATAGGAAATTTTACTGACCCCAAACTTTTGAACAGAAACATATACAGTATACTTTGACTGTGCTGTAAACGCTGATAGTCATGCTTATAATAATGCTTTGTTGGTTTTTGAGATACACCAGAGAGAGTGAGTGAATGAGAGATAAAAGATCCATGTTTACCTGTGTGTCTACACTTCACTGCACATCTTCTGACTTACAGACCAACAAACAGGAACACATCATCTGACCCATTTGGAAAGTGTGGACATAGAGTTCAGTCCATTGTAGCTGTGGGTAATTCTGACTCATGATTTTACCCTAGTCATATGATTTTAAAGGAATGTGTGCTGTAGGAATTGTAGTACTTCAGAAAAAAATAAAAAAAATAAATAAATAATAATAATAATAATATAAATAATGAATCTTAATTTTAAATTCTAATTTAATGTAATACAAAAAAAAAAAAAATGTTGCCTATGATGTTTCCAGTCATTTGTATGATGCCAAGATAAAACTCCTTTATTTATGGAAGCCTGTTTCTGCCACTATAAACTTGCAATTGTAAGTCCAGTTCTAAAGGTGGAAAAATTGTGAGTTATAAAGAGCAGTTGCGTGTTATAAAGTCATAATTGCAACATAAAAACCTGCAATTCTGAGTAAAAAAGTCACAGTTGCGAAATATAAACTTGCAATTTGGAGAAAAAAGGTCTCAAAATTTCAACTTTCTTTCTCATAACTGCGAGAGAAAAGTCTTGGAATTCTGAATTTTTTCTCTTGCAATTGCAAGTTTATATTAAGCAATTCTGAGAAAAAAAGGTCAGAACTGCAAATTTCTATCTCAATTCTGAGAAAAAGGTCAGAATTGCAAGTTTATATCAAGCAATTCTGAGGGGAAAAATAAGGTGTAATTGTGAGACAAAAAGTTGCAATTACCTTTTTTATTCATTTATTTATTTTATTTTATTTTTTTTCAGTGGTGGAACCGGGCTTCCATAATTATTGGACATCACATAGAAAATTAAATAAATAAATAAATAAAGCTATAACTTTAACTTTAAGCTATGGTTTAGTCCTAAACCATAGGACTTTATAAACAAAGAAACATTCATGTGGGACTTTCATGTATTATTTGTTACCATTACAAGCTTTTAGGATCGTTTTCAAGGATACACTCTGGAGGATTTTTACATTTTTTATCAGAAAGTGACAACATACTAGTACAAAAACATGTTTTTGCTTTTCTCTAGTCATTGTAGTAGTGTCAAGTTCAATTTGGTAAAAAAAAAAAAAGATTGAGACTTCTGCCATTTGTTCTCACATGTTTATGTCACATCTTTAAACAAAGAAAAGAAGGTCCAGCTATTATGGTGACAGACATGCTACTTTACTTTGGATATGCGTCTTATAGGATTTTCTTCTTACTATCAGTGATCTTGGTGTAACTGGGCAGATCAGTTTTGATATGATCACATGGATACCCAAGGGCAAGAGCAGCAACTTGCTTCTCTACTTGAAACTTAGACAACCCAGAATTCTGTAGTGTTCTTCCTTTAGAATTATCTGTGGTAATGCTTTTATTTTAAGGTGTCCTTGTTACACGTTATATGTACTTACTATTATAATAACAATTAATTAAGCATAATTTCATGCAAGAACAGTCTAAACCAAACCCTAATCCTAACCCTAACCATTTAGTAAGTACATGTAGTTGATTAATATTGCTCAGTACTTAAGGGCACCTTAAAATGAAGTGTAACCTTGTCTGTAAACTACAAGCCATATATGTACAGTTTCTGATGCTGATTACCGTGACTTAAACAAATATGTCAGGGTTTGCGTGATGAACATTAGCAAACATTAGCACTCAGCTACATGGCCTTTAAACACAAGACTGAAAGTAGACAATAAATTATTCATTTTTAAAATCTAAACCATACATTATACATGCAAATTGAAGACCTGACTTCACCACTAGCATACAACATCATGAAAGTGACCTCATCCTGCTGACAAACACGCATGCACTAATCTTAGTAATGCTTAGTAATGCTGCCCTTTCTGGTTTGTTTTGTTCCAGAGCCACTGGCCTGTAGGAGTGGATTACAATGGCTAAAGGTAGTGAACTCGCTTGCTCTCTCGCATGAGGGCTGGCTGTGAGGTCCACTTGCTCTTTGGCATGGAGAGAGGACCCAACCCCTCGAGTGCAGCTGTGGAGAGATGCTGACATTTTGGGCTCCTGTCACATTACACGCACTGCAGAGATTCAGTTTTTTGGGGATACTAAGTTGAAGCAAAATCTAGTCCAAAATAGTGCATTGCCCCTGGCAACAGCTTATTAATCAAAGGAAGCTACCAGGGCATGAATAGCTCTAGAGTGGATTTGTGTTTAAGAGTGTGCTTCTACATATAAAGCCTTGAGTGTGTCGGGCGTCAAACTTTTAATTCATCATAGGTTCTTCATGCTTCGCCACGCTCTTGCTACATGTCATTGTTTGACTCTCAAACCCTTTTAAGAAAGCCTGTTAGGCCACAGATTGTTTAGGGCTTTGGAGACCTGAAGTATGCGTCCACTTTCCTTTGGGAATGCCAGGAGAAGAGCTCATTGGTTTCAGACCGACCGCCTGTCCTTATTGTGTATCAGGACAGTCCATTGGATATACTGTATATTTGGATTGTAACACTGTATAATAACATAAACAGATTCTCAGAAAAGGAACAATTGTTAATGATGAGTTTTGACTTAGTCAATAATAATTGAAAAATTAATAGCATGTGGATAATTAACAGAGAAAAAGAAAAAAAATTATAATTTGATAGAAATATGACAAGGAAAAAAAACACTATATTAACAATATACATTTACAATTTAAAACTGTGACAAATAAACATACTTTAAATAATAATTAATAGTAATGCTATAATTTCAGGAGCTTAAGTGTTCACATATTGTTTTACTGGTATATATTATTAATTAATATATTAATATATTCAAGTGTTTGAATATTTGGTTTATTTATTTATTTATTTATTTTTTGTGGATTAAATAATTGCGAATAAAGTATAATATTTAAATATTTCCAAAACAAAAACAAATAAATAAATTGAATTTGAATTTAAATTGAAACTTTTATGATACTGGTTAATAATGGTGATGTCACTTCCTGCAATGACGTTAGTTTTTGTAATGCAAGACTGGAGCAATACGGTTTTTTGACCATACATCATTTTTGCTTCTGCATAATTTTGCTAATAAACATTCCTAAAAAGAAGTTTCTTGAGAGGTGTAAATAAATATGACAAACATGCATATGTAGATAATTAATAAAAAAAAAAAAAATCATTTAATAGAAACATGACAAGGATACAAAACACTATATTAACAATATACATTTAAAATGTAAATAAATGAATAAACAAACAAACAAACAAATAAATAAATAATAGCTATGCTATCATTTCAGGAGCTTAAGTTTTCACATTGTTTTGTTAACATATATTATTAATTAATTTATAAAATGTTTGAATATTTGGCTTAATTTTGTAATTCTTATTAGCTAAAATGTTATTTTTGACTGAATTTAGATGCCAGTAAATTTGACAAAAATCTACTTTCAGTTTTCACAAATAGATTTGTTGATATATATATATATATATATATATATATATGTATATATATATAAAGGGCATCTTAGTCAAAAGTCAAACACTAAGAGCCACAAGTTATGTAGGTCTTTAATAATTATGAATAATATTTAAATATTTCCAAAGACATTTAAATTAAAACTCTTACAGTATATTGGTTGATAATGGTGACGCCACTTCCTGCAATGACTGTTAACTTTTGTAATGTAAGACTGGAGCGTACTGGACCGTATATCATTTTTGTCTCCACTTAATTTTGCTAATAAACATTCTTAAAAGCTTCTGAAATATCGGATTCGATATCTGTTCAAATTGCGCTCAAATATACAAAGAAATATGACAAATCACACATTTTGCTAAATACAACACTATGGCTAAATCAAAAACAGTAAATTAATACTATGTTATTCCATGTGAAAGTCACCTATGTATGTTATGGGGAGGAAGAGAGGCTGGATTTAAAAGAAAAGAGGCAGAAGACCCATCTTTGTTGCATAACCTTGAATCTGTTGTTTATTTAGCTAAAATTCAACCATTGAAGCTCCATATGTCAGTCCCATCACAGTCCTCTGTCTTTAACAGATGATAGCTGTCGATTTGGAAGATCAAAAAGGAAGTGATGGACTGTATACTCATAATGTCATGACCTAAAAAAGCATTTTAAGTGCAAAACCCTTCATAACTAGTCAAGGCAAGCATCATGTTCATTGTAACTGTAGGGAAGTAGTAGAATGAATTTTTAAAGTAAATGTTGTACAATTGCATTTTCCAAGGAAATCTAGTTTCATAATTTAAATTCTCCTTGGTAGTCCAGTCACAGAATGCCATGTAATATTGCTCCATTCCACAAAATATGTCAGACTTCAGACTGCATTAGGAGAAAAAGGAGTTGTGACTCCGCATACCAGAGGGTTGAGAGTCATGCATGAAAATCAGATACTTGGCATTATGTAGTCATTTCCTTTGGACTTTGTGTGGCAGCCAGCTGAACAGCTTCCTGCATAATTTCTTCCTTTTGATTTTAGCTTTGAACAAGCACTGATTCTGGGGGTGAGCCTGAGACTGAATCTGAGACATAATCTGAATCTGAGGCAGAATCTGAGGCATCATCTCAGTCTGGGATTGAATCGGAGATATAATATGATTTTGAGATCGAATCTGAGGCTGAAATGGAATCTGTGACTGAGATCGAATCTGAGATTGAAATGGAATCTGCGACTGAGACTGAATCTGAGCCTGAAACGGAATCTGCAACTGAGACTGAATCTGAGCCTGAAACGGAATCTGCGACTGAGATTGATTCTGAGGCTGAACCCGAGACACAGTCTGGGGTTGAGCCTGAGGCCGAGACTGACTCTGTTTCTGCGGCTGAGTTTGAATTTGAGTTTGAGACTGAGCCCGAATCTGGCACTGAATCTGAGAAATAATCTGTGGCTGATTTTGAGTTTGACTCTCAGATAGGCTTTGGGTCATAATGTTTGCACTAAGCTGGTGTAATTTGTGATTCTGAATGAGCGAAGTGAGTAAAGAAAGAGATCCTTCATATGCTTCTGTCCTCATTGGGGATGATGGGCACAGACTCTGGAAGAGTTCCTTGAATCTTCTCTCCTGTTGACGGAAGTCATACTCCACACTAGTCCAAAGAGTGAATAAGAAAAGTGGGAAAGAGAAAAGACAAAATGTAGGAGGGGACAGAAAAGAGAATATTCTATTTATGATTGTTCATGCTTTTTCCCTTGCATTGCACTACAGCATCATTACTCCAGTCTTCAGTGTCACATGAACCATCAGAAATCATTCTAATATGCTGATTTGGTGCTGAGGTACCATTTCCTATTATAATCAATGTTGAAAATAGTACTGCTTTATATATTTTTCATATTTAATATTTTTTTGGTTACATTTTATTTTACAGTATGTGTACTTACAGTATAATTACACAGGAAAGTACTACATATTACAAGGTAACTACATGGGTTAAACTAGGTTTAGGGGTAGGTTCAGGGTTAGTACCTAGTTACTACCTAGTTATTACCCTGTAATTGTAATAATAAGTACATAGGTACATACGCAAATATAAATATATATTTATTTATACAACAGTTCTTTCTGGTTCTCGAATTTGATTGGCTGATAGGAGTGCGATATTAGAGCACTCCAACAGCTGTTTCACAGTTTGCCCAAATCCAGTATCATTTTATAAACGTTACTATTTCTGTGTCACAGAATGCAGTTTTAAAAGGTTTCAGGTGAGAATGTACTTGTTTATAGTTCAAATATGCAGTTTGTAATTAAAGATAACGTCTATTTGAAAATTTGTGTAAGTGTTTTCGGACATGTGAGCTCCAGATCATCAGGAGCAGTTCTGTGCTCATGAATCCGGCAGACAGCGCCTCAGCTCGGCCAGATCTCCGGGAATTTACCACTGACTCTGATGTCTCTATAGTGGTTAAACATGAGATATAATATGTTTTGGGCAAATCTGATTAATCTATGATTTGTTTCAAAGCAAATAGTTTTGGCAAAAATGTCATCATGTTTATGTAAATTCAGTGCTGTATATCAGAGTGCTGCCTGTGTAATTTTGACTAAATTTACTAAATTGGCTGTTGTTGTTTGTTAAATATTATTATTAAACAAATAATATTTAATATAAATAATAGTGGTATTTAATACTGTATTTTATATAAATAATTGTAATATTTAATAATAGTGTTCAGATGCAGGTAATCATGATCACTCAGTCCATCTCTCTCTCATAATACAATACATAATACACTGAGCTTTCAATGCAGCAATACAATAAGCTTTTTTAATGAAGCAACTCAACATTCCTTCGTTACTAGCTCTAAAGTGACGTTTTCAAATTAGTAACGGAGGCTTGGGCTCAGCTGTTAAACTGTCAACTTTAGTTTTGAATCCGTGGTGGAAAGAAATAGTTCTGCACAAAAGAGGGTTTTAAAGACACTCCATTGTTATTTTGTTTATTTATTTACACACTCGTGCTGTCGAACAATATCGCACTCGTAGATGTGAGATATGGCTGTATATCAGCACGCTGTAATTACCTACGGCCGAATCACAGCAGTGCTGATATACAGCCATATCTCACGTCTACTTGTGTGATATTGCTTATATATTATTAACCTATGGGTGGTGGGAGAAAATAACAAAACACTAAAGAAAAAAATGTCTATGGAAATGTAGAAATGTGAACTGTAATGAATTGGAAGACACAATAAAGTAAAGTTTATGCTTCAAGGATCATTTTCCCAAAACTGAGAATTCTGCTATAATTTATTCACCCGGATGTTGTTCCAAACCTGTATGACTTTCCTGCTTAGGGGCACAAAATATTGATGATTAGAGATCACTGGAGTCTGAACCCCATTCACTTTTACGAACAAAAAAAAATCACTGAGACATTTTTAAAATATTGTCTTTTGCTCTCCAAAGAAAGAAAGAAGCTTTACAGGTTGGGGACAACATGAGGGTGAGTAAATGATGACAGAATTGTCAATTTTGGAAGAACTACCCCTTTAAAATAGTTGGCAGTCTCACTGGGTGCTCTCACCTGTAGACAGCACATGCAGTCTTCTGACAGGTGGAACAGTCACTGAGGTCTTGGCCAGTCCGAAAACATCGCCGACTATATAAATAGCAGGTAAGAAAAAGATTTTAAGAAGCATTGTTTTAGTATGTCCTTGGCCTCACATTTACATCCATAAATGCAGTTAGAGCTCATTTATAGCTCTTATTGACCTGCGCTTGGAGAGAAAACCAAATGTACATCAAATTAAACTACAACTATCCATTTTTCCTCCACCTCGCCTCAGCAAATTTCTTACAATTACCTTTAACACATCCAGCTCGCCAGTCACACTTGTCTATTATCTGCTAATCTTGGAATAACTCCGTCTCTCACCCTTTGCTGATTGCATGGCTCATCTCCAAGTCCTGGATGACGTTGAGCAGAGTTGTGATTCTTTCCTTGTTGGACTGCAGACTCGCCTCTACAATCTCTAATTTACGCTTAGGGTCCCGCGGACTGCCACACTGAGGTGATGCAGGCAGCAACCGGACCGCAGAATCCGGATGGTCATGCGTTACGGAACAGTTCTCACTTGGAATGGACCCAGCCTCCTCAGAATGAGATTCCATCGGTGTCTTTGATTTCTGGAGACTCCCATCTTTCTTTGAGTGCTGCGTAGGCAAAGTGCCTGAGGGTGCCAGAAGTTGGTTTCGATTGGAGGCCACATTCAGGTCTCTGTTTTCACTTAATTTAAAAGCTGGTGCTTGTGGAGGTGCAGAAGAAGGTTTAGGAGGTCGACAAGCAGGAGGTGGTTTGTTTGGAGGTTGAAGCGAGTGTTGCGAGCCATTGATTATTTGACCTTCTGATTCTGCTGCCTTAATATCAGCTTGCTTTTTTGACTCTGTGTTACTCCAAGATTTAAATTCAGTCCTGTCATGTGTTTTAGCTTGAGGAAAAGCCCTAGCGGAAGCGATGGCTAGTAATGAGGACTCAAGAGTGTCATTATTAAGCTGATTCAGGACAGAGCGTCTGAGAACCGTAGGCTCTGTCTGTCTACGTGGCGTTTTCGAATGAACACACAAAGCACGCGAGGCTGCTTTGACCCCGGGGCTCGTTTGAGAACGTTCTTTGGCGTACGAATGCACCTCCACCTCAGTCTGAGTGGCAGTAAATGCATTTGAGAGGTTCTGATGGTTGATTGTTTGTGTCGTAAGTGTTGCTTTGTGATGGGTTGACATATTTGGGGCATGGGAAAACAAGCGAGTGTCATTTTGGCTTTTTGACTCGCGATAAGGATGTGACAGTGCGTCTTTATGTGTGGATATACCCTGCAGTGATGTTCCACTGGTGTTTGTTCGCTGTGTGGATGTGTGGGAAGCTTCCTTGTGCGTGTCGGTGGGCGAAGGAGTGTCGGTGTGTATCGATGCGTGACGTGGTTCACCGTGAGGCCCTGAGAGTTTATGTGTGTGTGTCACCAGTGCAAAATGCGAACGTGAATCACAGGGTGAGGATTGTGACTCTGTGTCAGCACAGATTTGCGTCCCGCTTTGAGGTTTAATGCCGAAATTTGTGTGTGAGCACATTGACGGTTTAGTGTGCGTGTCAAACTTGGACTCTAATCCATTAGGGAATTCAACCTGTCTGTGAATGTTTGAAGGATAGGAGGATATGACACCTTCATTCACACAACTCTGCACTATAGTTTGGCGTTTAACATTTGAATGTAAATGAAAACAGGCTGGGGATTTCGAAAGTGTGCTTGTCTGATTTAACCGTGAGCATTTAGAAAGCGCGTCGCCGTTTTGAGATTTGGAGTTCTGCGGTGTGCTCGTTTGGGGGAACATTTGTTGTTTCAAAGTAGTTTGCGAAGGTTTAATGTGTGTTTTATTTTGTGGCTGGGGAGACTCTGAGTGTGTGGGTGCGACTTGGTTTCCTTGAGGTGGTCGTTTCTCATCAGGGTTTGGCTGGTGAGATGATCTGATGTGGGTGCTTGTGTGTGGTATTCTGGTAGTTGTCACCTGGGTGGCTTTTAGCTTTTCCGTCGGGCTGCTTTTGTGTGTTTGGGGAGGGTTGACAGTCACAGGAGGTCTGCAGGGACAAGAGTTGTGAGGTTTGTGAGTGTTCAAATGAGTGTTTACAACCTTTGTTGAAGCTCTATCCTCTTTCACGGTAACAGTGAGCGTGTGTGTATTTAGAGCCGATGAGCGACTGGTATGATTAATGTGTGTGTCAGCACTAGATTCCCTCTTGACTGCGTGATGATTAGTGAGGTTTGATGCCACACTCTGCTGAGCAGGCAGCAGAGATAATGGCCATTCCTTGTTTATATTCATGTTGAGATAAGAATGAAGGTTAGGGCTCATGAGGTGCTGGTCTGACTGTGTTGCACTGCGGTCGGTGTGCCTTTCTATCTGCGTGTATTCCTGCACGTCCTTCCCAGGGTAAAGAGGGGATGAGTGTCTCGACAGGAGTCCCAAAGAACCTGCGGAAGTTGGTGGTGTAATCATCCTAATTTGGCTGTAGAGTCCAGGAGGTGCTGGATTCTGCCTTCCTCCACAAGTGCTGCAGATGGTCACGGGAGGCCTGTGAGGAGGTGAGCGTGGAGGTAACATTTTCTTCTGTCCGGTGGAAGACTCCTCCCCTTCACTGATGTCACTGCTGATCCCGCCCATTACCTCAGGGTCAACCACACTCCCATTGGTGAAGTGACAATTCCTTCTCGGTTTTAACCTGCCGTTAGCCACACCTCTCAACGGAGGACTGGTTCTGACTGGATGGGTATGGCACTGTACTTCCTTCCTGATGTTTTGACAAATATCCCTCTCCAGTCCTTCAAAGGTCACACCCTTTTTCATTTTAGTCTCCAGACTTTTTCGTTTTATAATAATACTTTTTGTTCTTTCTTTCATGTTGTTCTCCTTTTTACCAGCCTCGTTTGGGATGTGGCCGTTAGGTGGCATGATCACTCTGTTTTCTGATTGATTACTAGTGTCCACATGTTTGCCGTTGAGCTGTACTTGGTTGTTTCTCATTGCAGGTGAGGTCTGCACACCGACGTTACAGTGATGGGACAGCGTGAGGGCCGCCATACTACTGGTCCCATTTGCCACCGTCCTCCAGACGCGTGTCCCCACAAGTGCGGGCTCTCCGAGAACTGGCACTGGAGTGGTGTGATCAGCTGCCCTTCTGCCCATCTCAAGTATAACTGGTCCAGGCAGACTTGAGTAGAAATCAATGCATTTGACCACTATGGAGCACCTGGGGTGGAAAGAGAAGGAGAACTCTTGGAAGTAAATAGACTGAAAAAGGCAGACAAAAGGTGAATAGTAATGAATGTTTTCTGGGTTACAAATACCCTAATACATGAGTCATGCTCAGAAAACTGCCATTTTTGTTAAAAATATTTGGAAATATGTATATTTTTGTAATAATATCTATCTATCTATCTATCTATCTATCTATCTGTCAATAATCTATTATAATTATTATTATTATTATTATTATTATCAATATTTAAAACAGTTGAGTACATTTTTTCAGGATTCTTTGATGACCAGAAAGATCCAAAGATTAGCATTTACCTGAAATGATTAGCATTTACCTTTTGTAATTTTAGCAACAATGCTTTAAATTGATCAAAATTGATAATAAAGACATTTAAAATGTTACAAATATATTTTTATTTCAGATAAGTGCTGTTCTTCTGCATGTCATATTCTTCGAATAATAATAATAATAATAATAATAATTATTATTATTATTATTTAAAAAAAAAAAACATTAAAATATTACTGTTCAAAAACCAAAGATTAAACCATGCTATCATTATTTTTTTTTTCATTATTAAGTGAAAATCATGATTCTCTGCCATTAAAAGTGCAAGCAGGACATTTATTTAGTTATTTAGTTATTTCCAATAAACAAACAAACAAACAAACAAATCCGATAATAGCTAACACTGTAAAAAACAATTTGTTGAGTCAACTTAAAATAATTAATAAATAATTTGTAACCTGGCTGCCTTAAAATTTTAAGTTCAGTCAACTCAAAAAAAGTTGATTTAACTTGAAATGTTAAATTATACTAAGTGACAACTTAGATATTTGAGTTGAATCAACTTAAAATTTTAAGGCAGCTGGGTAACTTACCCATCTGTTAAGTTTAGCGAACACAAATATCTAAGCTGTTACTTAGTACAACTTAACATTTCAAACTGACTAAACTTATTTTAGTTGACTGAACTTTTAAGGCAGCAGGGTAACAAACACATAAACATTAACATTTACTTCACCTCACTTCATGGCAAATCCTTAGATGAATGATATTCAGAAAACATAAGTAGCCAGAAAAATATGAGTAGCTATATAAATAATAATAATAATAATAAAATATGCTAGGCTATTTAAAATTAGTGCTATTATCAACAACATTTATTTTAACATAAAAACATAAAAACATATTATATATATATATATATATATATATATATCTGCATCTCTCATTCAGTCCAAAGATTCCCCTTCGGGAACTCAAGCTGCGTCCGAAAACGCTAGGGGAATGCCTCCAGCGTGACCACGCTCTGAAACACGTGTGCAAACAGTCCAATGGAGAAGCGAGACGTCACAGGCGGGGTGACGTAGAGACCAGAGAGCTTAAAGCACGTGCGGTGCATGCAGCCGGCAGCTTCTGTCTTTCAGCAAGCGCTCTGTGTGTGTGTGTCACTCTGTTTTTTTGTGCTAGTTCACACAGCTTTTATTTGAGAGTGTCACTATGTCCTACAAAGCATTCTTACGAATATAAGCAGCGGCATTTAGACTGTGTGTTCCTCTCTGCCTGCGTTATTTCGGGTGGGGATACACACAATCTATTTGTTGTCTGTCTGGGAGCGAAGCATGGGAGTCAGTTCTCGAGGGAGCTGACTGCCCGCGTTTGCGTTCCCCGCGCTCAGCTCCCGCTTCTGCCGAGGCAGGGCGGCGGCTGTGATCGTGGGGATCGCATTTAGATCAACGGACGGGTTAGAGACGGGTCCGCTCTATCTCTGCCTTTCTCCCTAGATCTAGCGCTCTCTCTCTGGGTCGGAAGCCCGCGCTGCGGTTCTTCCCCCTTTGAGTGAGAGCTCGCGGCGAAGCAGGCTGTGTCAGCTCCCGAGGGGGCTGACTGCCCGCACTCCCGCTGCACACGCTTCGTTCCCGGAGGACTCTCTTCGAGGAGGGAGCCCTCGTGAACTTCCCCGCGGCTCGGGTCCCAATTTTGCCGAGGCAGAGCGGCGACTGCGGCCGTAGGGATCGCAGCATAGATCTGTGAACGGGTTAGCGACGGGTCCGCTCTCTCTCTGCCTTTCTACTTAGATCTAGCGCTCTCTCTCGGGGCTCGGAAGCCCGCGCTGCGGTTCTTCCCCCTCTGAGTGAGAGCTCGCGCTGCTGCGGCTCTTTCTCCGAGGAGATTGATGCTGTCCGCATATGAGCTGACTGCATATTAGATCGTTCGTTTCTACCTGCCCTCGCTTCTAAAAAATAAATAAATTCAGGAACGGGGATTCAAGCGATTTGTGTGTGGTTTGTTCTGAAGCTGAGCATGTACAGTCTGCCCTTGAGGGGGCGGGCTGTATTCATTCATAAATGTGTTCATTCAAAAAAAAACAAAAACAAAAAAAAAACAAACGACGTGCATTTTGAATGTTTAGCTCTTCTCCCATTGTCATTTAATTCTGAGGAATTAAATTTATTGCACTCTCACCCTGTACTTTCGCTAAGTGTGTGGACGCTGCTGTGGCTTAGCTAAAAAAAAAAAAAAGTGGCTCCCAGGTCATCTGCATACTGATCCTTATTGACATTTTTGTCGGTATGAGCGGTTCGGCATCGAGATGTCGTCATCACCCATATGAAAGAACTGGGGTTGTGACTGAACGCAGAGAAAAGTGTGCTTTCTCCATTACAGAGAACCACTTATCTAGGCGTGGTGTGGGATCGACCACGATGCAGGCATGTATATTTCCTGCTCGGATCGAGTCATCCTCGCGGCAGTCAAGAGAGTGAAAGTAGGCACTCACTGTGAAGCAGTTTCATAACTGCTGGGTCTGATGGCAGCTGTGTCCAACGTGATACCTTTTGGCCTGCTGTTCATGAGACCCCTGCAGTGGTGTCTCAAGACCAAGGGGGTTCTCCCTGAGGGGAAACCTGCTTTGCATGATCAAGGTCACGCGGCGATGCCTACGTGCCTTGGACATGTGGAGGAGACCTTGGTTCTTGTCTCAGGGCCCGGTGCTGGGAGCTCCTTGTTGCCGCGTATGCTAGCGACGGATGCGTCCCTCACCGGTTGGGGAGTGGTCATGAGTGGCCACCCCGCCCATGGTCTGTGGAGCGGTCACCATCCAGTTTGGCACTTCAGTTGCCTGGAGATGCTGGCACCGTTTCAGGTACTGAAACGCTTCACCCAGACCTATGAGACTATGGTCCTGACTCCTATGGTCCAGGACCTCTGAGGGCAGGCCCTACTGGGGAAGGGCGTGGTCCACCGCATTCTTCGGTGCCCGTCTCTTCTCTGTGCCCTCGGGAGATTAGCCTGCCAACCCTGCTGGTGCTTCAGGGCGCAGCGGTCTCCAGCGAGCCCACACCTCAGTCTTCCGCCCGGAAACGTAGCGGAGCTGGGGAGCTCGCCACCCCTGCGGGGGTCTCTACAGCAGCTAGTTCGGCTGTCTCCTGCCGGTCATCCGTTACAGGACACCGAACTAGCAGCTCAAACAACACCAGAGGCCAGTCTCGAGAGACTGGTTCCCTTAGTAGATTATTTGGCAGCGTGTAAACTACTGCCAAATGTGTCTGCATGGGTCCTGCGCACTGTAGAGCGAGGTTTTCACATCCAATTTGGCGCACTGCCGCCTTTCAACGGGGTCTTTCCCACTGTGGTGAGCCCCGAGCAGGGTCTGGTAATGGAACAGGAAGTAGAAACTCTGTTGAGGAAGGAGGCCATCGAGGTGGTCCCTCCTCATAACGGGGAGTCCGGGTTCTACAGCCGGTACTTCATTGTTCCGAAGAAGGATGGGGACCTGTGTCCCATTTTAGATCTGAGACTACTGAATCGTTCAGTTATGAGGTTGAAGTTCAAAATGCTGACTGTCAATCAAGTGGTGACACAAATCAGGTCCGAGGACTGGTTTGTGACAACAGATCTAAAAGACGCTTACTTCCATGTCTCCATCCTTTCTTAGCACAGGAAGTTCCTGAGATTTGCTTTCAGGGGCGAAGCATACCAATATTGGGTTCTTCCGTTCGGCCTAGTACTCTCCCCCCGCACTTTCACGAAGTGTGTGGGTGCTGCTCTGGCTCCACTGTGACTCCGGGGCATCCGCATACTCAATTACATCAACGATTGGTTGATTCTGGCTCAATCGGAGCACATGGCGGTTCAACATCGAGATGTTGTTCTCGCTCATATGAAAGAGCTGGGGTTAAGACTGAACGCCAAGAAGAGTGTGCTGTCTCCATTACAGAGAACCACTTATCTAGGCGTGGTGTGGGATTTGACCACGATGCAGGCAATGCCTACGTGCCTTAGACATGTGGAAGAAGCCTTGGTTCCTGTCTCAGGGCCCGGTGTTAGGAGCTCCTTGTCGCCGCGTACGCTAGCGACGGATGCGTCTCTCACCGGTTTGGGTGCAGTCATGAGTGGCCACCCCGCCCGCGGTCTGTGGAGCAGTCGCCATCTCACTTGGCACATCAACTGCCTGGAGATGCTGGCCATGTTTCGAGCGTTGAAACACTTTCTCCCGGACCTAATAGGCCACCATGTGTTGGTTCGCACCGACAACACAGCGGTGGTCTATTACTTCAACCACCAAGGAGGTCTGTGTTCGCGCCCCTTATACAAGCTGACGCACCAGATCCTTGTGTGGTCCCAGGACAAACTCCTCTCGCTGAGAGCGGTTCATGTTCCTGGGCATCTCAATATGGGAGCAGACATCCTGTCGAGGCAGGGGCTGAGGCCCGGGGAATGGATGCTTCACCCCGAGGTGGTGAAGCAGATTTGGAGAGTTTTTGGCCAGGCTCAGGTGGACCTCTTCGCGACTCAGGAGAATGCGCAATGTCCCCACTGGTTCTCTCTGACTCATCCAGCTCCACTGGGGCTGGATGCCATGGTACAGACGTGGCCGAGGCTTCGTCTGTATGCCTTTCCCCTGATCGCTCTGCTCCCGGGAGTTCTGGAGAGGGTGTGCCGGGATGGGGACCGTCTTCTTTTAGTAGCCCAGTACTGGCCGGCCCGAGCATGGTTCTCGGACCTGATTCCCTCCTCGACGGCTCTCCCTGGGAGATTCCCGTCAGGAGGGATCTCCTCTCGCAAGCGGGAGGCACCATCTTTCACCCTCGCCCGGAGTTGTGGAAGTTATGGGTGTGGCCTCTGAGGGGGCACACCTCGTAGCCTCCGGTCTCTCAACCGAGGTTGTTGAGACCATCCTCCAATCCAGAGCTCCCTCCACGAGGAAACTGTACACCCTGAAGTGGAAACTTTTCACTTCATGGTGTGGAGACCACCAGCAAGACCCAGTTAACTGCCCAGTTGGTACAGTGCTGGAGTTTCTGCAGGATCGGTTCTCTGCAGGGTTAGCCCACTCCACCCTGAAGGTATACGTGGCGGCTATTGCGGCCTACCACACCCTTCTGGGTGGCCCCTCAGTGGGTAGGAACCCCTGGTTACAGGTTTCCTCCACGGTGCGCTGAGGCTAAGGCCTCTGACCAGGTGTAGCTTTGCTGTGTGGTGATTTGGTTGCTATTCCATAACTTTGAGTCCTCTGTTCCCCCCTCTCTATTTGGGGGTCAAGGCTCACTCCTCTCGAAGTATGGCCTTCTCGTCAGGATTTCCCTCTCTGACATTTCAACGCTGGGGGTTGTTCCATGCCTCTCACTTTCATGAGATTCTCGGTCTTATTTATGCCACTCTGGGCTCCTTTTTTTTCTCGTCCTAGCTGTGCTCAGTGATACACACTAGGCAGGGATTTGAAAGTCTGGCAGCGTGGGCATATCGTTCCCCTAGCGTTTTCGGACGCAGCTCGAGTTCCCGAAGGGGAACGTCCCAGGTTACGTATGTAACCATGGTTCCCCGAGGGAACGAGACGCTGCGTCTCGAGCCATACTTCCGGCATCCCTGCAGCGCTTGCTTCTCTATTTAGAAGCTGCCGGCTGCATGCACCGCACGTGCTTTAAGCTCTCTGGTCTCTACGTCACCCTGCCTGTGACGTCTTGCTTCTCCATTGGACTGTTTGCACACGTGTTTCAGAGCGTGGTCACGCTGGAGGCGTTCCCCTAGCGTTTTCGGACGCAGCGTCTCGTTCCCTCGGGGAACCATGGTTACATGCGTAACCTGGGACGTTCTATAGCCTGTTTGCGATTTACCTGCTAAAATATTTTTGTAAAGAAGGCTTCTTCAGTCAGGTCCCAATAATATGCAAGTATAGGCTATCGACTATCGTATAATAGAGACATTTAATTAAGCTTAATAACTTTCAATATGTTTGGCTGACGGTCTTTTACTTTAATAATAAACAGTGCACAGATTGCGTAAGGGCGCGAGGCGCCAGCGCCATCGCTTGATTTTTTTTCCTCAGCAGCAAAAACAACTTAATATTACAGTCATACAGATAAGAGCAGGACATGAAAAAAAGTCTTCTAATTTGTGTAAAATCAAAATGAGTAAAAAATTAATCCCTTTGAAAAATATAGAAAACAATAGAATGCGCTGCTTTCGTCTCCTTGAACATCTTTCTGGTGTAGGCTATGCCACAAACACAACTGACGCGTCTAATTTTAACAGTCTAAGATTATTGGCGTTAAATGCATTATATAAATTACTTTGGAATAAATCACAGCATGTTTCATGATAAAATAATAAATAAATAAATAAAAAACGTGACTTACAGTCCAGAAAATATGGTAGGTTATAGCAAATTATTTTGCGCACCACCTAGCACTTTGAGAATAGCACACAGAAGAAAGCCCTGTCCAGGCTCTGGTTTGATCTTCGGCTGACCAATCAGCAGAAAGGGGTGTTTCGTTCCGACCACTTGTAGAAATCAAATATTTAAGCTGTTTATTCATTTTTCCACTCCTGAACGAAAAACGAAAAATAAAGATGAATTCTTGTTTTTCGTTTTTCTGAAAAAAAAGAAAAAGAAAAAACGGAGCCGTTTTCTCATGTTTTTTCTTTCAATATTAAATCAAAAAACGAATGGACGAATGATACACAAGCAAGATATTTGAACTTCAATAAACGTAGTCAGAAACAGTAATCTATATTTAATCTGTAAGTTTTATTTATTTATTTACTTTCTACTACACTTTCATTTGCATTACACACTTATCAGAGTCAAATCCATTGCCTATTGCGACTAAGTTCAGTATTCTGTATGATAACATTAGTCAGTCATGGGGACACACATTCATGTAGCACAAATGGCTGTTTTCTGACAATGACCCACATACAAAAACTGCAAAGTGTCAACCATCTGCGACCGCCTGCAGTTACTTTTGAAGTACATTATATCACGAAATTGGATGAAAATGTAAAATTGGGGTGCGATCTATTATGAGACGTGTGGGAGAAAAAAAAAAAAAAAAAAAAAAAGAAACTCATGCAATGCTTCAGAAACGACATTTCTGTTTCAGAGCACAAGGCCTGATAATAAAATGCACAAAATACCTTCCTGCCTAAACTAGATGAATCCAATTTGGAAAGAGTAAGCAAAAAGATGAGAGAGAACAAAGTGAAATCAAAAGAACAGAGTGATATCAAACAGAGAGAGAGAGAAAGAGAGAGGGAGAGAGAGTACAACTGTGCTGTAACATATTCAGATTCCATTACCTCTGATCTATCTATGCAAAAAATGAATACCAACAGTTTCCTGGAATACAGAGAAACTGCAGTTTGTTTGCTCTGAGTTAAACTGTGTCAACATGAGTGTGTGTGTGCGTGTGTGTGACTAATTAAATATTTCACACACTGACAAACGTTTTGTTCTGCTCTGACCTGACTTTCTCTCCTTTCCGCTGCTACACCTGGCCCCCTGCCAGCCAGGCTCGGTTGCCCTCTCTCTCATTCAACCCACCTTGGGCACCTTGATAATTTACCTGACAAAGAGGGTGTTAATCAGCAACTGACAGTAAATTTTCTAATGAACCACTCTAATAAGTGGATGTTTCGAAAATGTGTGTATGCTTAATGTTTCTCCTACATCTAAGGGACTAAATGTCTTCAAAAGGATTTTTTGGCAAGAACATTGAAATAATCTGTCGTTTTTATCCTATTGTTTACTGTATTTATTTGTTTAGCCAGTGTTGTTGTGGGGTTTAGTTATTTTGTTCAGGCTGTAAGGACCTTAGAAATAAATGAAATCATGTGGCGAAGTTATATGGACAGGTAATGCGGTCAAGAGCTGCCTGGAACTACGTTCGCCGTGCGTTTTCCTGAAAAGTAAAGCACACCTTAGAACGTTCGTCAGCCAATCAGATTCAAGCATTCAAGCACAAGACATATTAATGTATTATTAGAAATATACATTAAAAACAGAAAACAAAAACAAACAAACAAAAAACAAAAAACTTGGTTGCACATGTATTGCTTCATATGTGTGAAAAAACCAAAACAAAACAGACAAAACATATACTCTACCAGTCAAAAGTTTTTGAACAGTAAGATTTTTTATGGTTTTTTTTTTTAATGTTTTTTTTTTTTAAATAAGTAGCAGAAGAGGTCTACTTACCAAGCCTGCATTTTTGTGATCCAAAATAAAGCAAAAGCAGTAATATTGTGAAATAGTTTCACAATTTAAAATAACTGGTTTCTATTTGAATATATTTTAAAATGTAATTTATTCCTGTGATCAAAACTAAATTTTCAGCATCATTACTCCAGTCTTCAGTGTGACATGATCCTTCAGAAATCATTCTACATTTACATTTACATTTATTCATTTAGCAGAAATCATTCTAATATGCTGATTTGCTGTTTAAGAAACATTTATAATAATAATAATAATAATAATAATAATAATAATAATTATTATTATTATTATTATTATTATTATTATTATTATTATTATCAATATTTAAAACAGTTACATTTTTGTCAGGATTCTTTAATGCATAAGATCCAAAGATTAGCATGTATCTGAAATAAAAAGCTTGTGTGTGTACTTGTTTTTGCTACATTGTGGGGACCAAATGTCCCCACAAGGATAGTAAAACCTGAAATTTTTTGACATTGTGGGGACCGGCCTGCTGTCCCCACAATGTTCAAAAATTATTAAAAATAGTAAATGATGTTTATCTGAAAGTGTAACGATGCAAACATGTTTTCTGTGTGGGCTAGGTTTAGGGTTAGGGTTGGGTTAGGGGATAGACAATATCGTTTGGTCAGTATAAAATCTATAGAAGTCTATGGAAAGTCCCCACAATTCACAAAAACAAACGTGTGTGTGTGTGTGTGTATGTGTGTGTGAAAGAAATTATAGAAAATTTGTACATTTTAATTTAATTTAATTTAATTTAATTTTATTTAATTTTATTTTATTTTATTTTATTTTATTTGTAGTATTATTTAATGTCACTCTTTTGTCACTATACCTTTATTCAGTGTGGAGAGAGTAGTTCAGAGATAAATGAAAATAAGGATTTATGAGCGATTTATGGAATGGAAATTTTATTAGCTAACGGCAAAACAATTAAAAGTCAACAGAAAGTCCCACTCCATGATAGAAAAACGAACATGAATGTATGTGTTGTTGAAATATATCATGCCATGACTTAACAGAAGAATCATGGTACTTTGAGAATCACAATAAACACTGCAACTGTACTGTGACTGTGAGTCACTTTCCAATCATCACTTACTGTTTCGCCATCACATTTCCAGCGAACACACACACATTCCCTCAGCCCCCAGCCTTGAATGTGCAAACATTTCAGATCATCTTGTTGTTCATACCCCCTAGCATCTCTCTTTCTTGATGTTCTGTTGTGGATGTCAGGCTGACCCCTCTGGGTGGCACCAGGCTGTGGCACCACACATGACAACAGCCTGAAGTCAGTCTAGGAAAGATTGTAGTCTATGAAGCACAAGACTCACAGTCTTTCCTTCAGATATCACAACAATCATGCGGCCTTTTATTGCAGATAAAAACAAAAAGACAGAGAGAAAAGCAGAGGAATGGGATCAGGAAATGTTGCGAGCCGTATTCAAACTTGCATCGTTTACATGAGCGCCACAGCTCATGCGCTAACCGCTAGGCCACGGCTCTGGCACAGCGACTAACCGATTTGTATGAGTTACATCGTGCAGAAATGAGATACAGACCACAGCACAAAACAATAGACTTTTATTTTGTACATAAGCAAGCACCTACCTTCAGCTACATCCTGAGACTCAAACCCCGAAGCTTCCTGCCATGTTGCAGGTATTGTTCTATAGGTATTCAGTATCCACAAAAGGTCTTGTTGTCCAGTAAGTGGGTGCAGTGAGGAGACTCTAAGATGACTCAAATCCGCACATGAGCTTGTGTTGAAACAGCACCTGCCTTGACAGTCACTCCTCTGGCTCTCCGCAGACAGTAATCATCCTCCCTCAGAGGCTGATTGGAGGCTGTTTGCTTCTCTCCAGAGGCGTCTGCTTTTCATTTGTTTTGATTTGCTCTCACCTTCACTTGCTGAGGCAGCAAGCACAAAGATGCATTGATCAGTGTCCTCAGCCTTGCGCACTCTCTCTTTCTCTCTTTCTTTCTCTCTCTCTGAGTCACTCTTCCTGTCTGTCCCTCACCCTAGCTCTCTGTCTCACCCTGTTTCACATATGCATATCCAGTGCTGGGTCAAAGGCATCCTAAATTCAGCTGAAATTAGGCAGGGTGGGGAGAGAAGAGAGATAGAAAGGGAGAGATAGCGAGAGAGAGAAAGAGAGGTTCTGCATGCCAAGGGGTTGTGTGAAAATTACCAACATTATACAAAAACAGATTAATGGATGTAGTAAAGGGATGTTTAGCTTTTACATAAGAATTGTCCATTGTGAAATAAAATGAATGTTTTAATGAAAGTTATATGTGATTTATCATTGTTTTACATTTGATTTAGGTAGAAAAATGCAAAGACAGTAACAATAGAATTGATGTTATTATGGGATTGTTCAGATATAAAGCCTGTCCACTGTGTAATAATATGTGAATTACAGTATGTTATTTGCTATATAATTGCTCTAAGAAATGGAATGGGTGAAATAAAATGACAGAAATATAATTTAAAATGTATGTTATTGTGGGAATAATTGTGAGGGTAATATGTATAGACCAGATCTGAGTGTAAACTAGTCATATCAATTCAATCAAATCAATCAATTCCCAATTCACTGGTCTCAGAATTTAAGAAGTAAGCCTAAAAAATAGGAATTTTGTTATAAAATTGTGCTATAAAATACATATATTCTACTTTTTTTTTTCATTTACAGTTTTATTGTAAATTATTATAAATAGCTGTATTTGTATCTGTTTAGCAATGTTTTTACTATATGTTCAGATTCCCAAAGCTCAACACTAGATGTCAGTCTTAAACAAAAACATAATCAGAGATTCTGCAGAACATGCACTATAAAGTGCAGTAATTCACTAAAATCACAGGAATATACAAATTAATTTTGCTAATTATGTTTCAGAATAATACAATCTAGAATATTTATTATTATTATTATTATTATTATTAGTAGTAGTAGTAGTAGTAGTAGTATTATTATTATTTTAGGTAATAATATTGTGAGATTACAGAGGTTTACAGACATATTTAGTACAAATAATAGGATGTAAAATCATTATTGCAGTTACAATATCAATAATAATAACAATATCAATACCACTTATACAATAATACAATTAATCATCATCATCATCATCATCATTATTATTATTATTGTTATTATTGTTAAATAGTATAGAGGTTTATATACAAACACATTTAATAATACAAACAATAGCATGTAAAATCATTTTTGCAGATGTTTTAAATACTTTTAATATTATATCAATACAATTTATTATTATTATTATTATTATTATTATATGTTGTGAGATAAGATAGAAGATAGAAGTTTGTAAAACAAACGTAATACAAACAGCTATCAGTGCAGTTAATTTTTTTAAATACTTTTAATAAAATATAATTGCAATTTATGATGATGATGATGATGATGATGATTATTATTATTATTATTATTATTATTATACGTAAGAACCTGAGGTAGTAGAAGGGTTCATATACAAACATATATAGCATAAACAATAGCATGTAAAATCCTTATTGTAGTTAGATTTTTCTATACTACAGTATAAGATAAATACAGCATAAGTGTGATTCATGCAATTTTTTCTGAGCAACCAGTTATAACTTATATAAATGAAAACTCAACACAGATGAAAGACTACAGATGAGTGAATTTGTCTTATGTCAAAGAATGAACATTTATCAAATCAGCATGTTTAATGCAGCTAATATTGCCAGTGTACAAAGGTAGATCACTATAATGGGAAAATGAGGAATCCACTGAAAGTGCTGAGGTTATCTGGACTGTCATAGATGGTGTAACCTGGGAGAAGTTTCACACAAACTACATCATCCACTTCCAGCTGAAGGACAGCTGCATTTGATGCATATCTGTGCTGATCGTGATTACGCCACTGACCTACTGACACAATCTTCTGCCCATTTTTATGTAAACTTGCACCCAGTGATTGTCTGCTTTGAACACCACATGCAGTGAATCTGAAGTAGTAGACTCCTTTAACTGGTGCGGTGAAGAGACCTGCCATTGATAAAACAGTCAGATTAAATATAGAATGGATCAGAACTGGATGTTATCCTTTTGTCTATGTTTGCTCAAAGTACCTGTTGCTGGATTGTAGTTGTTACCAGTGTTTGTGAAAATGTTGTTAAATGTCAGTGTGATCTCAGTACTCTGAGGACCTAAATCACCACGCTTCCCTAAGTCAGCTGAAAATGCCACTTTTGGTTGCTCTGTGGACAGAATTTTTTTATTATTTATTTATTTATTTATTTATTTATACATGCATACTACACGCACACACACACACACACATATATATATATATATATATATATATATATATATCGAAGTATAACATTCATTGTACAGTAAAGGCTGTATGTATTATAGTATTTCTGTACATGAAAAAAAAGAATACCTGCATTTTCTCTCTTAATTGCTTCAAGCTGGTTTTCACTAATCTTCAATTGCTCAGTAATCCCTAAA